>OZ038005.1:19844512-20212012 GCA_964035705.1 Porites rus
TAATATCGCCATGCATGCCGTGTATATGTACGGTGTCGACTGACTCAAGACTGTCTTATCTTTTCTTTCATCAAATTGTTCACTCTTTTATAATACGCATTCGGTTAGAGCGCTTTCGACTCTAAGCAGATAAGGGAATATTCTGATGCTCATGAGCAGTCGGGAGGCTTTGAGTTCTTAAGCGGGCTGAAATGGCGAGGGACTCGCGCATTTGTGACAATGATACCTAAGTGAGAAAGTGTTTTATTTTCACGCAATGCTACGTTTTGGAGCTTCGAGGATTGAAAATTTATCTTTCCTGTTATAGGGTATTGTTTGTCAGCTATTGTTTCTTCGTGTGGATACTGTGCAGTCTTTTGTATAACTTCATTAGGGTGATTCCCCTCATCTTCAAGTCCATGATTGTTGTGACTACGTTATCGTGCTTTTTCGCAGTCACAACAATCTCTCAGCCAATCAAAAGGCAAGCAGTTTCTGTAACCGGGATAAAATGAAAGGACCTGGGGACCAACAATCAACGACACTCAAACTGGGTCACACTGTTCTGTCTTTCTCTCTTCCAATGTTGTTTTCTAATTGTTTTTTGGATGGAATTGTCCAAGTTCGAGGTCAACATTGAGAGGAACGGGGAAAAGGAGGTCGAGCACAACATGTCAACGTCATTCCTTCACTGAACTGAACTGACCCAAGTTCTAATGTCACCGGGATTGTAGCTATCTTCGTTATCATAAAAAGAAGTAGAACACTTATAAAACTAGA
This sequence comes from Porites rus, assembly GCA_964035705.1. Taxonomy (NCBI): domain Eukaryota; kingdom Metazoa; phylum Cnidaria; class Anthozoa; order Scleractinia; family Poritidae; genus Porites; species Porites rus. The sequence continues at coordinate 19,845,272 of OZ038005.1, forward strand.
ACTTGGAACAATCTATGTGGGGCTAAAAGAGCTGTTAAAGCCGGAACGATTTCCACTCGATAGGTGAAAACACTGCGAGTTCCTTCTGATACAGAACCTGTTCAGGCCTGCAATCACGTCTGTTTTCAAGGCCGGGCAATGAAAAGACTTAACTGATAAAATCGATATCAAACATGAGTAAAACATAAAGAAGGTCAACCTATTTGCAAATAGGCAGCTGGCTATGGACAATAATAATATCAGAATGTATATTATACTGTGACATTCTAATTTTCTTTTACTGACTCTCCCCCATCTTTCCTATCTTCTGATTCAAGATATCCTCGTCTCCTAATGGAACTGTCTGTGGAGGTTCACCGCATGCGGTATGACGCTTATGAGATGCGACCACATCGTCAGCTGGACCTGAGAGGAGTGAGACTGGCGAACAACGAGAGGACCAGACCCCCTGACTGTCAGGATGGAACTAGGTACTCTGTCGAGGAGACAAACCAGTTTCATGGGCAGGACCAAGAAGATGAACGCATGGGTACATTTTCTCTCCCAAGGCAAATAACAGTAAGCAGGTTAGTATACTAACGGCGCAAACAGCGTCCGAACAATCTGATTCTGTTACTCCAAATAAGCAGTGGTATATGGCAAGAAGCACTCCTACAAACTAGGTACCATGTAATCTAATAAACTGAACTACAGAGAGGGAAGCGTCGGTTCGTTTATGGACAGTCACGTCATGATTAACGGGCCCGGAAAGTTGTTGTTGTTCACATTTAAGAAAGAGACTGGTTTCCTTTGTTAGCCAGGAACCACGCTCTTGTTCTTTAGATTTTCATTTGAGTATATGAGTTTTAACCTCATCCCAGAGCTTTCACCTCCTCAAAGGGAAAAGCCTTGGGACGATTGGGGATGAGGTTGTTTGAATTCGGGGCCCCAGGCCGCTCGAGGCTACTAAGCCACACTAACGCGACTAAAAAGAAGGCTATACGTTGTGCATCAGTGAAGACACTATGGTGGAGTTGTTTTACTGACTTATCATCCACCAAAAGGGAAATGGTCGGATTATGTTCAGACTGCTGGAAACATTTCGCTCTTCTGAAACTGAGTTGCTTCTATAGCTTCGATGATCCTCTCAATTACTCCTAGTTATCCTTCGTGCTATATTACATGTTTTTGATATATTCATTATTTTATCTTCATCTTCCATGGGTTTACAACAAACCACTGAACCAAATCAGACCAGCCCCCTTGGTTTATTTTTAAGCTCAATTCAGGGTTAGACTGTGCGCGCTTCACTGGTCATGGTATTGCTGAGGTTCAAGGTTTCGAGGTCTTCTTACAAGAGCTTACAAGCTGAATTTTACGACTGCGTTGTAAAGGTTCCTTCTTACTGCTATGATGTTCTGTATTTAATTTTTATTGACTTTATCCTGCAGTTCTATAGGTTCATATATACATTGTTTGTTAATTACCGTCTCAAATCCTTTTTGAAAGATTAAAAAGACGTTCAGTCTAACCAATTTCAACAGTTTTCAAAAAATAACTGATATAATGATAAGGTGATTATTATTTCCATAGGTTATATCCCCAAGAGCCAGTGCCATTCATTGGTCAGAACTGTGGTGGAAAATATACTTGGAAGATAGAGCATTTCTCTCAGAATCCAGGATGCTTTCAGTGAAATAATAACATCACACGGGAGTCCTCCAATTTACACAGGCCTACAAGAATACAAGTTCTTCATGCGTATCTTCCCAAAAGGTGTTAATGGTGGGGATCAACGGCACATTGGCCTTTTTGTTGGTATGATGCAGGGAGAATACGATACTATTCTGGAGTGGCCCTTCTGTGGACGAATCGTTCTTACCATCAAGGATCAAACTGGTGATGTTAATGGCTGCCGCCACGATATCAGTGGCACTTTCATAGCAAAAACAAATGTGGGAGCTTTTCAGAAACCCACTGCCGCCGGGCCATACAGCACCCTGTATGGCTACGCAGAGTTTGCACCGACAGACCTGGTTTGCTCCCCACAGTACTTAAAAGATGATACTTTGATGATTCAGATCGAGATTCATAAAAACGTCTAAACATTTTCCTTGTATAAGGAAGCACAACGTCTAGAAAACCTGCAAAAGCAAGCTTCAAGTATTCAGTTATTGCAGTAATTTTTATAAAGAAATGTTAGTAAATTGAAAGATATAGCTCTTAACTTCGCGTTAGGTCTTAGATATTTAGTTTATTAATATTTTTTAAATGTTTTTCAGTTTTTTACCATTCTACAGCAATACTTCTTTAATAATGACAATTTAACACAAACCTATATCTAAACCCTTTTTAAAACCGCTGAGGGTGAGTAGCAACAAAATTCTTCTTTTAATGTCAAAGCGTCAGAAAACAGTGTGGTAACGAAGGCGGAAACAAGTTGAATTCTTTGACACAGTTTGACAACTTCTTGTCCCGACTTCATCCATAGGACTGAAATGTACAGGGACAACAAATGAGATTATAAATATTAGGGCTTAAAAGGGACCCTCGCTTGATGTTTGTTCAAAAGAGTTGCCTGTTTGATGCATACGTTTTATAGAAAAAAATTGAGAAGAAAATTTCGTGACTCGCTGACGCTTTGGTGAGTACACTGGAGAATGAGACTTTTCTACATGAGCGGGGAGCGGTTATTATGGGTCCCAACTATCGCTAGAGTTCAATGTTGCACATGCAAATACCTACAATAAATATATCTTTGCAGCATTATTGCTATAAGAACCTGGATAATGTTGGCCCGTACTTTACCGTGTGAGGGAAAATCACCGTTTTAGTCCTAGCCGAAAGATTTTACTGCATAGTCTATTTCTTTGAGATGTATCACTAGAAAATCGCCCTTATCGTTTTTTTTTGCGTGGCAGCAATGATTATGATGTTAATATATGCATCAATATGTGTAACATTTGTTTGCAATCATACTTATATCGCATCGATTTGAAACTGATACCGCGTATTTACGGAAGGCTTTAATTGTTTGTTCTCGTAGAAGCTAGGCCGGAGGTTTGTGTAGGGAGTGTAGGGTATCAGAGACAGTGGTGAAAGTTTCCCGTTATTTTTTTGGTGAAGACTTATATTCCGCAATGTAGTCATAATGTATACCTGCAAATTATGAAGGGGGTGGCGAAAGGTTTTCTTAGATGTAAAATGTCACGTCATTTTAAAAACATCGCGGGCCCTTGTCATTTTATGTTCCAATGAAGGAGGTCAAAGCGCGCTTCCGTCTCTAGGGAGTGGTGCTTGCCGTGGAGATATTCTCTATTGCGAAAAAGTTTGATGGAGATGATTTAATACCATGATTCTCCTTTAAAGACTAAACTTTGCTTCTTTCGCCATCCCTATTTTATACAAGAAAAAGGCTTTCGTATCGTTAAAAAGTGAGTAAAAAACGCTCAGCTATTGTGTAGTATCGCTTGTAGTGTCTTAAATCAATAAAGCAAACGTGAAACGTTACGCATTATTTCTTTTTATCATTCGAACTGCACGAACATATGATTGGATTTGATAATATAAGAAGCTTGTTTGATTTCAGTTTGTTAGATGGCCATCAATGACCGTAGATCAACATGTAAATAGTCCCTGACTTCCATTCTTCTTTCATCCTTTTTTTACAGAAAAGATTCGTCCCAATGATCCCGGCTCATCCCTTTCCGTCCGGGCCCCACCTCACTCCACGCTCCGTTTCTCATAGTTTTTCCAAACAAGTTCTTAGGAAACAAGAAACATTATATGATAACTAAGTAAAAGGGCCAGCAGTCCTATTCACCAAGTTCAAGACATGAACTTCTCTAGAGCCTGTACCTTGAAACTAAAAACAAACTTTGATTTTTCTGTGGACGAAAGAAAAAAATATAAATATAAATTAAGAGTAGGGTAATGGTCACCAGAACCAAAGCACGTATTCTGGAAAGCTTCCAGACGAGGAAACTGACAGGAAACAATGGAAACGTGAGGCATAATGGGATGGAGATGAATGGTCTGGTGGTTCTTGGGGACGAGAATGTGGTTTCCTTCAGCTAAAATAAGGTGGGGGGGGGGGGGGTTCACGTTGGTTGGTGGGGTCTTCCCTCTTTCTTGCACCAAGGCTGAGGTGTTTCTATTGTTGTTCAACCGTCGGCTAGGACCATTTTGGGATCAAAAAATAGTAAAAAGCAAAATCCTATAAGATCTTTTAGAACCGGCCAGGAGCCCATGAACAGGCCTGTTTGTCCAGATGTTTCCTTTTTTGATTAAAATCTTGCTACATAAAGAAGCATAGTGCAGTTAATGTAATCTCTAAGCCTTTTCCTTGGCTGAGGGAGATCTGGGTACGAGATTACATTTAAGTATCATTTGCCGATATATTTCTCCTTGACTACTGATTTTGTTAAATTTTTGCTCAATTTTGGAATTTTCTGACGCAGCGAATCTTTACATATCCGACTATCCCACGAGTAGCTGTGCCCTTCCTCCCCTCCCGCAGAGAAAATGGGGTCCTCCACTTCCACTGACTCTCCGGGGGAGGGTACGGCTACAGGTAGGCTAGTCTGAGTGACAGGTAAGAAAGGATCCGTTGTGTTCATTGTGTTTTGTCTGAGAGAACCCCCTCCCCATCCTTCAGACTTGATCTGATATCATTCATTGTTTTCAATACCCAAGGTGTCAGAAGGTTTTCTTTCTTTCTTCTTTCTCCTCAAACATATGTCCCTACTGATGATCATTTTATTTGGAAGATTATAAGAGCCATTCAGGGCCCAAGGGGGTCCCCGGAGGTCAGATTCTAATCCTAACGTGACGTCACCGTTCAGTGCGATGGTCTTTAGGCGTTTTCTCGTTGCTTTGTGGTTTGTTGTCGCCGCTTCATGGCTCAAGAATGTTTCAACAGAAATATGGAAGCAATAACCTGGAGCTAAGGTGTGTTTTCTAGTGATGTTAAGATCCTTGATGTGCTATAATAAAGTGGTAAAATGTTTTTTTCTTTTGGCTGACAAGTAAAAATTAGCAATCGAGGCTACTGAACCAGGCAATAAATAAGTCTTAGCCTGAGTATCAGGCCTTCCTAAGGGGAGAGGAGATTTTTGATGGGGGAGGGGGGAGGGGGGAGGGGGGAGAAGAGAAAGCTTTCTCCCTTTTTCGCTTCCATCTTTCCCCTGATACTCAGGCTAAATAAGTCTTAACGGTAATAGGACTGAGTAAAGCACATCAACCTGTGAGTGAATAAAATAAAAAGAACCAAAATACTGAATTACTTCACAATAAATCATGTTTTCACAATACCTTTGTACTGAACAATACTTGCTCTCAATTTCATTGGATATGTAAGGTTATAATACATTAAATTATTAGCTCCAATAGTCGTTTATAAAAGCAAACATTAAAGCACTTGCTTACATTAATAAACGATAAAACAATAGTAAAGACAAAAGATGCAAGAGTCGACATATTTAGGTAAATACAGATAAATTGATTGCATTAATGAGAAATGTGCAAAAGAGGTGAAAAGTTATATTTAAGTTGCACTAATACACCTATTAGAGGTGAGAGTCTACTAAATTGTACATACTTTGTACACTTTTATACTTAATTAACAACATTTGCAAAAAATACTTGAACACGACATCATGTTAGAAGTTTTGTATTAAATAACAACTGCACAAAAAATTCAGGAAATAAATTATTTAAAATTTACAGATATAAAAAATAATTTTCTCTAAAAAAATTACAATAAATTTCTATAGTCTAACAAATCTTACTATCATGATGAAAGCCAAGGCTCTGTGGAAAAATTGTAAGGAACCTGTGAAATACAGGGCACCCAGCATTATGATCTTTATGCAAAAACAAAAGAGATTTCCAAGTAGCTTTTTTTAAAGCAACACTATAGGGGCTTTGGGGGGCTAAGGTAGCACAGCCTTGGGACCAATATGGGATATTGACAAATATTATCATTACTTTCAAACTAATCAATAAATTATAATACTACTTATGTTTACTTGACATCACTGGTCAATGACTCATTATTATTTTATTGTAAAGGAGATGGGTCATGAAATCTATTAAAATTCAAACAGTGGGGAGCTGCCACCAAATAATTAATTGAGTGAGACATTAAAATAACAGGTCAAAACTTAACAGAACAGTTTTTCAAATGTTTTGTTGTCTGTAACATAATAATTTTTGACCAGGAGACATATCCAGTTCAACTTAAAGCTGTGATTTGGTAATTTACCAGTAATTTTGTCATTGAAGCTAAGTTCCATTCTGAGGAAGACATTTAATATTTGCAATATTAGCAAAATGAAGTAGAAAACTGTGACGCAGCCCCCAGCTTTAACCCACATGGAAGTGTCTACAAATCAAACAATTCTGATGTTCCTAAGTCATATATGTGCCCATACTGCCTTATCCTACAATGATTTTTGACACAAAATGAGACAATACCATAACTCATTAACAAAAGAACTAAAACAGAAATTACACTGACTACTATCAACCCGGTATAATCGTGTTTGTGTTCCTTTTCCTTTAGCAGATGCTGCACTGCTTGTAAAGGGCCATTGTTTTGGGCTGGTTCAATGCCCAGTATATGACACATAAGAAAGTATATATTCACATTTTCAAATGGTTCTGAAAGAAAGCCTTCTTTGAATGCAGGTCCTTGGGCAAGAAAAAAGGGGTGCATATCAGGGAATTGGTTACTGTAGCCATGGTTACCACGACTGTCTATTCTCGACTTGTTTTTTGTAATGGTCCATCCTTCTTCCGCGACAATGAAAATCGGCATGACACGTCGGTTATGCCTGTAATGAAACTCTTCAGGTATTTCTTCTTTTAGGTATGTATATAGATGTGGAACAGTCTTGAGCTTTTGGTAGATGTCATTCAACTTTCCTTTCTTAGGTAGAATATGAAAAAACACATTAGAAGCATGGTCTGCCCTATTTGGATCAGTGATGAGTGTATACCAGTATGGTGGCCCAACGTTATCATAGTAAAATATGTACGATTTTGTGAAGAAAGAATAAAAAATAGAAAGAAACAAAAAAACATAAGCGATAAAAATAGAAAAAAAAGATGTAAAATTATATTAAGTAAAAAATTATTTGAAAACAGGTATCTGAAACGAGAAAAAGGTAAAGAAAAAATGGGGTTATATCAACCAAGGCAAAATTGTAATTAAGTAATAAAAAAACATAGGAAAAATTTATTCGGAAAAACCGTGACATTGAAAACCAACAGAGAAAATCAATGCCAAAAATCAACATTGAAAATCAACATTAAAAACAACATTGGAAACCTACATAGCAAATCAACATTGGAAACAACATTGAAAATCAACATCGAAAATCAACATTAAAAATCAACATAAAAAAAAAAACACCAAAAGAACTCGTTATATCCACGTGGCCTATCGTTATCATAGACCAGGATGCTTTGCACGAAACATTTCAGTAACTTTCCCGCCTTTTATGCTGTCCTACGGACAACGCGCGCGGTTTACCCCAAATCAACTTCGCTCCAGGGTCTCCTAATGAGAATAGTGTAGAATAGTGTAGGCATTTGTTTTTAAGTCTCGTCTTTGATTCGCGATGCCACCAAAAATGAACCATTTGTGGAAGACCCTTCAAAAGAAAATGTCAGACAAAAGAACGCAGCAAGTAACACGACCCCGCAAAGGTGGCAAAGGAACGGCTCCAAGCGAGATCGTGGTGCAAAGGCTTACGGCTGAACCTGACAACAAACAAACGTATCGACCGGTGCAGCCGAGAGAATTCGTCGAGTTTTCTAGGGACGATTTAACGCTAGAAAACCTCAAGATTGCTTGCGCGGAACACTTTGGCTATCCGGTAAACTCGTGCGATGTGCTGGTCTCAAACAAGGGGCCGTCATGTACCAACATAAACCAAATACCTCACCGCAAAGACAAGGTAAGCAAACTGTTAGTCGTTTACTGAGAGAACTGCCAAATGCATCAAATATATTTGTTTCGGCCAGAAAGTCATAAGGGGTTGAAACGTGTCGCTCGCGTTCAATACTCGTCAGCTGACTCGTGAATATTCACTTTTAGTATATACTAAAACAGTGGATAGTGTTTTTCGCGCGCTCTGATTGGCTACTCAATCAGTGAATATCCTGCACTATTCACTGATTCACCTCCAGTTCCTCGGAGCGAGCGACGGCAAACTCGCGTAAGTTGCAAGCAAAATGCCTTCCCGGTTTGCTGCCGTAAACAAACAAAGAAATTTCACAACTAATCAAGCCAGCTGTTTCCGAAATACACGAAGAAGGTGACAAAGTTCGGATTGGAAATTTTAACAGGTAAAGCTTTCTCTTTTTGACACGAATTTATCGATAAAACCGGTGAAAAAGTTTTTTGTTTACAAATGCAAATTAAGCTGAAGTCTTGCTTACTTTATTTAGTTGAGTTGTTCATAAATAAGCTTAAAACTAAATTTAATAATCTTTTTTTATAGAATGATTTTAAATACAAAAAGAATTCACAACTCCTTTTGAAGAAATTTCCCCGTAAGAGCTAAACAAATGCCTTCAAAAGTTTTAGTTGTCGGCAAGAAAAAGCGACGGCCGCGGCCGCCCGTTCATTACGCGCCAAAATTGTAATCGTTGGCAACAGTATTTGATCAGTTAAAAATCGTCATTTATGTGCTCAATTATCTCACTGTTTTAGTATATACTAAAACAATTATTCACCTCAGTGTCGGTGGCTAGTCGTGGATATTTACCTCACTGCTTCGCAGTTCGGTAAATATCCAGGACTAGCCACCTCCACTTCGGTGAATAATTGTTATTTACCAGGAGCCGATTATGGCCCTTGCTTTTACCATATTTGTAAACCTTAGTGATATCCATTTTCAACAAAATGGCTGCCGCGCGATCACCATGCGGTGGTTTTGAGGTCAGAGTTCTGCATTTCAAGGTTAAAAATACACCGTTAAAAGACAAAAAATAGAAAGAGAAATTTCTAAAGAATGCTCAGTTTTCTTTCTGTGGAGGAAGGAAAGCTTTTCATCAAGAAATCGTCCTTCAGAGAATTCAACCTTGTTTTCTTCAGGTACAAGAAAATTACGTTTTTGAAAGGGAATTTATGTATTTCATAGTCGTTTTATACATTTCTTTTCTTCGGCGCTAAAAGAAAATTACAAAATGCGCTCCGATTTGAGATGGATTTTGTGTTAAATTTTTCCATGTGCTCAGCTGATTTTACTCGCGTGAACGGATCCACGATCCAGATAGTGTCACTTGCGAATTACTTAAAAGGATTAACTTTTTGGATTTTGAATACTAATTTTCAAGAAACGGCTTCTCTGTCTATTGTTTTGAGTTTCTTCATTCATAGAATTAGTTCAAGGCCTGTTACTACGACATCCAAGTTGAAATGGTTCTCACCTTACACGCATCACTTTTGCGAAGATGTCGGCGAATTTTATACAATTTTTACTTTCAGGTTCAGTTGTGGACACTTTTCGATACGCAGCTAATGAATTTTATGTGAAAATATGTTTTACTGTTTATTCTAGACATTTAATATGAGAAGGGGGGCTGGTGGGATTCAACGGGTAGCTACTGTAGTATATGATGACCCCCTCTCTTCATAAGAAATTTTTTGGGCGGCCCCCCTTTGTGTCCCAAATTGAGATGACGCCCCCTACTCGCACAAAAAAAAAAAAAAAAAAGAAAGAGAGAGAGAGAGAGAGAACAGAGAAAAAATGAAAAATGACTGAGTTTGTTTCTTTTTCCTAATGAAACGTTGGATTTGGTATGCTTTATGCTTTTTGGCATTTTAGTGGGGTAGAATTGCCTTTTGGTGCATAATAAAGTAGAGGGTCCAGGGGCATGCTTAAATTATTGGAAATGTGATATATGTTAAAATAGTATAGATATGATATGGAGTGCCCACTGTCAAAATTGGAATACAGTATTTATTCTCTTTTTTTCTAAATAGTGTTTTCTATTTATTCCTATCAAACCTCCTTTCATTGTCTTCTGTTTTTAATAGGTATACCTCGTTAGATTTGTGCCCAATTTAGAACAAGATGAAGATGATCAATACAAGAGTCTGCCAATGTCAGCTGATAATGAGATACACGATAAGCCTGCCAAGCGTGCAAAGTTTGCAAGTGAACCTGTATCACCAACAAAAGCAGCAGAGGTTGCACAAAGTTACCCAGCTTCGGTGTCTATTGCACAACTTCTGAATGCAGGAAAATTTGTTAAGCCAACCTCCAGAACAAAGACAGTACTGAACTTGGAGTCATTTGACCTACTCAACAAAGAGTGGAAAACAGAGAAATGTCTAACTCTCTTTGTTGATGATGACAAATTTGCATCTGGAGCATTTCGTGATGCATTCAAAGGAACGCCAGAAAGTGGTAGCCAATGTAAAAAACAATGGGTGATAAAGAAGTATAATGACAAGTCAAAGAACACCATTGTAGACACAATAAAGACGACAGTGGAAATCCATACGAGAAAGCAAGTACAAATGCACACTGTGGCTAGACAATTAACCAAGCGGTTTAGCAGCATAGTACCAGAAGAATTTGGCCAATCATTTGCCTATAACAAAGTCTTCTACTCCAGGTTCAATGATGAGCCAGTGACTGTAGAAGAGTTTGTTTCTGGACAATTCACAAAATATGTAAACAATGATGGAAACTGCATCATTCCAAAAGAAGATGCCCACCCAGAGTTTAAAGAAATCTTCGACAAAGCCCAGTGCTTAGTGCACTACACAAGTTTAATTACCAAGCAGCAATTGATGCTTTTAGATATTCAGGGTTCAAGATACTCCCTCTATGATCCAGAGATTGCTACTGCAGATCTAATTGATGAGGGTGAAGTCTTTTTTTGTTGTGGAAATCTGTCTTCTACAAGTATTGACAGGTTCAATAATGACCACATATGCAATAAGTATTGTGACATGGTACAAAAGGTTCTTGACAGTGAATGAGTTAAGGCTACATGTCATGTTACATCTTAAGTTAGGGAAATATCAGTTACACTGAATTTGGAATGACTGGTCGTTATCTTAGGGGAAGGGTCCAGAACAGGTATATCAGAGGGAGACACTAACTGTTAATGCAGAGCCCAACAAGTTTACAATACATTACATGTAGTGGGATAGCTTCAAGTCATTACTAGGGTAAGTTTAATATCACTTTTGCACCAGTCCCCTCACTGTAAATAATAAACACCTCCTTCACAAATCAGTTGTATTTGGTGGGCTGCATCCTCTCAAAATCCTACACATCCTGCATGGGATTACACTGTAGTTCGTTAATTAGGGCAAAAGTAACCACTTAACAACTTTGAATTTTCTACAAAGAATTTTGTGTGATAGTAACCATCAGGTAGCTTTCTTTAACACTGAACCAATTGGTGGCTCCAGGGAAGCTACAAACCTAGAGAAACTAGTTAAAAAAAATTATTTACCATGGATCTCTTTGTCCCTACTTGTTATTTATTGCCTAATTTCTTTTTGACTGGTTGGGACACTGTTGATTTTACATAGTGAAACTGATTTATATAGTTCTGTTGATGGTCATTTTCCCTATGTTTGATCACTTCTGCAAGCCAGAAGGAGTCACAAAAGTTGAATGGAAGATGAGCAAAAATCCCAAGTGAGGTTTCAATGCTTTTTTTGGGTGAAGATCAAAGTAAATGAGAAAAGAAGTTTTGCATTTGTTAGGTTTACATGTGCAAACAATAGAGCAACCAGAATGGTTTTGAAACTTAGCAGGAACCTCATGTCCTCTAACACTGATGTCAACAAAATTACTCCTATCATGGGATACTGTCAGTGCCCACAATTGTTTCTCCTGTGCTAATATAGTATGCATGCGTGATAGTACACTTGTATATAGATTACCATTCGCCACTTTAGAAAATACCTTAATTAGCTTTTTGTACCCCCCCCCCAAAAAAAAATTTTGCATAATTATTGTTTTCAGTTTCTCTTGGGATGATTCTAAGTCCCAAGGGAAACTCAAAACAATTGTTATCAAAATTTTTTGGGGGGAGGGGGAGAAAAAGATAATTGTGGTATTTTCTAAAGTGGCGAATTGAATCAACACATGTACAGCAGATTATGGGAATAACATGTTCAATGGACACACTCAGGAGTCAGCCGTGAACTTAATTGTTGGTTTCATCTTGCCACAGAAGTGTTCTATTAAGGTTGTGTTTTTAAATATTTGCTCAAAATATGGATATTTATAAAAGAATGTTAAAATAGAAAGTTTTGAACTGCCGCTTAGAATATCTGGGTACATAATTATGAATTTTTCTTTGAACAACAACAATTTCAGGTTTTGTACTCGAGACAATAGAGTTGTTAATCAAAATTCATGCATAATGTTCTGCATGTCATTGATAGTCAATGTTCCACAGTACATGTATATGTCCACCTTAAATAAATAAAAAAATCATGTTAAGTTGATTGCTCCTGGTTATAATTAGCCTTCAAAAATAAAAATGTATCTGCGGCATCTGTGGGTTTGATGCCATCTACATCTGGAATGATCCGCTCGCATTCAGTTCTCACCGCTGCAGGAAGGAAATCCTCTCCAACAGTCATAACGCCTGACACTTCTGCAACCTCATTTAATGCCTCTTGGGTAAGTGGCAGTCCTTAAGAAAACAAAATTGCAAAGAATGTCAGAGAAGGTTAAAAAAAAGGAAAATGTCTTTCATAAAGTACAGTTTGTAACCACATCAAGATATGACATCTGCAAATTTTCAGCAAAACTGGATGATTTTTCATCAAAAAAATAATTGAACTGGTCTCTCATTCTGGGACCCTCAAGTATCCTTTTTAGAAAAATAGGAGGATCATTTGCTGTGGACAAAAAAAGGAGAATTGGGGAACTTGCTGTACAGTACATTTGAGTTCAGGGCCTACTACAGCTTTAATGTTGGTAAATTGTATTTCTCCACTGAAATTAATAGCTATACTAAAACTTCTGTTCTGAAATCAGTTTGCTTAATTTTGAAAACATGAAGGGTACTTTAGATACAAGTGAGGGTGATAGGAAAGTCTAGACCTTATGGAAGGCACTGTGGAAGTTCATCACAATTTTCACAGTTACTTTTCCCCCAAAAGAGTTGATTTCAGCTGTGTTTTGGTGCTCATAAAAAACTTGTTTTGACGTAATATTTCATTTCCACATCTAAATGATTGACCAGCAAAATGAAAGAAAAATAGATAATATAATAATAATAATCACCCGCCATAAGGTCTGTTAAACTTTTGCATAACCTTCACTTCAAATTACAAATTTGGCATTGATGGAGTATTGGTTAAAACGTTTTGGTTTATAATGTTAACATACCACATTCTTGGGCACCATAAGTTTCTGGAAAAGAGTACAAATGATTTGGCATACCCTTAGGCATCTGGGCCTCTTTCTGAGCTCTCACTCTGTGAGAGTTCCATATCATTTCCCTGAATATGTCCATTTCCCTTTGTATAACAGGAATGAAGACAAATGTCAAAAGGTGTCTGTCCATTTCATCATCTGGGTTATAGAACCCTTTCTCTAACAGCATTCTCAACTGCCTCTTGAAGAATTTCTCCATTCTATGATGGAGTTCTCGCCACCATCTCTCAATCTGTTTAAATATTATGAATAATTAGCTGCCACTTCTTCTTCTACTTCTCCTACATGTATATTACTGGTATTTGTAATTTCTATTTTTGTGTGGCAAATAAAATGAAATATAAATAAATAAATTAAAATAAATTCTTCACTAGTTAAATACCTTGCATAAAAGACTTCATGTTCAGGGCAGGACAATTAAAGAAAACTGACACTAACAATAATGATTGCAGACAATTACAGTTGTAAAGTACTGTATATGAACTTATTTTAGGCAACTCAGAAGTACATTAACAGGCAGCCCAGCCTGGTCATGTATGCAACCTGAATTAGTGTGCTGCAAAGCGTGGTGGCTTCACAGCAATTACTTGCTCATTTACTAAAACTCACATGCAAACCATTGAGGTGCATGTGATTATTACCCATACCTTATTATTAGTAGAAGGCCCATAGTGAACCGTGTTGGATGCATCAATATCTTCGTGGGACTGTCTTAGATAGGCATGAATGGTTGCCATTATGCCAGTCTCTGATCCTTTATCCAGTCTCAGATATTGGCTGATTACTGTTGAGGGTAACAGGAGATCAATGGTCATAACCTATTTATACTTTGTATCCTGAGTCCACAGGACATCAGTCATCACGAAGGGCCCAGAATGAGGTTGTGTGAAATTGACAAATTATTATGAAAGTTTCAGATTTCATGTGTCAATGTTAATTTATGTTTTAGGATGTTATATGACAAACTTTATCAAGACACTGGGGGTACTCCCTTACATGACCTATAATCTAGTCTGAGGATAGGGTCCTAAAATAGCAGGTGTTGTCCTATGTAGGGTAGATTTACTTTTTTTATCCTAAATGGGGTCTGGGGCTCAGACCCTCAGCAGCACCCCTATACCCAATTATTGCTCAAGTACACTGCCCCCTGAAGAAGATGAAAACTCTCCAGTTATTTGAAGACCCAGAATTGTCCATTATGCTCCATGTGCCTTTGTTACTGTTTTTGTTTGCTTAGGAGTGAGGCGTCTATTGTTCAGAGGCATGTGACTCATTTTCGACAATACCTTTCATTGTGAGCCATTTAATAGCCATTGGACAGTGGGGGGGGGGGGGATAAGACAAATTAGTGTTTGGAGCTAAGAAACTCTTTTACAAGATACTGCAAGGGGAGCAGGGTGTATTGTTCATGGACAATATTTTGGTGGGTCTAGGAGTTGGGACTTGTACACATTCCTCTTCATCAATAATGATCTCAGACTCTGTTTAGCCCCTTCTATGATAACAACTATCAAATCAACTGCAGTTACCCCTTGATTCATAAAGATACTCCAAATACCACCGTGCTATCAGTTTAGGATCTGAGTTTGAGGGCCACAGTTTCAAATAAAGAATGTAGCCACTAAAAACATCTTGTAAACCATAAACGGCCAGGGGAAATGTGTTGTTCATGAAATCCATAAGTTTATCGTGGCCATCTCCAGAGTACGTGTGGTTTGGGCCCTGTAAGAAACCAAATACAACCAAAAAACTTGTAAATTTCCATTGAGGACTTGCTTTTTCATTATCAAAGGCCTGTCCAAACGAGAAATGTCTGATGACCACACACTCCTAAAACATGTTTGGTGGCCAAACTGGTCGTGATGATGAACATGCTGTCCAAATGGTATCAAACATGTTAGATCTAAATGTAGAAGCCGGATAAAGCCTAGCATTTTAATATGCAATATAAAGCACAATATGTGAACACGCATCAAAAGGGCAAAACTTTGTTCCACAAACACTGGACAATATAAATGTTTGGCAACAGGCGTTTGTTTGGTTTTGACAGACTTCAAAGTTTTTAATATATATGTTTGAAAACATTTGAAAAGATTAATGAACTTTTAATAGTTTCAATTTTCAAGATCATATCTTATTAATATTCATGAAAAAAACAAGTCCGGATGATCGAGGTTCAACTGCAATTAAATGAACTTACGTACCAATATATAGCACTATTAGATAAGCTTATCTTACCAGCGATGTAAATGTGCCAGTCGGCCCTCTGTGCCGCTTCTTTTGTCCAACTTTTCCGCGGCTCTCAAGACCTTCAGGGTCAACCTTCGTCATCACATCGTACACCAAGCCTCGTGGAACTGCCAACTGGTGGTGCTCTCGTAACTTTCGGTGCATTGATCGGTACCCCAAGAGTTGTCCTGGTCCACTAATTTCTTCTTTAACTGCCATTTCCACGACTTTCAGGTCTGTTTCGTAGTCTACGTATTTTATCTCGAAGTAAGCCATTCTACGACTCAAAGTTGGAAGACTCCACGCATATTGCGGATAGTCTCGACCTAGAAAGTCTAGAACTTCTTTGCGAGTCAAATTCTGGAGCACGTATTTCTGTATATCGGCTTTCAGGTTCTCATCGTTCTCCCATGTTGGATTCCTTATTCTACTCATTTTGGAAGAGGGACTGTTTTGATCTCCTCATATCTTGTGGGCTCCCCTCAAGATACGCTGATGGAAAGCATCATGGGCTACGAGAACGTTGGGCCATAAGCTGAGCCGGCTGTATTTATATACAATGATTTATTTAATGCCTCCTTTGTTTTTGTGTTTCGCGCTTACAATGGAAACTTTAATAATCGCATACTGCAAATATCAGGCACCAATCCAACAACCCTGATGTATCAGGAGCTTCTGATGACTGTATTCTGGTAATGTGTTGAATGCACGCATGCAAAGCATCCTGGTCTATGATAACGACAGGCCACGTGGAAAATATCGATGTTTTTTCGACGTTCTCTATTTTTTTCAATGTTGATTTTCAATGTTGTTTTCAATGTTGGTTTTCGATGTTGATTTTCATTGTTGATTTTTGACGTTGATTTTCACTGTTGATTTTCAATGTTTTTCCAAATGTCGTTTTCCCAATAACATTTTTCTAAGTTCTTTTTTTATTGCTTAATTATAATTTTACTATGGTTGATATAAACCTATTTTTTTCCTTTTTTTTCTAGATATTTAAAAAAATTTTGTTTCACTTTATTATTTTTCTACCTTTTTTATATTTTTATCGCTTATATTTTTTTGTTTCTTTCTATTTTTTATTCTTTCTTCACAAAATCGTACATATTTTACTATGATAACGTTGGGCCACCATATACCAGTCTGATGGAATGGAATGATCCAGCTGGATAAGACAGGAGTTGTTGACATCTGCCATGCCATGGTCGCTTTTGATAATCAGGTTTACCTAAAATGGGTCATAAAAATACAATGGAAATATATTTAGATCCATCAGTTGTTACCTAATAATAATCTTATGGGACAGGTAAAGAGTTACTACATCTTACCATGTATATAACATATCACAAGCATTTACTAAAAGACATTCTCTTCATAATTGAATAAATCCAGTACCACAAATGAAGAGCAAAACAGTATTTTTTTTTCGTCCTTCACCCATTTTGACCAACTTTACTGGCCTTCATCAGAGTGAATGGCTGTTACAAGCATCACACACCATTGACAACAACACACAAATTTGAAAATTTGCATGCACTACAAAGAAAGCTAGATGCGCGCACACTTTTACTGGCTGTGAGACCTAGTAGCCCTGTTCTGGCTAAAAAGAAGTCACCTTTATTCTAGCCCTGAGGCTGAATGCAGTTCAACATAATAATAGGCCCAAGGGCCTTTTTTTATTCTGGAGTGCTGACTTTCCCCCAAAGTCAATAACTACCACTTATTAACCTTGTCCATTCGGTCATTACAAGGAAATCTCAGACTAAGGTCAGACATTTTCCTGTAATGACCAAAGGGACGAAAATAAGTTATTTATTATAAGGCCTTTTCATTATGGACCTGAGCCTGCAATCAAAACCGACAGCTGGATAACTTTAAAAAATTGCAATGAGTTGTACACTTGACCTAGCAATACAGTCATGTGACACTGGTCAGTGGATACCCTATTTGACAGCTGTCAATTGACTATTACATGGATGTCCATAAGGATATTAACCTGAGTATCAGGCGTTCTGCGGGAGCGTAATACCCAAGCTATAAGGATTTCCACTATCAAGTTAAGCACAGATTTAATATCCCTTGGACAGCCAGCTAGTAATGTGCAGACATTACGAGAAAATAATGAGAGAGCATGCGTACTATTATAGCTATTATACATTAAAACTCATCTAGATTTAAACAGTCTTTAAAGGGAAAGTTGGGAAGCAAGGGTGGCACAGTGCTGAGAGCACCCACCTAGTTTTGCTCCTTTTTGGAGGAGAGCAACCAGAAAATGGCCCAACTAGCTCTAAAAGGTGTTTTTCAGCAAAATTTCCAGGAGTGTAGTGATTTTGTTACAAAAGTTATGAGTTATGGTGAGTCCTGGGACTCATCTTGTGAAAAATCATGAGTCTTAGTCCAGAACCAATGAGTCCCAGTTGAAAAAACAAAGAATTCTAAATTGGGCCTTAATCTAATCAGACAGTTAATCTGACTCCAGAACTCTGTATTACAGTTTACTGAATTAAAAATACACTCCTTCTATTGTAAAGCACAACAAGAACAAAACAATATTCATTGTTAAAAAGAAGCCACAAAACAGCCACAGAAATCACACAAACAGGATATTCTACAAAAGCATCCTCAGATCAATCAATCTACCTTAATTATTTGAATCCCACAAGATGCACGCCACGAATTATTTTGCATCTTTCCAAGGGATTTTTATGCATCAAAGATGCACAACGCAGAGGTAACAGAATCACCGGGAGTGTGAATGGGATATTCTGAACAAAAAATCCATCATGTTGACATCTGATGGAGCATCACCATTGGCTCTAGTAGTGAATGACCCTAGGCACTGGGTATTATCTGGTCATGCACAAAGTATCCTGGATCACTGATGTAATCTAAATCCAGTTAGTGAGGTCTGTGAAGCAGAGCTGGGATCCTTGTTCTGGAACCACAATGGACTCAACGAATTACCAACCAGACTGGCTGATCCAACAATGGCTTCTTTATGGGTCAATCATAGCACATGCGATTGAACTCCCATCCTGCTACACAGCGGGGTCAGCCAGAACAAAAGACATGCAGACAGACTGAACCAGAGATTTAGTTTTGTTTATGACACAGGCCAGCAGTGCACAACGGCAAGGAGTGGAAGGGCTCCGTGATGGTTGACACACCGATAGTCTAGTCAAGCTTAAATAAACTTAATCATCGCGTACATAATTGTTGATCAAACAATCGTCGTCAGCTGATGTCAACTTTTCACAGTAAACTGATTGATTTGGTTGTTATTTAAGCTTAGATCTTCTTACCTGACTCAACAATCCTCGATTTCGTAAACTTTCCAACAGATATCCAGTGACATTATCCATTCTACGAATAATGCTTTTAATCTCTGGTGAATTGGGGCCAAATTTATGCCCACTGTGATCTGGTTCGTTAAAATAAGCGGCCAAAAAGCTTGGAGGATCATCCTGCTCTAACATTGTACATAAATAATCTATTCGTTTCTCGAAGGAAAGTGACCCATTATAGGGTAAATAGTGTGTAGGGTACTGGCCTTCTATTATCACCTCTGAACCAGGCCAAAACACCACAGCACTCTTCTTAAAAGCTTTTTGATTCGTGATCCACACCGGTTCTCCGTTCCACCATTTTGAATCCAAGTAATTCTTTGACACGGCATCCAAGTAGAAAGTGTCGTTGAAAACAGGATCGAAAAACGTATTTGCTACGATCCCGTGGCTTTCCTCATAAAGTCATGTAACTAACGTGAAATGATTCGGGAATGTCTTGGTAACAAAGGTATTGAGAAGGTGTTTCGCTTTGATGCCATTACTTGCGATAAAATTCAAATTCGGAGTATGAACTTTCTCCATGTAGTCCCACCGGAAACCATCGTACGAGACCAAAATGACAGTGGGTTGTGCCAGAACGATTCTCTTATTAATCGAGGCGAAGGCGTTACGATTAGGAAGAAATAAGAATAATATCAACATGTGCAATCGGTCTAGCCTCATAATGGCAAATTTTTTCGGAACGGCACGGACAACGCTGTTCGTGTAGTTCGCGTTCTCATTTCCAAGTCGTCCCCAGGATTTGCTTTAGGATTTGCTCAGTCTAGGGAGCGCGCGTGCGCGACCGGGTTATAAACAAGCATGGGCGTACCTGTTTGATAGGCTTTTGTACATTATGCTAGCATTTTTTCGAGCATTTTAGTGAGGCAAAAGCATTGAGCATAGAGTACCGAAGAGATGACGTCATAAAAATGAAATTTGCGAAATTATGGGATTTGTTAAGATATTCTGAAAGGACAACGTCCAAGACGCCTACTCGCCAAAAATTAGCAATTTGGGGCAAATTGTCTCTGAGATATTAGCCCAGTTATGCTGTGACGATCCCATACAAATCCTTCTAAATTTGGCTTGTTCATAAGATTAGGAACCAGGTAAGATTTAGAAGGATTTGTATGGAGTCATCGGAGCATAACTGGGCTAATATCTCAGAGACAATTTGCCGCAAATTACTAATTTTTGGCGAGTAGGCGTCTTGGACGTTGTTCTTTCAGAATATCTTAACAAATCCCATAATTTCACAAATTTCATTTTCTGTGACGTCACACTTCGGTACTCTATTATTCGAGCATTTTAGTGGCATTTTCCCCGAAAAATTAATTTTTTCCGAGAAAATAAAATAGAAATTAACCTTTTCAGGAGCCCATGCCCCATGAGCTCCTGCGTTTTTAAACAAAATGAAGACTAAAACTCAAAATTCACAAAAAACTTAATACAGCTGTTTTTTTTTGTCGTTGTTCCTTGCAACACTTACACGTTTTTGTAAGTGTAAACTTTGAAATTAATTAAAAAACCGTTTGTATAATGAGCATTATTCGAGCATTTTAGTAATTGTTTTGGGGAGACCGAGCATTTTAGTGGGAAAAATAGAGCATTAAGGTGGAGCATTTTAGTGGGGAAGCAAAAGCATAATGCACAAAAAGCCCAGTGTTTGAAGTCGTTCGAAACTCATTCGCCAGGGTCGTTGTTGCCATATTTAGCCAGCCAATCAGAAGCAACGGTCGTTACAAACAGTGTCTTGATTGGTCGGCTACACCGCTTACTCTTCCGGTGACAAGAGGTAAATGTAAAAACAAAACTATTCTACGATAATATTCTTGCACTATACCCAGTACAGGACTATTGCAAGCATGAGTTTCCAAAGTAGTATTCTTTGTGCCGCTACTGGGACGACGATTAACAACCGGTAGGTTTATAAAGTAAATACAGTTTACCACCAGAGTGATGCAAAGCACTGTATACGTATGGGAAATTGTTGAGACCACGGCAGGTCTTTGCGAAGTCGAGTGTCCGATCTTGAACGTGAACTCTGTTAAATTTTGACCACAATCAAAATTGTTTACGATATTTAAGAAAATGCAATTATTTCCATGACTATCAAGTAAGGGAAATAGTTAGTCTCCAACAGGATTCGTACCCGGTGGCCTTCTAGTTCTGTACGCCGGACGAGCACTCTATCCTCCGAGTCTCAGAGACTCGTGGAGTATGGAGAAAACATACTCACTGTTTACAAGAACTTCAGACTGCTAGTATCAACCATTGGGTCGGAAGCTTCAGGGGCATCTAACGACTATTCTCTGTAAAATATCTGTTCGGAGAAGCAAATATTGCTTAGAATTTTCTATCACTTGAGGACGGTTAAAAAATCTAGATGATCGTTCTTTTAATGTAAAATCTTCGAAGCGTATCTTATAAATTCCCTACGACTTTCCCAAAAAGTGGTTTGAATGTATTTAGGAGGTGCCCCTGAAGCTTAGAATATGGTGATAAAATGTGACAAGAGGGGTAAGGCAAAAATGTTGTGAGAGTTGTTCGTGGATGTTGCTGGGAAATAAATGAACCGCGCGTCCTCAACTTGAAGGCGGGTCACGGTTTTTTTTAATGTTTATTTACATATTTACATCGTACCTGGCGAGCGAGCAGTGAAGTATAACTTCACATAACCCTTCTGTACGCAATCAGGTTTAACTTTCTCTACAGAGAAGTAGAGAAAGGCCGATTTTAGGCCAAAAAACGTTTGCAGTCGCGCTTATTTCCTGCCTACTGATCTGTACTGAGGGCAGGCCGTGATGCGGACGCCCATGGAAACAGCCTGTAGTCTTGTTAAAGTTAACTGGTTTATCGATTGAATTTTTAAGGTTAACTGTTATTTCTTAATATCTACCACTAAGGAACATGGTAAGCAACCAACAGCAGAGTATTCACTTGCATTGGTTTTGGCTGGATATAAAGAACCTAGACGCAAAGTAGCAAATTGAGGAACCACTTAACATAGTTATTAAATAGGATTTCGCAGTTTTGTTTATCTCTGTATAATATATCAGGATATGTGTCTCCACAGCATAATAGACTGCTGTTTACAAGCATATCAATATGAGAATTCTCTACTTTCAAAACTTACAAATCCGGCAGGCAAAATTCTTAGATAGCAATGTCATGGAATTCTCTAAAATCGGACCTGTAAAACGTGTTTGCAAGTGACTGAAACACAAAAAGTACAGCACGTAACAAGCAAGGAACACTTGGTTCACCTTGTGATTGCGCTTTCCTGATTTTTCACTTAATTGTGTTTCAGACAGAACAAACATTGGACCGAGCTAGTGATTCATGAACCCGCATATTAAAACGGCGTGTGTAGATTTATAATGTGAGCCTATTTTAACTTTATCAGAATGAAAGAAATAGGTCGGCTTTTTTAATACTCTGACCTGCGTATTTATGGAGCTTAATACTGAAATTTTGATAGTCGTTCGCCTCTCCATAATAAGCGAATATCCTTTCCCAGCCATGTAGTTACAAACTTGATAATTACCAATGAGTCGTTACCGAATACCGAGAATAAAAAAATTGTGCTTAAGAATAAAATGCGAAAAAGTAAAACCGAGTTCAATGATCAATGCAAATGCTATCTTTATTTTCCTTTAAGAGATACTACCAAGGGTTTACTGAACTGTAGTAAAATGAATCTCTGCTACATAAAAAGCTCAAGTCTACATTAAATTGTTAACTTTACCTCATTTTGCCCGTTCTTTGTCTATATGTATTTCAAGTATAATTTTCGTTATTCCTTCCCGCTTGATCGGTTATGCGCAAAAACTCCAAAGATCAGTCGATATAATCTGGATATAGACTATTTTTCCTTTGCTGCATCCTCGCCAGTAGCATGTTTCATGCAAGTTCAACTGCTGTAACTTCAAAATGGACAGATGCAAGTTATCATTTTCCACTAAAAAGGCTCTGTAGGTTTTTTGACGAAGCAGATCCACATACAAGTGTTTCTCACTGAGTGTACTTTATACTATTATCGCCTTTCCCTTCCATGTTAGGTCATTTCTTGGTCTGAGAAAGAACATCATTAAATTAGTTTCCTTCGCATTGTAAAACCCAAGGATGACCAGCAGAAATTTATAACTAGCGGAAGTAAAGTATGCGTATGGCCCCGAAGTTCCTGCCATGCAGCTTAACCCGTCTTTAGTTTCTCGTACAAAGGAACAACGACGAATTTCCATTCTCTTCCACTCCCCATTGATGAACGACATTTAACTGTAAAACTACATTTTTGCTCCAAAAAGAACTCGAGTTTCCCGACGTTGTCTGTTCTCAGACAGTCATGGACGTCCAAGGCGGTCTGAATCATGCATTTGTTTCCCTGCCATTTATACCAATCAGAAAGCGTTGATCTACTCACGTCATTTTTAGGGCAGGCAAGTCACGCAACTTTTGTTGCCCTGAGTGTATACATAAATGGTGTGGACGACTGACTGAAGATTCGGATTTTTTTCTTTCATCTTTACGCATTTGTAACAATACACGTACCAGTCTTCAGTGAAGTGAGTGTTTCCAGGGTAGACTTTTGAAATAATGCCCTTCTTCATTGTGGTGATTAGACTGATGAAGATAGACTGATAAACCAAATTTTGTTAAACGCCCTTATATTTTCTTTATAAACAACCCGCTTAATATGGACACCCGTTATTGCAGACAACGGACTCTCTATTCCATAGAAGGTCAACCTCGCTAATACAAACACTTTATTATCAACTGTGTGCTGTAATGAGCCGTTTCGCCGTTCTTCATTGCAGTTGTAAAACCGATATTAGAACTACATCACTTGGCTCGCTTATGTGAAATCATGACACGGGACCCCGGGCACGGGACCAACAGCTCACCTGTTCACGAATGCCGAAAGTACAGTCGAACGGAACCCCGCTTTATGGATATCTCGTTATTACGGACATTTTTTTGTCCCGGCTGGGGACAGCTCATACATTTTCTCTTAATTCAACTCGCTTTACAGACAACCGTTAATGCGGACAACGGAAGTGTTTCTTGCTCAACTTCCCAACTCTGTGTAGTAACTTACCTTTCCTTTTCTTAAGGTAAAAATACCTTCTGTTACGGAGCATGTCGATGTTCCCAGTGCTACGATAAACCGAATAAAATAATTTGTGGACGTCAGTTTCAGACTATTTTCAGGCGTCAAACTATGGAGACTTTAACTTGAAGATGCTAATATACTCCTTTAATTCTTTCTTATTTTATTCTAATTAAAAGTGTTTTATGACTTTTGAAAATAACATGGCCCCTTCAGTTGTAGAGTCTCGATTGCTGGACTCACGAATGTGCATCATCGAAGCCGCGTCAGTCTCGTGCGAAATGATTACGTCCCAGATGATCGATTACTGTTGACAAATCAGTCATTTGAGTCATGTTAGTATTTCTGCATTTCAAATTTCAATCCGAGTTCCCCCGGGCCTCTGTTTCAAAACGAGGGTAGGTGCTCAGCCTTTGCCATGGAAATCATGTTTCATTCTATGCGAGTAAAACGCATTTGGAACTCGGAAGTGGCCTACTTGGAAGGATCGGCGGAGCAAACGTTTGTCACGTGCAAGATTAAAATATAAAGGCGTTGATTGGTTGTACAGTGTTGTTGAAATATAAATAGTCGATTAAGATGTCACTAAAGTCTTACACAACGGAAAGTGAAGGACAGAAATCCTGAGTAAACGGCCTCGTCGGTAGCGAAATAATCAGTATAAGACAACAGAGCAGTTTTAAACTTTGAGTATCCAGCGAGGTCCTTATGTC
Organism: Porites rus; assembly: GCA_964035705.1. NCBI lineage: Eukaryota > Metazoa > Cnidaria > Anthozoa > Scleractinia > Poritidae > Porites > Porites rus. Next base: position 19,870,068 of record OZ038005.1, read on the forward strand.
ACTTCTGGAACAATGAACACCAATCGGTAGGTTCAAGTTAAGGCTTATATTTTCGTGTACGGAGGCGTAGAACCCGTCAGGTACGAACTAGCCGGGCGGAACAAGTCTTGAACATGATCTTTATACCAGGCTTCAGAGTCTTTAGTTTTTCCCGTGGTGCCTTTTTTTAAAATTTTAAATTCAACCCATGGCTGAGATTCTAATCTGGCTTAGCTTAAAAAAAAAGGGCTCAGAGAACACTAAACTTTTAAAAGAATTAAATTAACTTTATACTATTGCATGCTATTATTCTATTTTTTAAAAGTTTTAAACTGGATGGCCAAAATTATGTTTTCCAGTTTTGTACACTTCAGTTTACTAAATACAATTTACGAGGCATGTGATCGAAGTTAAGAGTCTCGCATAAAACAATCTTATTCTTTCCCCGCCTCAGAAGGGATCCCGAATCATTGTGAAACTAGCCAATCAGAAAAGGCTAACTGAGCTAGTTATTTCTGCTCACAGAAGACGAATTCAGTAGTCTACTTCTAGATAAGAAGCCGAGAAGTCCCTTGCATTGAAAATTGGTGTTTTCGTAGAAAACAAAGTGAGACAGGGAATCAATTTTGGTTACATTTCGTAGAATAATTAATAGTTACGCAGCAAATCAGAGGTTTTGCAAGTATGACTACCGCCAGAAGGCCGCTATGCACTAGAACTACAGAGATGAGGGATCGGTGGGTGAGCTGGGACACATGGGGGTTTACGGCATTTTGGTAATTAAGTTTTTTTCAAGCGGTATTTTTTTGTAATTTTTATTTTAATGTGGGGTATTGCCGTATCATCTAGCCCTTCTTTATGCGGTTTTTCATCATTTTAGCCAACGCAGTTGGTACGGTTTTGCGGTAACGGTTCATTTGCGCCCGCCTGTCTAATATTAAGGAAGGTCAATATTTTTAAGACTTAAAACGCTGAGGTTGATTGCTGATGCATACATGCTTTAGATAAACAAACACGAGAGATGGATACAACTTGAAATAAGCGTAACCGATCATCATGTGCGATATCGGAAATTCGTCGATTTTCGACACCGTGATTTCGGTTTTTGCGATTTTTTCTTACGGTATTGCGGTATTGCTCCCCCTCCTCCTCCCCCCACCTTAATGTTCCTCTCCTTCCAACACTTGTGTTTATAGGAAGCGAAGAATTGCAGAGCCATTAATCTTTTATTTTTATAAGAACTGGTGGATGCATGCAAAAGCAAGACTGCAAGATTGACGTGGCTTCGCTTAAAATCTTAGCAGGCGTTTTAGCCATGACTCCGCTGGTGAGAGAAGGCAGCAGATATCTCTTTTGCAATGATTTGTGACAAGTCAAATGTCTTCTGCCAGTTAATTCCGCGAAATAAACTTTTTCTGCATTTTTGTTATAATTATTATCAGTAAAAAAGCTACTCATGTCCAGTCTAAGCATTGAACTGAAAACATCCCTCTGTCGAATGTACTTTCTCCACACACATTTCGACCAAACTAGTTGTCTTACTTTGCCAGAATTAAATCGAGGCCCCTTAGGCCCTTAAATCTAAATTGCTCAAACAGACCAGACAATCCATCGACACTGCTAAAAAGAGAACTGAATTTTCAGCTTTCGAGAGATATTTTTGAGAAACAAGCAAATATATAGCTCAGTAAATACGCTACTGAACTCCACAGGGGTGTTCCACACGAGGTGGTCCAGAGCAGGAGCCTATCTGTGTCTGCTGGAGGAAATTACGATAGACGAAAGTTACGTTTGCCCACATGTACACTGATTTGTGTCTTCGCCGAACCATATCTTTGTTAATTGTCACTCTCAAAGTTAGCGAACTTAATTGATTTTCCAGCGGTTTCGATTAATTTTCGCATACTGGTTTATTTGAAAAGTTGACAAAACCTAGTGGACGGTGTATTGATGGATACGATTTTCGTGTGCCTTGAGGTGGTGTATGAAAGTGTTTAATGGCGACTTAACACAAACATTTTTATTATAAAAGTATAAATGCCATAGATCAAGGTATTTTAAGCCACATCGAAAACTTAAGTTGTGAACGGAAACCTTTCATGATCTGAAATAATGCTTGGATACTGAATGATCGTTCTCCACTGAATTTTTTCGCATCCTAAGTCCAAGAAGTGCCGGATTAATGTCGGAGGTTGTGTCATTCTCGATGTGGAACTGCTGTGGAAACCGCTTCAATTTCTCGTTTGTCTTCTTTCACTTATTTCCCAAAAAAGAAGTCCACTTATATTCAAACTGAAATTTAACGACACTAAAGTTAAATTGTTTTTATAGCTCAGTGATGAGTCGTTCAGGTTTGCATTTGTAAATGCTCTAAGTTTTGTACATTTGAACCAATAAGAAACCTTCCATGATCTGACGAAGTCACTCAGTTCCAAGGCAGGTCACGCTCAGGTGACTTGTAAATTGTATCTGTTTGTGGACTTAGGGCCTGTTTACACGGAGGTGGGGAACCCCAGGTAGGTGAGGTAACCTGCCTGTCCACATAATCTCTCATATTAATTTGATCACGTTGACATGATAGGTGGGGTCCCCCACCTCCATGTAAACAGGCCCTTAAGCAGCTGACTTTTAAGTTAATTTCCATTCTCTTCAGCCCTTCAGTGAACAGTATTTTACAATGTAAAACTACATATTTACTCCAAAATGAACCCCTTGTTGGTTCTCAGAATCGTACAAGTCTGAACCATGCATGTCAGGCAACTAATATAATTTATATAATATCGCCATGCATGCCGTGTATATGTACGGTGTCGACTGACTCAAGACTGTCTTATCTTTTCTTTCATCAAATTGTTCACTCTTTTATAATACGCATTCGGTTAGAGCGCTTTCGACTCTAAGCAGATAAGCGAATATTCTGATGCTCATGAGCAGTCGGGAGGCTTTGAGTTCTTAAGCGGGCTGAAATGGCGAGGGACTCGCGCATTTGTGACAATGATACCTAAGTGAGAAAGTGTTTTATTTTCACGCAATCCTACGTTTTGGAGCTTCGAGGATTGAAAATTTATCTTTCCTGTAATAGGGTATTGTTTGTCAGCTATTGTTTCTTCGTGTTGATACTGTTCAGTCTTTTGTATAACTTCATTAGGGTGATTCCCCTCATCTTCAAGTCCATGATTGTTGTGACTACGTTATCGTGCTTTATCGCAGTCACAACAATCTCTCAGCCAATCAAAAGGCAAGCAGTTTCTGTAGCCGGGATAAAATGAAAGGACCTGGGGACCAACAATCAAGGACACTCAAACTGGGTCACACTGTTCTGTCTTTCTCTCTTCCAGTGTTGTTTTCTAATTGTTTTTCGATGGAATTGTCCAAGTTCGAGGTCAACATTGAGAGGAACGGGAAAAAGGAGGTCCAGCGCAACATGTCAACGTCATTCCTTCACTGAACTGAACTGACCCAAGTTCTAATGTCACCGCGATTGTAGCTATCTTCGTTATCATAAAAAGAAGTAGAACACTTATAAAACTAGAACTTGGAACAATCTATGTGGGGCTAAAAGAGCTGTTAAAGCCGGAACGATTTCCACTCGATAGGTGAAAACACTGCGAGTTCCTTCTGATACAGAACCTGTTCAGGCCTGCAATCACGTCTGTTTTCAAGGCCGGGCAATTCATGAAAAGACTTAACAGATAAAATCGATATCAAACATGAGTAAAACATAAAGAAGGTCAACCTATTTGCAAATAGGCAGCTGGCTATGGACAATAATAATATCAGAATGTATATTATACTGTGACATTCTAATTTTCTTTTACTGACTCTCCCCCATCTTTCCTATCTTCTGATTCAAGATATCCTCGTCTCCTAATGGAACTGTCTGTGGAGGTTCACCGCATGCGGTATGACGCTTATGAGATGCGACCACATCGTCAGCTGGACCTGAGAGGAGTGAGACTGGCGATCAACGAGAGGACCAGACCCCCTGACTGTCAGGATGGAACTAGGTACTCTGTCGAGGAGACAAACCAGTTTCATGGGCAGGACCAAGAAGATGAACGCATGGGTACATTTTCTCTCCCAAGGCAAATAACAGTAAGCAGGTTAGTATACTAACGGCGCAAACAGCGTCCGAACAATCTGATTCTGTTACTCCAAATAAGCAGTGGTATATGGCAAGAAGCACTCCTACAAACTAGGTACCATGTAATCTAATAAACTGAACTACAGGGAGGGAAGCGTCGGTTCGTTTATGGACAGTCACGTCATGATTAACGGGCCCGGAAAGTTGTTGTTGTTCACATTTAAGAAAGAGACTGGTTTCCTTTGTTAGCCAGGAACCACGCTCTTGTTCTTTAGATTTTCATTTGAGTATATGAGTTTTAACCTCATCCCAGAGCTTTCACCTCCTCAAAGGGAAAAGCCTTGGGACGATTGGGGATGAAGTTGTTTGAATTCGGGGCCCCAGGCCGCTCGAGGCTACTAAGCCACACTAACGCGACTAAAAAGAAGGCTATACGTTGTTCATCAGTGAAGACAATATGGTGGAGTTGTTTTACTGACTTATCATCCACCAAAAGGGAAATGGTCGGATTATGTTCAGACTGCTGGAAACATTTCGCTCTTCTGAAACTGAGTTGCTTCTATAGCTTCGATGATCCTCTCAATTACTCCTAGTTATCCTTCGTGCTATATTACATGTTTTTGATATATTCATTATTTTATCTTCATCTTCCATGGGTTTACAACAAACCACTGAACCAAATCAGACCAGCCCCCTTGGTTTATTTTTAAGCTCAATTCAGGGTTAGACTGTGCGCGCTTCACTGGTCATGGTATTGCTGAGGTTCAAGGTTTCGAGGTCTTCTTACAAGAGCTTACAAGCTGAATTTTACGACTGCGTTGTAAAGGTTCCTTCTTACTGCTATGATGTTCTGTATTTAATTTTTATTGACTTTATCCTGCAGTTCTATAGGTTCATATATACATTGTTTGTTAATTACCGTTTCAAATCCTTTTTGAAAGATTAAAAAGACGTTCAGTCTAACCAATTTCAACAGTTTTCAAAAAATAACTGATATAATGATAAGGTGATTATTATTTCCATAGGTTATATCCCCAAGAGCCACTGCCATTCATTGGTCAGAACTGTGGTGGAAAATATACTTGGAAGATAGAGCATTTCTCTCAGCACATCCAGGATGCTTTTAGTGGAATAATAACATCACACGGGAGTCCTCCAATTTACACAGGCCTACAAGAATACAAGTTCTTCATGCGTATCTTCCCAAAAGGTGTTAATGGTGGGGATCAACGGCACATTGGCCTTTTTGTTGGTATGATGCAGGGAGAATACGATACTATTCTGGAGTGGCCCTTCTGTGGACGAATCGTTCTTACCATCAAGGATCAAACTGGTGATCTTAATGGCTGCCGCCACGATATCAGTGGCACTTTCATAGCAAAAAGAAATGTGGGAGCTTTTCAGAAACCCACTGCCGCCGGGCCATACAGCACCCTGTATGGCTACGCAGAGTTTGCACCGACAGACCTGGTTTGCTCCCCACAGTACTTAAAAGATGATACTTTGATGATTCAGATCGAGATTCATAAAAACGTCTAAACATTTTCCTTGTATAAGGAAGCACAACGTCTAGAAAACCTGCAAAAGCAAGCTTCAAGTATTCAGTTATTGCAGTAATTTTTATAAAGAAATGTTAGTGCATTGAAACATATAGCTGTTAACTTCGCGTTAGGTCTTAGATATTTAGTTTATTAATATTTTTTAAATGTTTTTCAGTTTTTTACCATTCTACCGCAATACTTCTTTAATAATGACAATTTAACACAAACCTATATCTAAACCCTTTTTAAAACCGCGAGGGTGAGTAGCAACAAAATTCTTCTTTTAATGTCAAAGCGTCAGAAAACAGTGTGGTAACGAAGGCGGAAACAAGTTGAATTCTTTGACACAGTTTGACAACTTCTTGTCCCGACTTCATCCATAGGACTGAAATGTACAGGGACAACAAATGAGATTATAAATATTAGGGCTTAAAAGGGACCCTCGCTTGATGTTTGTTCAAAAGAGTTGCCTGTTTGATGCATACGTTTTATAGAAAAAAATTGAGAAGAAAATTTCGTGACTCGCTGACGCTTTGGTGGGTGCACTGGAGAATGAGACTTTTCTACATGAGCAGGGAGCGGTTATTATGGGTCCCAACTATCGCTAGAGTTCAATGCTGCACATGCAAATACCTACAATAAATATATCTTTGCATCATTATTGCTATAAGAACCTGGATAATGTTGGCCCGTACTTTACCGTGTGAGGGAAAATCACCGTTTTAGTCCTAGCCGAAAGATTTTACTGCATAGTCTATTTCTTTGAGATGTATCACTAGAAAATCGCCCTTATCGTTTTTTTTGCGTGGCAGCAATGATTATGATGTTAATATATGCATCAATATGTGTAACATTTGTTTGCAATCATACTAATATCGCATCGATTTGAAACTGATACCGCGTAGTTACGGAAGGTGATAATTGTTTGTTCTCTTAGAAGCTAGGCCGGAGGTTTGTGTAGGGAGTGTAGGGTATCAGAGACAGTGGTGGAAGTTTCCCGTTATCTTTTTGGTGTGAAGACTTCTATTCCGCAATGTAGTCATAGTGTATAGCTGTAAATTATGAAGGGGGTGGCGAAAGGTTTTCTTAGATGTAAAATGTCACGTCATTTTAAAAACATCGGCACTTTTCATTTTATGTTCCAATGAAGGAGGTGAAAGCGCGCTTCCGTCTCTAGGGAGTGGTGCTTGCCGTGGAGATATTTTCTATTGCGAAAAGGTTTGATGGAGATGATTTAATACCATGATTCTCCTTTAAAGACTAAACTTTGCTTCTTTCGCCATCCCTATTTTATACATAGAAAAAGGCTTTTGTAAAGTTAAAAAGTGAGTAAAAAACGCTCAACTATTGTGTAGTATCGCTTGTAGTGTCTTAAATCAATAAAGCAAACGTGAAACGTTACGCATTATTTCTTTTTATCATTCGAACTGCACGAACATATGATTGGATTTGATAATATAAGAAGCTTGTTTGATTTCAGTTTGTTAGATGGCCATCAATGACCGTAGATCAACATGTAAATAATCCCTGACTTCCATTCTTCTTTCATCGTTTTTTAAGAGAAAAGATTCGTTCCAATGATCCCGGCTCATCCCATCCCGTCTGGACCCCCCTCACTCCACGCTCCGTTTCTCATAGTTTCTCCAAACAAGTTCTTACTAGGAAAAAGAAACATTTTATGGTAACTAAGTAAATGCTTCTTCATCTGTAATGTAAAGGCCAGTAGTCCTATTCATCAAGTTCAAGACATGAACTCCTCTAGAGCCTGTACCTTGAAACTAAAAACAAACTTTGACTTTTCTGTGGACGAAAGGTAAAAATAAAAATATAATTATGAGACTAGGGTAAAGGTCACCAGAACCAAGGCACTTATTCTGGAAAGCTTCCAGACGAGGAAACTGACAGGAAGGAATGGAAACGTGAGGCATAATAGGATGGAGATGAATGGTCTGGTGGCTCTCGGGGACGAGAAGATGGTTTCCTTCAGCTCAAATACGGGGGCGGGGGGGGGGGTTCACGTTGGATAGTGGGGTCTTCCCTCTTTCTGGCATCAAGGCTGAGGTGTTTCTATTGTTGTTCAACCGTCGGCTAGGACCATTTTGGGATGAAAAAATAGTAAAAAACAAAATCCTGTAAGATCTTTTATAACAGGCCAGGAGCCCATGAACAGGCCTATTTGTCCAGATGTTTCCTTTTTTAATTAAAATCTTGCTGCATAAAGAAGAATAGTGCATTTAATGTAATCTCTAGGCCTTTCCCTGTACGAGATTACATTTAAGTATCATTTGCGGATACATTTCTCCTTGACTATTGATTTTGTTAAATTTTTGCTCAAATTTGGGAATTTTCTGACGCAGCGAATCTTTACATACCCAACTATCCTCGAGTGGCTGTGCCCCTCCTCCACTCCTGCAGAGAAAATTGGGTCCTCCACTTCCACTGTCTCTCCGGGGGAGGGTACGGCTACAGGTAGGCTAGTCTGAGTGACAGGTAAGAAAGGATCCGTTGTGTTCATTGTGTTGTATCTGAGAGAACCCCCTCCCCATCCTTCAGACTTCATCTGATATCATCCATTTTTTTTCAATACCCAAGGTGTCAGCAGGTTTTCTTTCTTTCTTCTTTCTCCTCAAACATATGTCCCTACTGATGATCATTTTATTTGGAAGATTATAAGAGCCATTCAGAGCCCAAGGGGGTCCCCGAAGGTCAGATTCTAATCCTAACGTGAAGTCACTGCTCAGTGTGATGGTCTTTAGGCGTTTTCTCGTTGCGTTCTGGTTTGTTGTCGTCGCTTCATGGCTCAAGAATGTTTCAACAGAAATATGGAAGCAATGCCCTGGAGCTAAGGAGTGTTTTCTAGTGATGTTAAGATCCTCGATGTCCTATAATAAAGTGGTAAAATGTTTTTTTTTTTTGGCTGACAAGTAAAAATTAGCAATCGAGGCTACTGAACCAGACAATAAATAAGTCTTAACCGTAACAGGACTGAGTAAAGCACATCAACCTGTGAGTGAATAAACTAAAAAGAACCAAAATATTGAATTGCCTCACAATACATCATGTTTTCACAATACCTTTGCACTGTACAAATACTTGCTACCAATTTCATTGAATATATAACCTTATAATACATTAAATTATTAGCTCCAATAGTCGTTTATAAAAGCAAACATTAAAGCACTTGCTTACATTAATAAACGATGAAACAAGAGTAAAAGACAAAAGATGCAAGAGTAGACATATTTAGGTAAATACAGATAAATTGATTGCATTGATGAGAAATGGGCAAAAGAGGTGAAAAGTTATAGTTGAGTTGCACTAATACACCTAACTTTGTGCACTTTTTATACTTAATTAACAACATTTACCAGAAATACTCGAACAAAACATCATGTAAGAATTTTTGTATTAAATGACAAATGGAAAAAAAATTCAGTAAAAAAAGATTTAAAATTTACAGATATAAAAAATAATTTTCCCTAAAAAAATTAAAATAAATTTCTAGTCTAACAAATCTTACTTAATGATGATGGGTGCCAAGGCTCTGTGGAAAAATAGTAGGCAGCCTGTGAAATACAGGGAACCCAGCATTATGATCTTTATGCAAAAACAAAAGAGATTTCCAAGTAGCTTTTCTTACAGCAACACTATAGGGGCTTAGGGGAACTAAGGTAGCACAGCCTTGGTACCAATATGGGATATTGACAATATTATCATTACTTTCAAACCAGTCAATAAATTATCATACTACTTATGTTTACTTGACATCACTGGTCAATAACTCATTATTATTTTATTGTAAAGGAGATGGGTCATGAAATCTATTAAAAATTGAAACAGTCGGTAGCTGCCACCAAATAATTAACTGAGTGAGACATTAAAATAACAGCTCAAAACTTTAACCCATTCGCCCCTGAACCGCCCGTAACCGCCCGTAACCGCCCGTGCGGATCCAGGTCCTTTCTACCCATTGTGACGTCATCAGTTTTAACGGTCAAGGACAACTTTCTTCACTAACTTGTGCAGAGTGAAGAGATCTTTCAAACCATACCAGAATGAGCACAATTCAGTCAAGGACACCGGAGAAACAAGCAGAAAACCACGTGACATTGACCGGAAAATCTCCATGAAAATCTTGTTCCATTACCCACCTACCTTTCCTTTCACCTGATCCTAAGATCCTAAAATCTTTCCTAAAAACTCTTCCCACCAAAATGAAGCCTACTAAATGCCCAGCGAGAGAAAAAAAAAATGAGGCAAGAAAAGCGAAAAAAGAAGGGAGGAGAGAAAGCGAAAAGTAAAATGTTGAAATTTTGCTTTCTGCGCATGCCCGAACATCACAAGCTGATATTTTGCATCTGGATCAGAAGGCCGCGAAGTGTTCGACCTGTAAACCAGTTTGTGGTAAGTTTTAGCTCTTTATAGCACGACAGTGACCAGAAAACCACTCGACTAGCTTCAAAACGCGTTTTTCGGCAAAATCTCCAGGAACGAATGGGTTAAAAGAACAGTTTTTCAAATGTTTTGTTGTCTGTAACATTATAATTTTTGACCGGGAGACATATCCAGTTCAACTTAAAGCTGTAATTTTGTAATTTACCAGTAATTTTGTCATTGAAGCAAAGTTCCATTTTGAGTAAGGATGTTTGATATTTGCAATATTAGAAAAATGAACCAGAAAACTGTGACACAGCCCCTTTAACCCACATGGAACTGTTTACAAGTCAAAAAATTCTGATGTTCCTAGGTCATTATATGGCCATACTGCCTTATTCTACAATGATTTTTGACACAAAATAAGACAATACCATAACTCATTAACAAACGAACTAAAACAGAAATTACACTGACTACTATCAACACTGTATAATCGTGTTTGTGTTCCTTTAGCAGATGCTGCACTGCTTGTAAAAAGTCATTGTTTGGTGCTGGTTCAATGCCCAGTAAATGGAACATAAGAGAGTAAATATTCACATTTTCAAATGGTTCTGAAACAAAGCCTTCTTTGAATGCAGGTCCTTGGGCAAGAAAAAAGGGGTGCATATCAGGGAATTGGTTACTGTAGCCATGGTTACCACGACTGTCAATTTTCCACTTGTTTTTTGTAATGGTCCATCCTTCTTCCGCGACAATGAAAATTGGCATGACATGTCGGTTATGCCTGTAATGGAACTCTTCAGGTATTTCTTCTTTAAGGTATGTGTATAGATGTGGAACAGTCTTGAGCTTTTGGTAAGTGTCATTCAACTTTCCTTTCTTGGGTGGAATATGAAAAAACACATTAGAAGCATGGTCTGCCCTGTTTGGATCAGTGATGAGCGTATACCAGTCTGATGGAATGTAATAATCCAGCTGGATAAGATGGGAGTTGTTGACATCTGCCATGCCATGGTCACTTGTGATAATCAGGTTTACCTAAAATGGGTCATAAAAATACAATGGAAATATATTTAGATCCATGAGTTGTTACCTAATAATAATCTTATGGGACACGTAAAGAATTACTACATCTTATCATATATATAACATATCACAAGCGTTTACCAAAAGACATTCTCTTCATAATTGAATAAATCCAGTACCACAAATGAAGAGCAAAATAGTATGTTTTTTCGTCCTTCACCTATTTTGACCAACTTTACTGGCCTTCATCAGAGTGAATGGCTGTTACAAGCATCACACGCCATTGACAACAACACACAAATTTGAAAATTTGCATGCGCTACAAAGAAAGCTAGATGCCCCCATGCTTTTACCGGCTGTGAGACCTAGTAGCCCTGTTCTGGCTAAAAAGAAGTCAGTTTAATTTGAGCCCTGAGGCTGAATGCAGTTCAACATAATAATAGGCCCAATTAGTCCTGGAGTGCTGACTTCCCCCCAGAGTCAATAACTACCACTTATTAACCTTTCCATTTGGTCATTACAGGGAAATCTCGGTCAGTAGTTGATGTATGACCATAAACTACTGACCGAAATCTCAGACTGAGGTCAGACATTTCCCTGTAACGACAGAATGGACGAGCTTAATAAGATATTTATTATAAGGCCTTTTCATTATGGACCTGAGCCTGCAATCAAGCTGGTAACTTAAAAAAAACACGTCACTTCGGTGAGTTGTACACTTGACCCCGCGATACAGTCATGTGACACTGGTCAGTGGATACCCTATTTGACAGCTGTCAATTGACTATTACATGGATGTCCAGAAGGATGTTAGCCTGAGTATTAGGCATTTCTGGGGGAAGGCCTAATACTCAGGCTATAGGGATTTCCACTATCAAGTTTAGCACAGATTTTATATGCCTTGGACAGCCAGCAAGTAATACACGGCCAAATTTTAACACCAGAAAATATCACCTGCTTAGCAGCGAATCAGAGCATGCATACTATTGTAGCCATTATAAATATTATAACTCATCTAGATTTAAACAGTCTTTAAAATGAAAGTTGGAGAGCAAGTGTGGCACAGTGGTGAGAGCACCCATCTACTTTTGCTCCTTTTTGGAAGACAGCACCCAGAAAATGGCCCTTTAACTAACTCTAAAAGGTGTTTTTCAGCAAAATATCCAGGAGTGCAGTGATTTTGTTACAAATAGTTGTGGGCCCTGGGACTCATCTTGTGAAAAATCATGAGACCTAGTCCAGAACCATTGAGTCCCAGTTGAAAAAACAAAGAATCCTTAGTTGGGACTTTACTGTAACCATGCAGACAGTTAATCTGACTCCAAAACTCTGTATTGCAGTTTACTGAATTAAAAATACACTGCTTCTTTTATAAACCACAACAAAGACAAAACAATATTCATTGCTAAAAAGTAGGCACAAGAACAGCCACAGAAATCACTCGAACAGGATATTCTACAAAACCATCCTTAGATCGATCGATCTACCTTCGTGTCCTACAAGACGCATGCCACAAATTATTTTGCATGTTTGGGGATTTTTTTTGCATCAAAAATTAAAGATGCAGGTGCAGAGGTAACAGAATCACTGGGAGTGTGAATGGAATATTCTGAACAAAAAATCCACCATTTCAACATCAATCGTTTCTAAAATAGCTAAACAATTTCCATTGTGGCATTGTGTTGACATCTGATGGAGCATCATCATTGGCTTTAGCAGTGAATAACCCTCGGCATTGGGTATGATCTAATTATGAACAAAATATCATGTATCGCTGATGTAATTTAAACCCAGCTAGTGAGGTCTGTGAAACAGTGCTGGGATCCTTGTTCTGGAACCAAAATGGATGCAATGAATTACCAACCACATTGGCCGATCCAACAATGGCTTCTTTACAGACCAATCATAGCACATCATGTGATGGACTCTGATCCCGATACACAGCTGGGGACCCACAACAAGAATGTCGGTGCTCAGACATGCAGACAGACTTAATGCATGGTTCAGTTTTAGTAGTTGGACAAGTCCAGCCCTTCGGGCCCTGGCAGTCTTGGCCTTCGGGGTAGGGGGGTGGGGGAAATAAAAAAATATCTTCTCTTTGATTTTGCGAAGTACGTATTATTTCTCGCACGGTTTACACGACGGCTGCAGACCTCAAGACTACATATTTTTAAGGAAAAAAGCAGGAATTTGTCGCAGAGTGGTTGGAGAGGAATAACTTTTCAAAATTAAAGTCTGTATTTAAAGGTATGTTTTAAAACTTGAAACAAATGTGCATATGATGCATAACTCAAATGGATTTTACTTTCTGGAAAGGAAGGACAGAAATATTTCTTCAGCTCAGCTTTAAATAATGATAAGTTTTTAAATGAAAATGAATACAAGGCTTTTGATATATATAGAGAATGTTCTCATGAAGTGTTCTCTTTTTAAAGAGTTTTTTCTTCTTTGTTTTCATTTTCAAATTTACTGTGTTCATGTTTTAACTACATTATGACATCCATTATCCTTCTCTCAATAAACTCAGGAAAACGTTCATAAAAGTTGTGAAAGCATGTCGATTTCCTTTTGTGCGGATCAACGGATGTAGCAAAAATGTTTATGAGGTCGATCAGAAGCTCGGGGGTGGGGAATTGTGTCTTTCTGCGTGCCCGGGAGTGGGGAATAGACCTCCAAGAAAGGAAAATATAGTAAATCCCCGGGGGTGTGCCCGGGGAGGAGCCATGGTTACAGTTAAAATTGCAGACACAGACAAGCAGCACCACAGAGAGCCCGCACAATCTGTTTGTGTAGCCGATTGTTATTTTATAGTAAATGTTCTGGATTTACCGTTTGCTTCACCTATAGCGATATGTCACTAACTATGTATATAAATCAATGATAAATAAACGTTGAATTACCTTACCTGTGGTATATAGTCGTCCTTTTACCTCAAAAGCGGTTTTTTGAGCGATCTTGAATCGGCTACACAAACAGATTGTGTGGGTGCGCTGTGGCAGCACATAATGGCAAGGAGGGAAAGGGCTCCGTGATGTCACACCAAAAGTGTAATCAAGCTTGAATAAACTTAATCATCGCGTACATAATTGTTGATGAAACAATTTTCGGCAGCTGATGTCAACTTTTCACAGTCAACTGATTGATTTGGTTATTATTTAAGCTTAGATGTTCTTACCTGATTCAACAATCCTCGATTTCGTAAACTTTTCAACAGATATCCAGTGACATTATCCATTCTACGAATAACAGTTTTAATCTCTGGTCAATTGGGGCCAAATTTATGCCCACTGTGATCTGGCTCGTTAAAATAAGCGGCGAAAAAGCTTGGATGATCGTCCTGCTCTAACATTGTACATAAATAAACGATTCGTTTCTTGAAGGAAAGTGACCGATTATGGGGTAAATAGTGTGTAGGGTATTGGCCTTCTATTTTCACCTCTGAACCAGGCCAAAACAGCACAGCACTTTTCTTAAAAGCTTTTTGATTCGTGATCCACACTGGTTCTCCGTTCCACCATTTTGAATTCAAGCAACGCTACGGCATCTAAGTAGAAAGTGTCGTTGAAAACTGGATCGAAAAACGTATTTGCTACGATCCCGTGGCTTTCCTCATAAAGAATGTCTTGGTAAGAAAGGTATTGAGAAGGTGTTTCGCTTTGATGCCATTAATTGCGATTACATTCAAATTCGAAGTATGAACTTTCTCCATGTAGTCCCACCGGAAACCATCGTACGAGACCAAAATTACAGTGGGTTGTGTCAGAACGATTCTCTTATTAATCGAGGCGAAGGTGTCACGATTAGGAAGAAACAAGAATAATATCAACATGTGCAATCGGTCTAGCCTCATAATGGCAAATTTTGGGAACGGTACGGACGTCACTGCAACTTTTCATTTTCCAGTAACGAGAAGACCCTGGAGATGAGTGCGAAACGGCCCAGTGCCACACTTCAGGGCGGAAAAACGTTCTGCGCAAGCTTCTGCGCATCCCTTATCGCAGGCTCAAGGCGGGCTTTTCTGTGTGCTGACTGTGTTTGTTTGTTGCTGGAGTTCTGAGTGAAATGCACGAGGTGCGAACGTTTGCTCCCTGTAAAGCATTAATTTTTATTTGACATCTTTGCTATTTTTTCGTCGCTTGAAAATTACTTTGGATTCAGAAAAAACCAATGTTAAAGGAAAAAACAGATCATTCCGTCCGTCTGAGGTGGAATACGGTAAAAAGTTTTGAACATTTCCAGAGAGGCGAGTATTTTTTCTGATTGTGCATCCGATTAATTTATGAGTTGATTTCGCCGAGTTGAATTAAAATCCCGCTTTATTCTGTTATTAGTAGTTACGGTTACTTTTTTTACACTTCAGATTTATTACCTTCGCAGAACCAGCTTTATCTTTGTCTTCAGTCAAAGTAATAACGCATCAGAGTGAACAAACTTGTGCGCTTATTAAACTTTCTCGGAAATAGAAGGCCAGCAAGCTTACTCAAGATCATTTTTCTGTTGCTCAAGTAATAATAGTCAGAGTTTTTTCATTTTTCATTACACAGTTTTGTTTTCCAGTGCACTATGAAAGTTTCTGTTCTTTCTGAAGAATAACTTTCTGAACGCAAATTGTCCTTTTCACTCGCTGTGAAGTAGAGAACGACAACTGCCGGCAGTGACTTCAAAACAATTGACTCTTTTCCCGTAAACAATTGCTGCAGCTGGATTCGACTGAGGTGAGCAAAACAAACCCTTACGTGCAATTTTCTGTATTTTCTAATGATCGGCTGAGTTTAATTTTCTTAAACGAAGACCCTCGCATTGACCAGTTAAGCTTATTGAAAATAGCTAAATGGTGAATCATGGCAAGGCTGCCAAGTTGCAACTGATCTTTTGCTTTTAAGATCTTTAGGTAGGTTGTTTTCGTACAGAAAATTCATTTCTTCGTTGTCAGCAAGAAGTTTTTGAAATGATGTAACTTTAACTTTGTTTGAAGGAAATCCTACTTACGCGTAGGTTTTTGACAGATGTTATGCGTGTTCAACTTGACAACACAAAGCAAAATTTATATATCTGCGCGAAACGAGTAAGTTTAAAAAAACTATAGTTGCTTTGAAACCGATTTTTGGGAAGATTTTACTACATAAAGATTGACCTTTTTTCTGCCCACATATCAACGCAATAACCTCTACATTGAGGATTTTGTTTATATTTTAGTGATCTGCGAAACTACGAGTGTCCCATCGAGCGAGGGTTTTAAAATATCAGCTCGAGTGCGACAAAGTTCAGTGACTTCAAACACATTGTGGGCAAGCGTTAATTTTTTTGGGCAAATCACTGTCCAAAGATATGTTGTTTTTGTGTCCACTGTGGAGCTCCGGACCTTATATATCCAGGAACTTCCTTATATGAACACATTTTGTGAATGCATCTTGAAAAAAATCGGACCTACGCATGCACATTTCCAGTACAACGCAGGGAAATTAATGTCGTTAAAGTCCGTTTTACTATGAGGTATTCTTCAAGAAAATTAAGTAACGACAAGGTTATAAGCACAGCTTGCAACTTTTGAAGACAAATTGCCTGTTCTTTCCAGGTTATGAGTTTAAACATTTTATTTTTAGGCAATAAAAAATTTGAAATCCCGCCATTTTTTCAAACCCGGCGAGGGGATCTGGGCAAAAAAGTTCACGCACGCTCATTACGTTTTGAAGTGCCACACCGCCAAACCGCGAAGCGCTCAACAGCGAAAATGCCAAAGTTCATAGCCACTCATATGCAAATGAGTTAGTTTATAATGCAGTTACTAACTTTTGAATCGCGTTTACGACACTGTGGAGGGATCGCGAAAGGAGTACGAATTTTTCCCCTATATTCGAGGATTTGCAAGTATGAGTTTCCAAAGCGTTCCTTGTATCTCTACTGGGACAACTTTAAACAATCGGTAGGTTTACAAGGCTTTTTCCAATTTTATTATCGGCCTTGCGCGACACAAACGGGCTGCGCGTTCGGTAAGTAGGTAACTTCGGTAAGCTCAGTGCTAGTGTCTTGACAAAGAGATCTACCGTAAAATGGCTTTCCATTTGTCCAAAATCAAGTTCTCGCAAGTTGCTCAAATAATTTTTTACGACCGAAAACATTCGAAAATAAAAACATCGCCCCAAAATGTTTTCCTTCTTATTCGGATGACACAAGAAAGACAGAGACGAAAGACTTTCAGGTGGAAAGTGGCGGAAAGTGGAAAAGTACACTTGAGCTGTTAAGTGAATGTACCAAGCTTAGGGTCGATGAAAAACTGGTTGCTTGAGATCCTGACATGTTCGGCTACCGAACTTTCGTAGTGATTCGGCTACAGAACCTTACGAATCACTATGAACGTTCTGTAGCCGAACATGTACGGTTCCGCTTTTTAAAGGGTTGCGTCAAGGCGCCAAGTTAAGAAGGTCTCCTAGCTATAGGTGCGAGTATAGACCTGAAACCTTTAATGAATATTCCAGTACAATTGCAATTGCCCTCCTTATATGCTGTGAAAACGAACGAACAATAGTTCGAAATTTGAAAGTGTAAGAACAAATTCTGGACAAAAAATACAAAGAAAATAGCACATACTTGCTAAGCTCGAATCATTTCCTGTGCCTCACGCGACCGCGCGCCCTTTAAAAGTTGGCGCTAAAATTTATACAAACATGCATTTTAACCGGTCCAAGAACAAAATAATCGGTCATATTATCGGTTGAATTTTTAAGGTTTTTTTTTAAAATATCTACCACTAAGCATGCTAAATAAAATGAACATTTAGAGTTAATTTTGAGCAAAAATTGGGGTAAGAGGTCCCTTTGCCTCATCTAAGCTGAGAATATATAAAAATAATACCACTGTCCGATGTTGATAAGCAACCAGTGACAGCAAAATATTCACTTGAAAGATGCAAAAGGAAGATAGCAAGAACTTAAATTAAGGAATCGCTTAAAATAGTGATAAAATAAGATTTTGCCATTTGTCTGGCTCAGTTTAATGTACAGATATATATATATATATATATCACGACAGCATTATGAACTGCTGTTTACAAGCAAACCAATATGAATTCCCTAGTTTAAAAAATTACAAATCAAAATTCGTAGACAGACGTGTCACGGTTTTCACTAAAATAAGCTGTACAGACTGTTGCGTGTGATTCAAACACAAAGAGAAATTAGAGAACAAGCTCTGAGCCATGTATCGGGCGCTAGTAGTAACACTATTTAATAACGTTTAAAAGATCGTTCGCCTACAAACTTTATAATTACCAATGAGTCGTTACGAAAAAGATATCTGTATTTTAGAATGAACTGTTATAAAATGAAACCAAGTTCAGTGGTGCAGAGTAAAAGACATGATCAATTAGAGATACTTTTACTTTATTTTTAAAGCGATGCTCTGTTCAAGCTAACTGATTTTAACTGTGTGCTGAAAGAGATCTAAAGAAAACAGCTTAAGTCTGTATAAAATTGAAGATAACTTTACCTTGAACGTTCTTTGTCTACATGTATTTTAAAGCATAGCTTTCGTAATTTCTTCCAGGTGGATCGGTTAATGTGCAAAAACTGCAAATATCAGTCCATATCATCTGAATGTAGACTACGGATTAATAATTTTCATTTGCTACATGTTTTGCTTAACGTACCCACGCCAGTAGCGTGTTTAATCCAACTTCAACTCCACTGAACTGATAGGTTCTGTAGGTTTTGTGACGAAGCAAATGCACACAAGTCGGTTTCTCACTGAGTTCACTTTATAATATTAAAATGTCCAGCTATTTCGTGCCATGTTGGGTAATATCTTGGCCTGATAAAGTACACCATTAGTTTCCTTCGCGTGCGGAAATCCAAGGACGACCAACAGAAATTTACAGCTTTGAACAAATCAATGGCGGAAGTTAAGTGTCGCTCTTAAAGGCATCACAAGACATATTGACATGGAACCCGCGTTCCCTTCTCCGACAGATCATTTAAAATGTCGTCTGTCCATTCTCTTTAGTTTCCCAGTGAACTCCATTTACTACGTTTTAACTTCAAAGTAAGAACCCGTTTGTAGTTTAGCTTTGTTGTTCTTGAAATCGTGTGTCTTCTTCTCCAAATTTTAATTATGTATTTCTGTTACCAATCAGAGATCGCTTTTATCTCGTACGTCATTGTTATTGACAAGCAGGTCACGCTTTACTTCTCCCTTCAGTCTGTTGTTTCGTCTGGCGTTGTCTCATGCATGGTGCATTGTCAACTAACTCAAGAATTAACATTGTTTGTAGTCTTGGATACCTCTCAGTCAATCAAAAGAAAGCACTGCCTGGGAGCCTGTTACCCCACCCCCCATAACGCCCCCCGTATAAGCCAATCAGAAGCGAAGTATTCACTTCTGAAATACCACCAAAATGCAAATATCCTTTTCCCTATAAACACTGCCGTCACTTAACACTGATCGTCGTAAAGTAAGAGAACACCCGGGAAAAAGTGCTAATTTTCAGTTAGTCTTCGTTCACAACACAACACTAGTAGAGGTTTCGGAATTATGAGTACTCAGAGCAATCTCAGGGCTGCTGGAAGAGAAGATTTGCACTCGGTAGGTAGAAACATATATCAGGCTTTTACGAGGTGTTCGATGGCCGGGGTATAAACGTACACACCAACCTGACGTTACTGAGCTTCATCAGAAAAGGGCTTTCAAGCATAAATATTTAAGGTACAAGTAATAAATTAAGAACAAAGTTTCCACAATAGGACTATTTACAATATCACATATGCTAACTTAATACTTTGGCTCCACATTTCATGGTAAAACACCCTGCAAAATTGTTTAAGTAACTTTAAAGCCCGTTACATTTGTCTTGATATCATTAATCTTTTTGCAAATTTTTGTCTCGATTACAAAGAGAAAGGTTACTGATTCTGTTACAGTAGACCCTAGCCGTACTCACTATAGTTACTTTTCGCTTTTGAATGGCACAGTACTGTAGGGTCGTCATCGGGAGGTCGGAAATTAACGCTCACGTTAGGTTATTTCGTTTCATGCGGACCCCCGTGAAAACACCATACACTTAAAGTAAACAGAGCCAGAAAGGCAGGCAGAAGTCCGCAGAACTGCTTGTTCGAGAGGAGATTGGTTCACCAAATGATTGTTACAGAAGTCTGCTGTTGTTTCCTAATATTCTGTACAAAGAAACAGAAAGTGCTCTATGAACCTAACCCAAACTCGTAGGTCTTAATTCACAGGAGAAAGAACCTTATTCGGAAAACTAGGACAATAAAAACAGCTGAGTCATGCATTTTTAAATACCAGGAGATTAATTGAAATGTATCTCATAGGCGACTACCAGATCAAATCAGATTTAATTTTACAGTTTCTCCGCTGCTAGAAAAAATATATATATATATATATTCTTTTAAAAATTTTTATGTTTGGCTAAGTAAAAGTTTGAAAAATTTTAATTTAAGGTTGCTTTCAAAGCACTAGCAAGATATAGAAGTTGGTATATTAAAAATCGGCACAGTGTAGGTAACTTATAGTAGCTAAAACATGAGTCATTTCATATATTTCATCTATGGTAGCTAACTTTAGATTATGAACATGATACCGGAGCGATCACCTTCAACAATGACAACAATAGCCATGTTCAACTTATCTTGCACAGTCTACAATTTTTTTCTTGCGGCCTTCATTAAACGTGCTCAAGAGAGTCCACAGAGGTTCCATGATTATCCCCTCATGACATTCTCCGTTTTCTGACTGTAACACACGTACTAGTGTTTCGAAGCGTTTCCTGCGGTGTACTATTAAAATTATGTCATTCTGTACAGTGATCAGAGTGATTAGACAACCTGATAACATAAATGCCGTTCCTTTCGTATCATACCGGAGGTAGTGTCGATCTCGAAGTGGTGGAAATCGAACCTTAAGTCCTCTTGCTCTAAAACTGCATTTTTAAGTCAAAGCCAAGCCGTCAATTTGCAGACGATTTTTCATAAGTCATTAGTTCGCATTTGTAGAATCCAGTCTTGAATATATGTATTTTTGTTGCCAATGAGAAGGCTGTTTACATTGGCCTTAAGATTGTGTGATTTCATTTGCGACCCGGCCGGTTTCGAAGGAAATGGCGGTTACTTTGCAGAAAAAATCCAGCAGGAAAACCTCAAAGGGCTTATACAGAAAATCATATGATTATATCAAAGCTTACTTTCCGGCGTATGATTTGATTCGCGAACAATATTGGCGTCCAAAAACTGATTACGGGTAATCGGCTGCATGAATGAAGCAGCTCTCCTAACCCTAAAAGCCAGCGGTCTTATGATTTGTTACCCTAACAGTGAAACAATGGAAATAACGATAAACAAAATTTTTTGTTTGAATTTATACATAAATCCACTAAGCGACACGTGGTACGGTGGAAAGTATGCGGAACCCCAAAAGGATGGAGGTCAACAACCCAGGTTTGATCACTTGTAGATACGCCCACAGGCCACCGATGCATGACCGAAGGACCGGATGTGGCTACACCGTATTGTCAGTGTATTGTCAGTGACTTGTTATTCTGCAGCCAATCAGAGCGCGCGAAATATATTTGCTTGAAAAAGTCCTGAATCTCAGCCAATCAGAAAGGCTGATTGATCTGTTTATTTCCCGCACTCAACAACAACAACAAATCGGTGTATTAGCAGAAAAACAGAGACAGGGAATCAAAAGCCATACATTTCGAAGTATAATTAATTGTTACGCTGCAGATCAGAAGTTTTGCGAGTGTGAATACCGAGAGAGAGTCGTGTACGTGTACTGGAACTACAGAGATGAGGGATCGGTGAGTAAACGCTTAGAACACTTGTGTTTATAGGAAGCGAAGAAGTTTGCAGTTTTCATGCTTTACCTTTTTAAGAAAAATGCCTAAACAAGACTGAGATACTGAGGTGGCTTCGCTATAAAAAAGTCTTAGCAGGCGTGAAGATTTAAGCATCGAGGCCCATTAAGGCGCCATGACTCGGCCAGTGAGAGAACAGCAGATATCTATTTCGCTATGATTTGTGAAGTCAATTGTTCTGTGTCAGTTAATTCAGCAAATGGAAGTTATTGTGCATTTTAGTTTTAAATATTGCCAGTAGAAAAGCTACTCCTATCAAGTTTAATCATTGAACTGAAACAATGCCTCCGTCAGATTTACTTTCTGGTCCTTTCCCCACTCACATTTCGACCAAAAAGTTGTCTTACTTTGCCGGAATTAAAACGGGGCCCCTAACAGACCAAAAAAATCCATCGTCACTGCTGAAAAGAGAACTTTCCAGCTTTCGAGAGGGATTTGACAGAAACAAGCAAATAATATAGCTCCGCAAATGCCCTACTGAATTTCTAGGCTGCGTAGGTGTCTGTGGCGGTTCTTCCACCTCGATCATGATTACTTGTCACGCGAAGCGAGTGGCAAAGATACGAGGGAAAATCCCTTGACGCGACTTGACTTGACTCGTACCCACTCTTCCCCCGGCTCCGCGCATCACATCACATCACATTAGCTATTTAGCTGCCGTATTTTATTGACCATAATAACAATATATTTATAATCCCGCCCGCTACGTAGGCTACTGAATTTCACAGGGGGGGATGTTTCACACTAGTTAATATGGACGGAAGTTACGTTTGTCCACATGTATAATTTTGTATCTTCTCCGAACCATATCTTTGTTAGTTGTCAACATACCACTATCAAATTTAGCAAACGTTACTGATTTTTAGGCTCAATTTCCAGTGGTTTTGATAAATTTTCGCCTACAGGTTTATTTCAAAAGTTGACAAAACCGTTTAAGGGTGGAAGACCGTGTTTTGATGGATTCGGATATTAATTTCGTGTGCCTTGAGGCTGTATGAAATAGTGAAGTGTTTGATGGCGATTTTGTGCCTTGCAAAAATGACAGAAAAGATTTGTATGTTCAACGAAAAATTTTTATTTTAAATGCCATAGATCAAGGTATTTCGAATACATCAAAAACTTTAGCTGTGAAACAATGTGCCTATTTGAACAACGCTTTTGGCTTGCAGTCCTCCTACGGACCACTGAGGAAACAGCCATCACATCCTTCTCTTATGACGAAATCAGGGAAACCTCTAAAACTCGACTGGTTCACCGAAGGTATCTTCACGTGGTCTTATATCACACAAACTCGAACATCTACTATAAATATATGGTGGTGGTGGTGGGGGGGGGGGGAGGGCAAGTTTGTTCCCCCCCCCTCCCACCATGCAAGTGTCTATAAATTTTTCGCGACTTTGAGGAGCTATGTCTTAGCTAGTTTTCAACAAATGACTTTCAAATTTGGCGGTATTCAAATTTAAAGGCGCTCTTTCCAGCGGAGTCGATGGATTTTCCTTTACTTGTCTATGTCAAGAGTTGAAAAAAACCATCGAAAGGTCTATTGTATGACGAATCGTCCCCGAGATTTGGAACAGTGAAGGTGCTAATTTGACTAATGTATTGCACTTGATTGTTCCTTTCTTAAAATAATGTAATCCTCTCTAGCTAGCACCCGGAAAAGCCAGTAAGTGTTTTTATTAGCTTGTGCGTACGGATTTTCTTTGCCTAACGTGCTTCATCACCAGCAAACGATGCAGGCAACATGCATGATAAAATGTATCAGGGGTATCCAACTTCCCAATGTTTCAAAATACGCCAGAAGTGTCTCAGATGGTTTTCTCTATGCTTTAGAAGCCTGTTTGGTCAATTTGGAGTTGCCTTAAAAACCATTTATCTGTTCGGATGTCTTAGGGGAACTTTGGTACTCACGAAAGTTTTAGGTGGCTTTTTCGTCTCATCCGAAAGTGTTAGTTACCCTCATTTGTCTGGCCGAAAGTTCGACGACATGAAGTAGCCTTGCTTTCATAGAAAATTACATGGGACGTTATGTCTTTATACCGAAAGTTTTAGGAGACATTTAAAAAAATAATAATCGCAATATCTTGATATTAAAATGTGAAAACACAACCTCCGAAAATCGTAGTTAAGCTATTAGAAAACCTCCGAATATTTTAGACGAATGGAACGGTTATCCAGAAATTTTTACCTTTTCTCAAGCTTTAGAAATTTCTAGATAACATTTGCTCCTTCGAACAGTTATTTTGCAGAATATAGTCGCTGGGCGCCCCTGATGTATTAAACATCGAAATAAATCCCGGGAATAAATACAGAGAGTCAGTTCTCTAGGTTAGTTAGGTTCCCCATGGTTAGGTATAAACTGTATGATGAAAAAGAAGCGTACGTACCAGTGTTTCGAAGTATACTTCTAGGTATACTTTTGAAACAATGCTTGGATATGATTGATCGTTGTCCAGTGAATCTTTTCGCATCCTAAGTCCAAGATTAACCAACACGAAGTTTGATGAATTGACTGCTTGTTTTTGTGAAGTGCAAATCAATGCCGGAAGTAGTGTCAATCTCGACGTGGACCTGTGATCTGTTGAAGTCAGTTCCAAGGCTGGTCACGCTCAGTTGACTTATAGTTGCATCTGTTGTGGACTTTTAAAAGCAGCTGACTTATACGTTCTCGTACAAAGCAACAACGACGAATTTCGATTCTCTTCAGCTCTCCCTTGAACAGTATTTTACAAAAGAACCGGTGGACGTCTGAATTATGCATTTGATTCCCTGCTGCTACCAATCAGAAAGCGTTAATCTACTTGCGTCATTGTTAGGGTAGGCAGGTCACGCAACTTTTGTCGCCATGCCGTGTATGCGGTGTGGACCCACTCTTCACCATTTTCACTCTTTTGTAATACGCATTCGTGTCCGGGCACTTTCGACTCTAAGGAGACCAGTAAATATTCCGACGTTCATGAACAGTCGACAGGCTTTGAGTTCTTAAGGGCGCTGAAATGGCGAGGGACTCGCGCATTTGTGACAATGATATGAGAAAGATTTTAATTTTTTTCACGCAATCCTACGTTTTGGGGCTGCGACTCCGAGGGTTGTAAATTTATCGCTCCTGGAATGCGGTATTGTTTATCAACTATTGTTTTTTCGTGTGGGTACTGTTCAGTCTTTTGTATTACGTCATTAGGGTGATTTCCCTCGTCCGCAAGTCCAACCCTTTGCTTAGGGATTGTTGTGACTTAGTTATCGAGCTTTTCAGCAGTCACAACAATCTCTCAGCCAATCAAAAGGCAAGCAGTTTCTGTATGCAGGATAAAATGAAAGAACCTGGGGACCAATAATCAAGGACTTTTTCAACGTGGGTCACACTGTTCTGATAGCTGTCAGTGACCTGTCTTTCTCTCTTCCAATGTTGGTTTGTAATGGGTTTTCGATGATTTGTCCAAGTTCAAGGTCAACATTGAAAGGGGCGGGGAAAAGGAGGTCGAGCACAATATGTCAACGCTATTCCTTCAATTGACCCAAGTTCTAATATCGCCAGGATTGTATCATAAAAAGAAGTAGAACACTTATAAAACTAGAACTTGGAACAATCTATGTCAGAAGCTAGGTAAAAACACTGCGAGTTCCTTCTGATACAGAACCTGTTCAGGCCTGCAATCACGTCTGTTTTCAAGGGCGGGCAATGAAAAGACTTAACTAATAAAATCGATATCAAACATAAAGAAAATATAAGAAGGTAAACCTGTTTACAAATAGGCAACTGTCTATGAATAATAATAAAATTAGAATGTATATTATACATTCTAATTTTCTTTTACTGACTCTCCCCCATCTTTCCTATCTTCTGATTCAAGATATCCTCGTCTCCTAAGGGAGCTATCTGTGGAGGTTCACCGCATGCAGTATGACGCTTATGAGATGCGACCACATCGTCAGCTGGACCTGAGAGGAGTGGGACTGCAGATGAACGAGAGGACCAGACCCTCTGGCTGCTGTCAGGATGGAACCAGGTACTCTGTCGAGGAGACAAACCAATTTCATGGGCAGGACCAAGAAGATGAACGCATGGGTACATTTTCTCTTCCAAGGCAAAGAACAGTAAGCAGGTTAGTACACTAACGGCGCAAACAGCGTCCGAACAATCTGATTCTGTTACTCCAAATAAGCAGTGGTATATGGCAATAAGCACTCCTACAAACTAGGTACCATGTAATCTAATAAACTGAACTACAGAGAGGGGTGGGTCGGTCCGTTTATCGACAGTCACGTCATGATTAACGGGCCCGGAAAGTTGTTGTTGTTTACATTTAAGAAAGAGACTGGTTTGTTAGCCAGGAACCACGCTCTTGCTCTTTAGGTTTTCATTTAAGTATATGAATTTTAACCTCGTCCCACGGCTTTGACCCCCTCAAAGGGAAAAGCCCTAAGGAGGATTGGGACGAGGTTGTTTGAATTCGGGGCTTTTGAGAAACGAGCCCCAGGTCGCTCGAGGCCTCTCATAGCCTCACCGTACGCGACTGAAAATAAGGCTATACGTACGTTGTTCAGTGAAAACAATATGGTGGAATTGCCGAGTTACTGACTTATCGGCCACCAAATAGGGATAATCCAAATCGCTGAATGGTCGGATTGGGGCTCAGCCTAGCTACAGGAAAAATGTTGTTTTTCTCAAACTGAGTTGCTTCTATAACTTCGATGATCCACTCAGTTACTTCTACAGGGGCACCCAACGAGAATATAGTTCAAAACCGCTTAATAAACATAGCATTGTCAAACGTATTTTAATATTTAAATGGTAGATATAGGCATATTTTTATCCCATAAAATTTTTTCATCTGTTCGGATTTCTTAGCTGAAAGTCTACTGATCCGAAAATCATAGGGATCAAAACTTACCTTTTCGAAAATATCAGCCAAAAAAAAGGCTCCCGAAAATTCTAGGGGACCTTTTAAGGGTAACTGAATCCGTTAAAAATGGGCAATTAAACCATTTTTTAGATGTTCGAAAATCCTAGGAGAGGCAGGCAAGCAAGAAATTTTACAACAAATTTTCCGAAAATTCTAGATCTCAAATCATCTTCCGAACAGATATTTTCCGAAACTTGACGTTGGGTGCCCCTGCTTCTAGTTATCCTTCGAGTTGTATTGTAGATGCTTTTTATATATTCATTATTTTATCTTCATCTTTTCATGGGTTTACAACAAACCACTGAACCAAATCAGACCAGCCCCTTGGTTAATTTGTAAGCTCAATTCAGGGTTAGACTGCGCGCGCTGCACTGGTCATGGTATTGCAGAGGTCCAAGGTTTCGAGGTCTTACCAGCCTGAATTTTACGACTGCGTTGTAAAGGTTCCTTCTTACTGTTATGATGTTCTGCATTTAATTTTTTATTGACTTTATCCTACAGTTCTATATGTTCTTATATACATTGTTTGTTAATTACCGTTTCAAATCCTTTTTGACAGATTAAAAAGACGTTTAGTCTAACCAATTTCAACAGTTTTCAAAAAATAATTGACGTAATGATAAGGCTGTTTTTATTTCCATAGGTCAAGTCCCCCAGAGCCGATGTTGTCTTTAGGTCAGAACTCTGGTGGAAAGTATATTTGGAAGATAGTCGGTTTCTCTCATCACATTCA
Organism: Porites rus; assembly: GCA_964035705.1. Taxonomy (NCBI): domain Eukaryota; kingdom Metazoa; phylum Cnidaria; class Anthozoa; order Scleractinia; family Poritidae; genus Porites; species Porites rus. Next base: position 19,897,576 of record OZ038005.1, read on the forward strand.
GGATGCTAGAAATGGAAAAATAACATCACTCGAGAGCCCTCCGATTTACACAAGCCAACAAGAATACAAGTTCTCCATGCATTTGTTCCTGAAAGGCATTGACGATGGAGACGGACGTCACTTTGGCCTTTTTGTTGGCATGATGCAGGGAGAGTACGATACTGTTCTGGAATGGCCCTTCGGTGGACGAATCTGTCTCACCATCATGGGTCAAAGCACTGATGTTAATGGCTGCCGCCACGATATCAGTGGTACTTTCATGGCAAAAAGAGATCTGAGAGCTTTTCAGAAACCCACTGCCGCTGGGCCATACAGCACCCTGTATGGCTACGCAGAGTTTGCACCGACAGACCTGGTTTGCTCCCCACAGTACTTGAAAGATGATACTGTGATGATTCAGATCGAGATTCATAAAAACATCTAAACATTTTCCTTTGTAAGGAAGCACAACGTCTAGGATGTAAAAACCCCAAGAAATGATTTTCACAGTCGTCTTTTTAAATCAAAATACATCCAAAATAGAAAACCTGCAAAAGCAAGCTTCAAGTATTCAGTTATTGCTGTAATTTTTATAAAGAAATGTTAGTGCATTGAAAGACATAGCTCTTAACTTCGCGTCAGGTCTTAGATTTATTAATATTTTTAAAATGTTTTCCAGTTTTTTACCATTCTACCGTAATACAGAGTACTTCTTTAATAGTGACAATTTAACACAAACCTACATCTAAACCCTTTTTAAAAGCGCTGAGGGTGATTAGCAACAAAATTCTCCTTTTAATGTCAAAGCATCAGAAAACAGTGTGGTAACGAAGGCGGAAACAAGTTGAATTCTTTGACACAGTTTGACAACTTCTTGTCTCCACTTCATCCATAGGACTGAAATGTACAGGGACAACAAATGAGATTATAAATTTTGATATTAGGGCTTAAAAGGGACCCTCGCACGATGTTCGTTCAAAGGAGGTGTCTGTTTGATACATATGTTTTATAGAAAAAAAATTGAGAAGAAAATTTCGTGACTCGCTGACGCTTTGGTGGGTGCACTGGAGAATGAGACTTTTTCTACATGAGCGGGTAGCGGTTATTATGGGTCCCAAATATCGCGAGAGTTCAAAGCTGCACATACAAATACCTACAATAAATATATCTTTGCAGCATTTTTGCTATAAGAGCCTTAGTAATGTTTGCCCGTACTTTACTGAGAGGAAAATCTTTGTTTTAGTCCTAACCGAAAGATTTTACTGTATAGTCTAGTTCTTTTAGATATAACGCTAGAAAATCGCTTTTATCGTTATTTTTGCGAGGTAGCAATGATTATGATGTTAACATATGCATCAAAATGTGTAACATTTGTTTGCAATCATACTTATATCGCATCGATTTGAAACTGATACCGCTTAGTTACGGAAGGTGATAATTGTTTGTTCTCTTAGAAGCTAGGCCGGAGGTTTGTGTAGGATTGTAGGGTATCAGAGACAGAGGTGAAAGTTTTCAGTTATTTTCTCATTGGAGACTTATATTCCGTAATTTAGTCATAGAATGCAAATTATGAATGGGTGGCGAAAGGTTTTCTTAGATATAAAATGTTACGTCATTTTAAAAACATCGGCACTGGTCAGTTTATGTTGCAATGAAGGAGGTGAAAGCGCGCTTTCGCCTCGAGGTAGCGGTGCTTGCCGTGGAGATATTCCCTATTGTCAAAAGGTTTGATGGAGATGATTCTTTCGCCATCCCTATTTTATACATAGAGCGTTAAGGCTTTTGTAAAGTTAAAAAGTGAGTAAAAATTTCTCAACTATTGTGTAGTATCGGTTGTAGTGTTTAAAATCAATAAAGCAAACGTGAAACGTTACGCACTATTTCTTTTATTATTCGAACTGCACGTACATTTGATTTGATAATATAAGAAGCTTGTTTGATTTCAGTCTGTTAGATGGCCATCAATGACCGTAGATCAACATGTAAATAGTCCCTGACTTCCAGTCTTCTTTCATCCATTTTTTACAGAAAAGATTCGTTCCAATGATCCCGGCTCATCCCATCCCGTCCGGGCCCCACCTCACTCCACGCTCCGTTTCTCACAGTTTTTCCAAACAAGTTCTAAGGAAAAAGAAACAGTTTATGGTAACTGAGTAAATACTACTTCATCTGTAATATAAAGGCCAGCAGTCCTATTCACCGGGTTTAAGACATGAGTTCCGCTAAAGCCCACTGTACCTCGAAATTAAAAGACAACTTTGACACTTCTGTAGACGAAAGCAAAAATTCATATAATCATGCACGAGACTAGGGTAATGGTCACCAGAACCAAGGCACGTATTCTGGAAAGCTTCCAGACGAGGAAACTGACAGGAAACAATGGAAACGTGAGGCATAATGGGATGGAGATGAATGGTCTGGTGGCTCTCGGGGACAAGAATGTGGTTTCCTTCAGCTCAAATAATGGGGGGAGGGGGGGTTGGGGGGGGGGTCACGTTGGATGGTGGTGTCTTCCCTCTTTCTTGCACCAAGGCTGAGGTGATTCTATTGTTGTTCAACCGTCGGCTAGGACCATTTCGGGATGAAAAAACAATAAAAAACAAAATCCTATAAGATCTTTTATAACAGGCCAGGAGCCCATGAACAGGCCTGTTTGTCCAGATGTTTCCTTTTTTGATTAAAATCTTGCTACATAAAGAAGCATAGTGCAGTTAATGTAATCTCTAAGCCTTTTCCTTGGCTGAGGGAGATCTGGGTACGAGATCACATTTAAGTATCATTTGCGGATATGTTTCTCCTTGACTACTGATTTTGTTAAATTTTTGCTCAATTTTGGAATTTTCTGACGCAGCGAATCTTTACATACCTGACTATCGTACGAGTAGCCGGTGCCCCTCCTCCACTCCCGCAGAGAAAATGGGGTCCCCCACTTCCACTGTCTCTCCCGGGGAGGGTACGGCTACAGGTATGCTAGTCTGAGTGACAGGTAAGAAAGGATCCGTTGTGTTCATTGTGTTGTGTCTGAGAGAACCCCCTCCCCATCCTTTAGACTTGATGTGATATCATTCATTGTTTTCAATACCCAAGGTGTCAAAAGGTTTTCTTTCTTTCTTCTTTCTCCTCAAACATGTGTCCCTACTGATGATCATTTTATTTGGAAGATTATAAGAGCCATTCAGAGCCCAAGGGGGTCCCGAAGGTCAGATTCTAACCCTAACGTGAAGTCACCGTTCAGTGCGATGGTCTTTTGGCGTTTTCTCGTTGCTTTGTGGTTTGTTGTCGTCGCTTCATGGCTCAAGAATGTTTCAACAGAAATATGGAAGCAATACCCTGGAGCTAAGGTGTGTTTCTAGTGATGTTAAGATCCTCGATGTCCTATAATAAAGTGGTAAAATGTTTTTTTTCTTTTGGCTGACAAGTAAAAATTAGCAATCGAGGCTACTGAACCAGGCAATAAATAAGTCTTAATGGTAACAGGACTGAGGAAAGCACATCAACCTGTGAGTGAATAAATTAAAAAGAACCAAAAAATTGAATTGCTTCATAATAAATCCTATTTTCACAATACCTTTGCACTGTACAAATATTTGCTGAATTTGCTCCCAAGATCATTGGATATGTAAGCTTATAATACATTAAATTATTAGTTCCAATAGTCGTTTATAAAAGCAAACATTAAAGCACTTGCTTACATTAATAAACGATGAAACAAGAGTAAAGACAAAAGATGCAAGAGTAGACATATTTGGGTAGGTACCGATAAATTGATTGCATTGATGAGAAATGTGCAAAAGAGGTGAAAAGTTATAGTTAAGTTGCACTATTACACCTATAAAAGGTGAGAGTCTACTAAATTGTACATACTTTGTACACTTTTATACTTAATTAACAACATTTGCAAAAAATACTCGAACACGACATCATGTTAGAAGTTTTGTATTAAATAACAACTGCACAAAAATTCAGGAAATAAATTATTTAAAATTTACAGATATAAAAAATAATTTTCTCTAAAAAAATTAAAATAAATTTCTATAGTCTAACAAATCTTACTATCATGATGAAAGCCAAGGCTCTGTGGAAAAATTGTAAGGAACCTGTGAAATACAGGGCACCCAGCATTATGATCTTTATGCAAAAACAAAAGAGATTTCCAAGTAGCTTTTTTTAAAGCAACACTATAGGGGCTTTGGGGGGCTAAGGTAGCAGAGCCTTGGCACCAATATGGGAGATATTGACAATATTATCATTACTTTCAAACTAATCAATAAATTATAATACTACTTATGTTTACTTGACATCACTGGTCAATAACTCATTATTATTTTATTGTAAAGGAGATGGGTCATGAAATCTATTAAAATTCAAACAGTGGGGAGCTGCCACCGAATATTTAATTGAGTGAGACATTAAAATAACAGGTCAAAACTTAACATAACAGTTTTTCAAATGTTTTGTTGTCTGTAACATAATAATTTTTGACCAGGAGACATATCCAGTTCAACTTAAAGCTGTGATTTGGTAATTTACCAGTAATTTTGTCATTGAAGCTAAGTTCCATTCTGAGGAAGTCATTTAATATTTGCAATATTAGCAAAATGAAGTAGAAAACTGTGATGCAGCCCCTTTAACCCACATGGAAGTGTCTACAAATCAAACAATTCTGATGTTCCTAAGTCATATATGTGCCCATACTGCCTTATCCTACAATGATTTTTGACACAAAATGAGACAATACCATAACTCATTAACAAAAGAACTAAAACAGAAATTACACTGACTACTATCAACCCGGTATAATCGTGTTTGTGTTCCTTTTCCTTTAGCAGATGCTGCACTGCTTGTAAAGAGCCATTGTTTGGGGCTGGTTCAATGCCCAGTATATGACACATAAGAGAGTATATATTCACATTTTCAAATGGTTCTGAAAGAAAGCCTTCTTTGAATGCAGGTCCTTGGGCAAGAAAAAAGGGGTGCATATCAGGGAATTGGTTACTGTAGCCATGGTTACCACGACTGTCTATTCTCGACTTGTTTTTTGTAATGGTCCATCCTTCTTCCACGACAATGAAAATCGGCATGACACGTCGGTTATGCCTGTAATGAAACTCTTCAGGTATTTGTTCTTTTAGGTATGTATATAGATGTGGAACAGTCTTGAGCTTTTGGTAGATGTCATTCAACTTTCCTTTCTTGGGTAGAATATGAAAAAACACATTAGAAGCATGGTCTGCCCTGTTTGGATCAGTGATGAGTGTATACCAGTCTGATGGAATGTAATAATCCAGCTGGATAAGACGGGAGTTGTTGACATCTGCCATGCCATGGTCGCTTGTGATAATCAGGTTTACCTAAAATGGGTCATAAAAATACAATGGAAATATATTTAGATCCATCAGTTGTTACCTAATAATAATCTTATGGGACAGGTAAAGAGTTACTACATCTTACGATGTATATAACATATCACAAGCATTTACTAAAAGACATTCTCTTCATAATTGAATAAATCCAGTACCACAAATGAAGAGAAAAACAGTATTTTTTTTTCGTCCTTCACCCATTTTGACCAACTTTACTGGCCTTCATCAGAGTGAATGGCTGTTACAAGCATCACACACCATTGACAACAACACACAAATTTGAAAATTTGCATGCACTACAAAGAAAGCTAGATGCGCACACGCTTTTACTGGCTGTGAGACCTAGTAGCCCTGTTCTGGCTAAAAAGAAGTCACTTTAATTCTAGCCCTGAGGCTGAATGCAGTTCAACATAATAATAGGCCCAAGGGCCTTTTTCTATTCTGGAGTGCTGACTTCCCCCCAAAGTCAAAAACTACCACTTATTAACCTTGTCCATTCGGTCATTACAAGGAAATCTCAGACTAAGGTCAGACATTTTCCTGTAATGACCAAAGGGACGAAAATAAGTTATTTATTATAAGGCAATTTCATTATGGACCTGAGCCTGCAATCAAAACCGACAGCTGGATAACTTTAAAAAATTGCAATGAGTTGTACACTTGACCTAGCAATACAGTCATGTGACACTGGTCAGTGGATACCCTATTTGACAGCTGTCAATTGACTATTACATGGATGTCCATAAGGATATTAACCTGAGTATCAGGCGTTTCTGCGGGAGCGTAATACCCAAGCTATAAGGATTTCCACTATCAAGTTAAGCACAGATTTAATATCCCTTGGACAGCCAGCTAGTAATGTGCAGACATTACAAGACAATAATGAGAGAGCATGCGTACTATTATAGCTATTATACATTAAAGCTCATCTAGATTTAAACAGTCTTTAAAGGGAAAGTTGGGAAGCAAGGGTGGCACAGTGCTGAGAGCACCCACCTAGTTTTGCTCCTTTTTGGAGGAGAGCAACCAGAAAATGGCCCAACTAGCTCTAAAAGGTGTTTTTCAGCAAAATTTCCAGGAGTGTAGTGATTTTGTTACAAAAGTTATGAGTTATGGTGAGTCCTGGGACTCATCTTGTGAAAAATCATGAGTCTTAGTCCAGAACCAATGAGTCCCAGTTGAAAAAACAAAGAATTCTAAATTGGGCCTTAATGTAATCAGACAGTTAATCTGACTCCAAAACTCTGTATTACAGTTTACTGAATTAAAAATACACTCCTTCTATTGTAAAGCACAACAAGAACAAAACAATATTCATTGTTAAAAAGAAGCCACAAAACAGCCACAGAAATCACACGAACAGGATATTCTACAAAAGCATCCTCAGATCAATCAATCTACCTTAATTATTTGAATCCCACAAGACGCACGCCACGAATTATTTTGCATCTTTCCAAGGGATTTTTATGCATCAAAGATGCACAACGCAGAGGTAACAGAATCACTGGGAGTGTGAATGGGATATTCTGAACAAAAAATCCATCATGTTGACATCTGATGGAGCATCACCATTGGCTCTAGTAGTGAATGACCCTAGGCATTGGGTATTATCTGGTCATGCACAAAGTATCCTGTATCAATGATGTAATCTAAACCCAGCTAGTGAGGTCTGTGAAGCAGAGCTGGGATCCTTCTTCTGGAACCACAATGGACTCAACAAATTACCAACCAGATTGGCTGATCCAACAATGGCTTCTTTACGGGCCAATCATAGCACATGCGATGAACTCCAATCCTGATACACAGCGGGGTCAGCCAGAACAAAAGACATGCAGACAGACTGAACCAGAGATTTAGTTTTGTTTATGACACAGGCCAGCAGTGCACAACGGCAAAGAGTGTAAGGGCTCCGTGATGGTTGACACACCGATAGTCTAGTCAAGCTTAAATAAACTTAATCATCGCGTACATAATTGTTGATCAAACAATCGTCGTCAGCTGATGTCAACTTTTTACAGTAAACTGATTGATTTGGTTGTTATTTAAGATTAGATTTTCTTACCTGATTCAACAATCCGCGATTTCGTAAACTTTCCAACAGATATCCAGTGACATTATCCATTCTACGAATTATGCTTTCAATCTGTGCTGAATTAGGGCCAAATTTATGCCCACTGTGATCTGGCTCGTTAAAATAAGCGGCCAAAAAGCTTGGAGGATCATCCTGCTCTAACATTGTACATAAATAATCTATTCGTTTCTCGAAGGAAAGTGACCCATTATAGGGTAAATAGTGTGTAGGGTACTGGCCTTCTATTTTCACCTCTGAAACAGGCCAAAACACCACAGCACTCTTCTTAAAAGCTTTTTGATTCGTGATCCACACCGGTTCTCCGTTCCACCATTTTGAATCCAAGTAATGCTTTGACACGGCATCTAAGTAGAAAGTGTCGTTGAAAACAGGATCGAAAAACGTATTTGCTACGATCCCGTGGCTTTCCTCATAAAGTCCTGTAACTAATGTGAAATGATTCGGGAATGTCTTGGTAACAAAGGTATTGAGAAGGTGTTTCGCTTTGATGCCATTAGGGAAAGTTCATTTGATATGACAAGGGGGGGGGATGAAGATATTGAAACTCGAAGCTTGAAATTTTAGCAGCCCCCCTCGCTAGCGGTTCAATTTTTTAGGAGCCCCCTCCTTGGTAGTCGAAAAAATTTCAGAACTCCTCCCCACCCCTCCTCCTTCATTTCTTAACATTTCTTGTTACAGAGTCATCGTTTTTATAGTTCCCGTTAGCAGATTTTGAAATCTTGTTGAATCAATGTGGTTTTATTATAAAAAGTTGGAGCATTTCTAATTTTTGAAATTTTCTAAAGCATTTTTGGGATGAACAAGAGTGTAATAATTACTGAGACTACATTTGTTATATCTGTAAACCACATGATATAGCCGAGTTGCACAGGTCATTAAATTGTTGAGTTGAAAACCATCCGATCTGTATGATGATGTCATGTGTTGGTTTTGAAGTATACAAATTTTCGGAGCCCCCCTCCTAGCGCAACAATTTTTTCAGAGCCCCCCCTTCGGGTGTCTAAAAATTTTCGGAGCCCCCCCTCAATATCTTCATCCCCCCCTTATCATATTAAATGAACTTTCCCTCACTTGCGATAAAATTCAAATTCGGAGTATGAACTTTCTCCATGTAGTCCCACCATCGTACGAGACCAAAATTACAGTGGGTTGGGTCAGAACGATTCTCTTATTAATCGAGGCGAAGGCGTTACGATTAGTAAGAAATGAGAATAACATCAACATGTGCAATAGTTCTAGCCTCATAATGAAAAATTTTCGGAACGGCACGGACAACGCTGTAGCCTGCGCAGCTGGCGGTATTGTGTGATTGAAGTTTCGGCGGCGGAGCCGCGATCCAAAAAAAGGGAGTGGGGCGAGGCGTTCGCCAGCTATGCAGGCTAACAACGTGAATATGCAAATGAGTTAGTTTATAATGCAGTTACTAACTTTTGAATCGCGTTTACGACACTGTGGAGGGATCGCGAAAGGAGTACGAATTTTTCCCCTATATTCGAGGATTTGCAAGTATGAGTTTCCAAAGCGTTCCTTGTATCTCTACTGGGACAACTTTAAACAATCGGTAGGTTTACAAGGCTTTTTCCAATTTTATTATCGGCCTTGCGCGACACAAACGGGCTGCGCGTTCGGTAAGTAGGTAACGTCGGTAAGCTCAGTGCTAGTGTCTTGACAAAGAGATCTACCGTAAAATGGCTTTCCATTTGTCCAAAATCAAGTTCTCGCAAGTTGCCCAAATAATTTTTTACGACCGAAAACATTCGAAAATAAAAACATCGCCCCAAAATGTTTTCCTTCTTATTCGGATGACACAAGAAAGACAGAGACGAAAGACTTTCAGGTGGAAAGTGGCGGAAAGTGGAAAAGTACACTTGAGCTGTTAAGTGAATGTACCAAGCTTAGGGTCGATGAAAAACTGGTTGCTTGAGATCCTGACATGTTCGGCTACCGAACTTTCGTAGTGATTCGGCTACAGAACCTTACGAATCACTATGAACGTTCTGTAGCCGAACATGTACGGTTCCGCTTTTTAAAGGGTTGCGTCAAGGCGCCAAGTTAAGAAGGTCTCCTAGCTATAGGTGCGAGTATAGACCTGAAACCTTTAATGAATATTCCAGTACAATTGCAATTGCCCTCCTTATATGCTGTGAAAACGAACGAACAATAGTTCGAAATTTGAAAGTGTAAGAACAAATTCTGGACAAAAAATACAAAGAAAATAGCACATACTTGCTAAGCTCGAATCATTTCCTGTGCCTCACGCGACCGCGCGCCCTTTAAAAGTTGGCGCTAAAATTTATACAAACATGCATTTTAACCGGTCCAAGAACAAAATAATCGGTCATATTATCGGTTGAATTTTTAAGGTTTTTTTTTAAAATATCTACCACTAAGCATGCTAAATAAAATGAACATTTAGAGTTAATTTTGAGCAAAAATTGGGGTAAGAGGTCCCTTTGCCTCATCTAAGCTGAGAATATATAAAAATAATACCACTGTCCGATGTTGATAAGCAACCAGTGACAGCAAAATATTCACTTGAAAGATGCAAAAGGAAGATAGCAAGAACTTAAATTAAGGAATCGCTTAAAATAGTGATAAAATAAGATTTTGCCATTTGTCTGGCTCAGTTTAATGTACAGAGATATATATATATATATCACGACAGCATTATGAACTGCTGTTTACAAGCAAACCAATATGAATTCCCTAGTTTAAAAAATTACAAATCAAAATTCGTAGACAGACGTGTCACGGTTTTCACTAAAATAAGCTGTACAGACTGTTGCGTGTGATTCAAACACAAAGAGAAATTAGAGAACAAGCTCTGAGCCATGTATCGGGCGCTAGTAGTAACACTATTTAATAACGTTTAAAAGATCGTTCGCCTACAAACTTTATAATTACCAATGAGTCGTTACGAAAAAGATATCTGTATTTTAGAATGAACTGTTATAAAATGAAACCAAGTTCAGTGGTGCAGAGTAAAAGACATGATCAATTAGAGATACTTTTACTTTATTTTTAAAGCGATGCTCTGTTCAAGCTAACTGATTTTAACTGTGTGCTGAAAGAGATCTAAAGAAAACAGCTTAAGTCTGTATAAAATTGAAGATAACTTTACCTTGAACGTTCTTTGTCTACATGTATTTTAAAGCATAGCTTTCGTAATTTCTTCCAGGTGGATCGGTTAATGTGCAAAAACTGCAAATATCAGTCCATATCATCTGAATGTAGACTACGGATTAATAATTTTCATTTGCTACATGTTTTGCTTAACGTACCCACGCCAGTAGCGTGTTTAATCCAACTTCAACTCCACTGAACTGATAGGTTCTGTAGGTTTTGTGACGAAGCAAATGCACACAAGTCGGTTTCTCACTGAGTTCACTTTATAATATTAAAATGTCCAGCTATTTCGTGCCATGTTGGGTAATATCTTGGCCTGATAAAGTACACCATTAGTTTCCTTCGCGTGCGGAAATCCAAGGACGACCAACAGAAATTTACAGCTTTGAACAAATCAATGGCGGAAGTTAAGTGTCGCTCTTAAAGGCATCACAAGACATATTGACATGGAACCCGCGTTCCCTTCTCCGACAGATCATTTAAAATGTCGTCTGTCCATTCTCTTTAGTTTCCCAGTGAACTCCATTTACTACGTTTTAACTTCAAAGTAAGAACCCGTTTGTAGTTTAGCTTTGTTGTTCTTGAAATCGTGTGTCTTCTTCTCCAAATTTTAATTATGTATTTCTGTTACCAATCAGAGATCGCTTTTATCTCGTACGTCATTGTTATTGACAAGCAGGTCACGCTTTACTTCTCCCTTCAGTCTGTTGTTTCGTCTGGCGTTGTCTCATGCATGGTGCATTGTCAACTAACTCAAGAATTAACATTGTTTGTAGTCTTGGATACCTCTCAGTCAATCAAAAGAAAGCACTGCCTGGGAGCCTGTTACCCCACCCCCCATAACGCCCCCCGTATAAGCCAATCAGAAGCGAAGTATTCACTTCTGAAATACCACCAAAATGCAAATATCCTTTTCCCTATAAACACTGCCGTCACTTAACACTGATCGTCGTAAAGTAAGAGAACACCCGGGAAAAAGTGCTAATTTTCAGTTAGTCTTCGTTCACAACACAACACTAGTAGAGGTTTCGGAATTATGAGTACTCAGAGCAATCTCAGGGCTGCTGGAAGAGAAGATTTGCACTCGGTAGGTAGAAACATATATCAGGCTTTTACGAGGTGTTCGATGGCCGGGGTATAAACGTACACACCAACCTGACGTTACTGAGCTTCATCAGAAAAGGGCTTTCAAGCATAAATATTTAAGGTACAAGTAATAAATTAAGAACAAAGTTTCCACAATAGGACTATTTACAATATCACATATGCTAACTTAATACTTTGGCTCCACATTTCATGGTAAAACACCCTGCAAAATTGTTTAAGTAACTTTAAAGCCCGTTACATTTGTCTTGATATCATTAATCTTTTTGCAAATTTTTGTCTCGATTACAAAGAGAAAGGTTACTGATTCTGTTACAGTAGACCCTAGCCGTACTCACTATAGTTACTTTTCGCTTTTGAATGGCACAGTACTGTAGGGTCGTCATCGGGAGGTCGGAAATTAACGCTCACGTTAGGTTATTTCGTTTCATGCGGACCCCCGTGAAAACACCATACACTTAAAGTAAACAGAGCCAGAAAGGCAGGCAGAAGTCCGCAGAACTGCTTGTTCGAGAGGAGATTGGTTCACCAAATGATTGTTACAGAAGTCTGCTGTTGTTTCCTAATATTCTGTACAAAGAAACAGAAAGTGCTCTATGAACCTAACCCAAACTCGTAGGTCTTAATTCACAGGAGAAAGAACCTTATTCGGAAAACTAGGACAATAAAAACAGCTAAGTCATGCATTTTTAAATACCAGGAGATTAATTGAAATGTATCTCATAGGCGACTACCAGATCAAATCAGATTTAATTTTACAGTTTCTCCGCTGCTAGAAAAAATATATATATATATATATTCTTTTAAAAATTTTTATGTTTGGCTAAGTAAAAGTTTGAAAAATTTTAATTTAAGGTTGCTTTCAAAGCACTAGCAAGATATAGAAGTTGGTATATTAAAAATCGGCACAGTGTAGGTAACTTATAGTAGCTAAAACATGAGTCATTTCATATATTTCATCTATGGTAGCTAACTTTAGATTATGAACATGATACCGGAGCGATCACCTTCAACAATGACAACAATAGCCATGTTCAACTTATCTTGCACAGTCTACAATTTTTTTCTTGCGGCCTTCATTAAACGTGCTCAAGAGAGTCCACAGAGGTTCCATGATTATCCCCTCATGACATTCTCCGTTTTCTGACTGTAACACACGTACTAGTGTTTCGAAGCGTTTCCTGCGGTGTACTATTAAAATTATGTCATTCTGTACAGTGATCAGAGTGATTAGACAACCTGATAACATAAATGCCGTTCCTTTCGTATCATACCGGAGGTAGTGTCGATCTCGAAGTGGTGGAAATCGAACCTTAAGTCCTCTTGCTCTAAAACTGCATTTTTAAGTCAAAGCCAAGCCGTCAATTTGCAGACGATTTTTCATAAGTCATTAGTTCGCATTTGTAGAATCCAGTCTTGAATATATGTATTTTTGTTGCCAATGAGAAGGCTGTTTACATTGGCCTTAAGATTGTGTGATTTCATTTGCGACCCGGCCGGTTTCGAAGGAAATGGCGGTTACTTTGCAGAAAAAATCCAGCAGGAAAACCTCAAAGGGCTTATACAGAAAATCATATGATTATATCAAAGCTTACTTTCCGGCGTATGATTTGATTCGCGAACAATATTGGCGTCCAAAAACTGATTACGGGTAATCGGCTGCATGAATGAAGCAGCTCTCCTAACCCTAAAAGCCAGCGGTCTTATGATTTGTTACCCTAACAGTGAAACAATGGAAATAACGATAAACAAAATTTTTTGTTTGAATTTATACATAAATCCACTAAGCGACACGTGGTACGGTGGAAAGTATGCGGAACCCCAAAAGGATGGAGGTCAACAACCCAGGTTTGATCACTTGTAGATACGCCCACAGGCCACCGATGCATGACCGAAGGACCGGATGTGGCTACACCGTATTGTCAGTGTATTGTCAGTGACTTGTTATTCTGCAGCCAATCAGAGCGCGCGAAATATATTTGCTTGAAAAAGTCCTGAATCTCAGCCAATCAGAAAGGCTGATTGATCTGTTTATTTCCCGCACTCAACAACAACAACAAATCGGTGTATTAGCAGAAAAACAGAGACAGGGAATCAAAAGCCATACATTTCGAAGTATAATTAATTGTTACGCTGCAGATCAGAAGTTTTGCGAGTGTGAATACCGAGAGAGAGTCGTGTACGTGTACTGGAACTACAGAGATGAGGGATCGGTGAGTAAACGCTTAGAACACTTGTGTTTATAGGAAGCGAAGAAGTTTGCAGTTTTCATGCTTTACCTTTTTAAGAAAAATGCCTAAACAAGACTGAGATACTGAGGTGGCTTCGCTATAAAAAAGTCTTAGCAGGCGTGAAGATTTAAGCATCGAGGCCCATTAAGGCGCCATGACTCGGCCAGTGAGAGAACAGCAGATATCTATTTCGCTATGATTTGTGAAGTCAATTGTTCTGTGTCAGTTAATTCAGCAAATGGAAGTTATTGTGCATTTTAGTTTTAAATATTGCCAGTAGAAAAGCTACTCCTATCAAGTTTAATCATTGAACTGAAACAATGCCTCCGTCAGATTTACTTTCTGGTCCTTTCCCCACTCACATTTCGACCAAAAAGTTGTCTTACTTTGCCGGAATTAAAACGGGGCCCCTAACAGACCAAAAAAATCCATCGTCACTGCTGAAAAGAGAACTTTCCTGCTTTCGAGAGGGATTTGACAGAAACAAGCAAATAATATAGCTCCGCAAATGCCCTACTGAATTTCTAGGCTGCGTAGGTGTCTGTGGCGGTTCTTCCACCTCGATCATGATTACTTGTCACGCGAAGCGAGTGGCAAAGATACGAGGGAAAATCCCTTGACGCGACTTGACTTGACTCGTACCCACTCTTCCCCCGGCTCCGCGCATCACATCACATCACATTAGCTATTTAGCTGCCGTATTTTATTGACCATAATAACAATATATTTATAATCCCGCCCGCTACGTAGGCTACTGAATTTCACAGGGGGGGATGTTTCACACTAGTTAATATGGACGGAAGTTACGTTTGTCCACATGTATAATTTTGTATCTTCTCCGAACCATATCTTTGTTAGTTGTCAACATACCACTATCAAATTTAGCAAACGTTACTGATTTTTAGGCTCAATTTCCAGTGGTTTTGATAAATTTTCGCCTACAGGTTTATTTCAAAAGTTGACAAAACCGTTTAAGGGTGGAAGACCGTGTTTTGATGGATTCGGATATTAATTTCGTGTGCCTTGAGGCTGTATGAAATAGTGAAGTGTTTGATGGCGATTTTGTGCCTTGCAAAAATGACAGAAAAGATTTGTATGTTCAACGAAAAATTTTTATTTTAAATGCCATAGATCAAGGTATTTCGAATACATCAAAAACTTTAGCTGTGAAACAATGTGCCTATTTGAACAACGCTTTTGGCTTGCAGTCCTCCTACGGACCACTGAGGAAACAGCCATCACATCCTTCTCTTATGACGAAATCAGGGAAACCTCTAAAACTCGACTGGTTCACCGAAGGTATCTTCACGTGGTCTTATATCACACAAACTCGAACATCTACTATAAATATATGGTGGTGGTGGTGGGGGGGAGGGCAAGTTTGTTCCCCCCCCCTTCCAACCATGCAAATGTCTATAAATTTTTCGAGACTTTGAGGAGCTATGTCTTAGCTAGTTTTCAACAAATGATTTTCAAATTTGGCAGTATTCAAATTTAAAGGCGCTCTTTCCAGCGGAGTCGATGGAAATTTTCTTTACTTGTCTATGTCAAGAGTTGAAAAAAACCATCGAAGGGTCTATTGCATGACGAATCGTCCCCGAGATTTGGAACAATGAAGGTACTAACTTGACTAATGTATTGCACTTGATTGTTCCTTTCTTGAAATACTGTAATCCTCTCTAGCTAGCACCCGGAAAAGCCAGTAAGTGTTTTTATTAGCTTGTGCGTACGGATTTCCTTTGCCTAACGTGCTTCATCACCAGCAAACGTAGCAGGCAACATACATGATAAAATGTATCAGGGGTAAGTGTCTCAGATGGTTTTCTCTATGCTTTAGAGGCCTGTTTGGTCAATTTGGAGTTGCCTTAAAAACTATTTATCTGTTCGGATGTCTTAGGGGAACTTTGGTGGTCACGAAAGTTTTAGGTGGCTTTTTCGTCTCATCCGAAAGTGTTAGTTACCCTCATTTGTCTGGCCGAAAGTTCCAGGACATGAAATAGCCTTGCTTTCATAGAAAATTATTTGGGACGTTATGTCTTTATACCAAAAGTTTTAGGAGACATTTTTTAAAAAAGCAATCGCAATATCTTGATATTAAAATGTGAAAACACAACCTCCGAAAATCGTAGTTAAGCTATTAGAAAACCGCCGAATATTTTAGACGAATGGAACGGTTATCCAGAAATTTTTATCTTTTCTCAAGCTTTAGAAATTTCTAGACAACATTTCAACGCATTCGAACAGTTATTTTGCAGAATATAGTCGCTGGGCGCTCCTGATGTGTTAAACATCGAAATAAATCCCGGGAATAAATACAGAGAGTCACTTCTCTAGGTTAGTTAGGTTCCCCATGCTTAGGTATAAACTGTATGATGAAAAAGAAGCGTACGTACCAGTGTTTCGAAGTATACTTCTAGGTGTACTTTTGAAATAACGCTTGGATATGATTGATCGTTGTCCACTGAATCTTTTCGCATCCTAAGTCCAAGATTAACCAGCATGAAGTTCGATTAATTGACTGTTTGTTCTTGTGAAGTGCATATCAATGCCGGAAGTAGTGTCAATCTCGATGTGGAACTGCTATGGAACCCTCTTCAGTTTCTTGTAGAAAACAATAAATCAGTCGTTTGTCTTCTTTCACTTATTTCCAAAAAGGGATTAGTCCACTTACTTTAAAACTGAATTTAAACGACACCAAAGTGTAAACTGTTTTTATCGCTCAGTGATGAGTCATTCAGGTTTGCATTTGTAAATGCTTTAATTTATGTATAGTACGTTTGAACCAATCAGAAAGCTTTGATCTGTTGACGTCATTCTGTTCCAAGGCAGGTCACGCTCAGTCGACTTGTAAATTGTATCTGTCGTGATGCAATTTTGTCCTTGGTTTAGATTTTATTTTATTTCATTTCATATTTGTCTGTTTTTAATTTTTTGGTATGGAGACGTACATTAATCAGTTGTCAAATAATAGGAAAAATTGGTGAGCATATGACGTGAACCCTTTTTTATAACTGAATCTAAGTAAAACTTGGAAAATAAATTCGTGACAGGAGGATATTTTTGCCATAAGAAAGAAACTTATTTCCTATTCGCTAAAGAAGTTCTTGATCTTATTGCTCCCGGAAACGCTGGGAATTCGCCTTGATCTCCCCCCGTTTCCGTTGAAGTTTCACCAACTGACAAAGAACAGATATAAACCGCTCGTCTCCAGAGTGTCAGACAAAACCTTCAGAAACCACACCGTTCTCTGGAGAGCTGGACTGTCACGAGAATGAATGACTCTGTCTTAAACTGCCGTAAGTGGAAAGCGTGAAGGGACGACCGTGTCTATACAGTTCAGTGAATAGTTAAAGTTGAACTGATCCACATGCCCCCGCCACCCCTCCCCCCCCCCCCAAAAAAAATCGCCCTATGCTGTCCCAAAAATATCTAACCTTTTGCTTTGTTGAAGCAAACTTGGTTACCTTAAAACAGCAACCAGTCCCCGTTATTAAAATTCATGAAGCAATCTAAGTTTTTAATGATAAGGCTGGCGGCTAGGATAATGTTATATTTTGCAATGTTCTCTTATAGGGGAAATAATGAAGTTGCAGGACATGCAGTTGGTTCGGCTGCAAGAGAGCCAATAGAGCAAGGGGTAGGTAGATATTTACAAACTCAAGAGGTGCCTGTCATGCAGTATCCAATAGAAAATATCAAGACCTCCCAACATCACTTTTTTATTGCACTAGCACCAAAAAATGTTCTGCAGCTCGTGTTTCCATAAAGCATGTTGCCAAAATCAAAATCTCCTAAATCCTAACGCAAGTTGTGACTTGAAAAAAAAAAGGAAGGTTTGAATTTATCCATATCTGTTTAGTACATTTTCCAAGTTTTGGCATCAGCACAGCTAGACTGCGAGGAACCGCTTCTGTAATAGTTGGGGGCTGGGACTCACATTTTTGTGACCGTTAACTGTTTCTTGACCGGCATTTATTATTAGACAACTTAACAAGAAAGTGATAAAATCTCCTATGCTGGTCTAAAAATACGTATTTCTACTTTTTTTCTAGGCCATCGGTGGTCAACCCATTGAAGGCGTATATCATCTCATTCATGCTGGAGAACAGACAGAACATGGATCTCAACATCATTCTATTGGTCAGCCTAACGCTGCAGGTTTTCACAATGGGCTGATGGATCCCCAAGGGATCTCACCATTGCCAGTTGTGCCACCAAGCTATCCTCATCTCCCGATGAGGGAGCTTATTGTAAAGAATTTGAATTTCAATCCATTGCAGTACGCAACAACTAATATGCACTGCTGGCGAGGATGGACTGTTGCAACTGAGTCGAACGATGGAATCGGGTGTTCTGAATCTGTCGAGGAGACCAGCCAATTTCCGGAGCAGAATCAAGGACGTGAACGCATGCGTCCACCCAGATTTCGTCCACAGCAGACTCTAGACAGGTCAGTAAATGAACACTCCGCACTATACCCCCAATTTCTTTAAACGATCGAGAGCTTTCTTTCTCTGGCCACGGGTAATCAGTGTGTCATGTTACTCCTGGAAATGATTGGAATCGCAATATTTTTATCAGTTTACATGACAAAATTATGAGTTTTTTAATGGACAGTCTAGTTTCTGAGATCCTCTTTTGTGGCTTGCTACCTGCCTCATTTCATCAATACGTTTTAGTAAGGTTTTAAAGAAACCCGTGAAATTTTAAGTAAACATCGGAAAATTACAGGTCATAACCTGCGATCAGGCGAACCTTATATATTCTCTGTTGATAAGCACATCTCCGGTTTCAGTTATGTTGCAGATGGCAGTGTTGTTACTAACTCGAGGCCTATCTTGAGTTTGGTCAGTTTTTTGTCTCTTGTGTCGTTTGATCCATCAGGGTTGTGCCCGATCGCAGGTCAGAGGTCATAATCACTCCATAAATATTGTAGAGGGGTCAAAGTTTACAATTTCAGCCAGGGTAGCATCCAACTTAAATTTGTTAGCAGCTGTTTCCAAATTGTTTTTTCTTTATGCCTCAACTCTAATGTCTCTTAAAACGGCTTCACAAAACCAACTCTCAACAGGTCAAGTCCAGTAGAGCCTTTCTTAACTGAGGGTCAGTCCTGTGGTGGAAATTATATCTGGAAGATTGAGCCTTTCTCTCACCTCCTCCAGGACGCAGGCAATGGAGAGATAAGATCACTTGAGAGTCCTCCGATTTACACTAGCTACCGGTGTGGATACAAGTTCTTCATGCGTATCTTCCCAAAAGGCGTTGATGGAGGAGATGGAAGACACATTGGCCTGTTTGTTGGTATGATGCAGGGGGATTTGGATAATAGGCTCAAATGGCCATTCGACGGACGAATCTCTCTTTCCTTATTGGATCAAAGCAATGATGCTCACAGGTTCTGTAACGATGTCAGTGGCACTTTCACGGCTAACGGAAATCTGGGAGCTTTTCAGCAACCCACTGCTGCCGGGCGATACACCACCCTGTATGGCTACGAAGAGTTTGCGCCCATCGACATGGTCCGTACCTCACAGTACTCTAAAGATGATGCAGTGATGATCAAGATTGAGATCAATAAAAACATCTAAGTATTTTCCTTTAGTCTTAGGAAGCACAATTTCTTGGCTGTAAAACTCCATAAAATTATTTTTGCATCTTATAAAACAACATGAATACAGCAGCCAAGTAGAAAAACTGCGAGAGAGAGAGAGCTTCAATGATATTCATTAGTATTAATAATTATTAGCAATAATGTTTTTCTACAGAAATGTTAGTGCTTTCACATATATAGCCGTTAATTTCGCGTTAGGTCCTAGATACGTTTATAATTCATTTTAAAGATTTTTTTTACCATTTGATCTTACTCAAGGCTTCTTTAATATTGACATGTTAAACCAAACCTATATTAGCCCTTTAAGCCCTCAGAACGCTGCGCGGGAGGAAACTGGGGAAAGGATGGGTTTTCTTTTTTCTCTTTCCCACTCCCCCACCCTTTTTCGGGTACCTTCCTGACTTTCGCATCTTCCCTACTCTTTCGCTTCCGGCTTCTGAGCCTAGAACAGGCTACCATTTTGGAAATGTACATGGACAACAAATGTTGATTTTTATTCTTTTATATGAGGGTTTAAAAGGAAAAGTGGTTACCGACCCTAGCTTGTGTTGATATCCGCTCAAAAGAAGTGTCTGCTTGATACAAGCGTTGTTATTGAAAATGTGAGAAAAAAGTTCATATTCTCCATTACACAAGTTTACGCTTACTGGAGAACGTGAGTTTCCTATACAGGAGGGGGCGACCAGTGTCGACGTAAATATTCGTACAGTTAAATACTGCACATGCAAATACCTACAATCACAATATATTATGTTTTGTAGCATTATCGCTATAAGGGCCTTGATAATGTTTGCCCATACTTAACCTTGTGGGAGGCAATTCATCGTTTTAGTCCTATCCGAATGACTTTACTTTGTAGTCTATTTCGTTTAGAAGTAACGCTAGAAAACCGCCTTTATTGTTATTTTTGCGAGGCAGCAATGACCATGATGTTAATATATTTATCGAAATGTGTAACACTGGTTTGCAATCATATAGACTGTTAGCTGTCTCTTATCTTTTTTTGACTCGGTAGTAGATCGAGAGCACGCGTGGGCAGAAGCTTTAAAACTTTTTTCTCTCGCCCCGTTTGGCTCTGAGGCGAGAAGGTACGACCGCTTGCACTAAAGTGTGACGTCATAAAAATGAAATTTCTGAAATTATGGGATTTGTCAGGATATTCTGAAAGAACAATGTCCAAGTGGCCTGCTTGCCAAAAATGAGCATTTGGGGGCAAATTGTCTCTGAGATCGTAGCTCAGTTATGCTTACAAAACTCCATACAAACCCTTCTAAGTTTTTTTTGGGTCGACCCAAAAAAAAATTAGAAGGGTTTGTATGGAGTTTTCCGAGTATAACTGGGCTACGATCTCAGAGACAATTTGCCCCCAAATGCTCATTTTTGGCAAGTAGGGCCTCTTGGACATTGTTCTTTCAGAATATCCTGACAAATCCCATAATTTCAGAAATTTCATTTTTATGACGTCATCACTTTAGTACTCTATATCGCATCGATTTAAAAATGATGCCACGTAGTTACAGAAGGTTATAATTGTTTGTTGATGTAGAAGCTAGACTGCGAGCAGTCTCTTATTTTTCTTTGCAAAGTTACTGCACGCGAGACCTAAGCACCCGAGCGGCAAAGCCGCGAGATGCGAGAAACGCGGGCGTAAGCCCGAGAAGAAAAAATAATCCCTTATTGTAATAATAACGTCATGGTTTGCAATCGCGCTGGATGAGATAAGAACTAGACGGATTTTAAGAGAAAAGGCGGACTGCAAGCAGTCTATGTAGAAGCTAGGCCGGAGGTTTGTGTAGGTAGTGTAAGGTATCAGAGAGTAGTGAAAATTTCTAGTTATTTTCTCGATGAAAACTTATATTCCACAATTTAGTCATCACGTGTAGCTGTAATTATGAAGGGGGTGGCGAAAGATTGTCTTGAAATGTCATGTCATTTTAAAAACGTCGGCACTTGTCAGTTTTTGTTGCAATGAAGAAGGTGAAGGCGTGCTTCCACCTCGAGGGAGTCGTGCTTGTCGCGGATTTACATGTATTCTCATAGTATGATTCTCCTAAAGAGTAAACTTTATTTACTTCTTTCGCCACTTCTATTTTATACAAAAAAAGCTTTTAAAAAGCGAGTAAAATATGTTCACATATTATGTATTATCGGTTGTAGTGTCTTAAATCAATAAAGTAAACGTGAAACGTTACGCATTATTTTTTGGATAATTTGATCATTTGGTTGCGTAATGTAAGAAGACCGAGGGTGGGGGGGGGGGGGGGTACTTTCTATGATGGCCTATACGGGGAGGCTCCGCCCGAAAGGGGCACCTTTTTCAGGCTTCAGGTATACAATAGGGTTGGGTCTGTGAAAGGGCCCAAAAGGGCTAACAGATAAATTTCATCGCTTTATAAAGTCGAGAAAATTTTCTATGTTGCGATATGTTGATTCCTATTTTTTAAAAAAGTGCATTTACAGCAGTTAAAAGGGGTGCAAAGTTCTAAACAAGGTATATTTATGTGAAAGGGGTACCCTTTGTCAATAGAAGGTATACAAAAGGGGTAACTTTTTCGTGAAAAATGGTATATAAAAAGGTACGAGGTTGAACCTCGGGGCGGAGCGTTCCCGTATAAACGTTTGTTGAGTACCTCCCCCGGGTAAGAAGCTTGGGAGCAATAAACCCTTTTGGGTGTTGTGCTGTCGTTCTAGCTGTGAATGAGTATCTTCTGGGTGTTTTTACTCGCTGTTCTTGTGCATATGAAAGTATGAAACCCGTGAAACAGCGAGAAAGAGTTTCCTCTCCTCCCTTCCCCCTCCCCCTTCCATTTTTTTTTTGCTCCCGCTCCAAATTTCGCGCTATAACTCGACTGGAAACGCTTGCTACGCAGGCTAGCTAGACAGGAATTCCCTAAGTTCGTTTGGGGAGGCCTGTGACATGAGCCCGCGTTTAACCATGGCAATCCAAGATGGCGGCCATGTCACGAGAAGGTCAGTAGCAGGAGTATTTTTATTTTTAGATTTTTATTTTTTAAAAAAGCGTTTTTCCTATAATCCCGGTCATTATAATATGCTTTTTTTGTACTCAACTCATTTCTGTCTTTATTTAGTGTCATGGTACCATGAAACATCTTCGTCTGCGGGTTAAATCACAGCGAAGTTAGCGTACTAAGTTTTATAAGGATTAAAGAAGATGTCTTCTACAAGTAGCAGTCGTCTTTGTAGCTGCTTCCGTTCGATGTGGGCTTCAACAGTGCAGTTTATTGTGTCACAGGATGAGAGTGTTAGGCGGAGACGACGCTTGTTGTTGGGGGTTGTTGTTTTACTGCTGGTGGACGTTCTTTGGGTTGGCTCGTCAGAACTGACAGATGTGAGAACAAATTTACTACTAATTATCCATAATTTATTACTAGATAGCGTACGAAAATTACCACCAAATATTTAAAAGCAAACGATTTTATCAGAACATTAGAATAAAAATCAATGAATATGACTATCATCTGATATTCTTGGTTTGCAACCATGCCACCTGGCAAGGCTACTGTGTTGGTGGTCAATACAAAATACATATTTTCTTTACAGAAAATCTGTATGAGAACGGGGTTGAAAGTTCCCAGTAGAGAGAAAAGCTTTTGTTATTCACCAACAAGATGTTTACCATAATGTCGTCATATGTAAACCAGCTGATATGGTTGCTTTTATCAGGGGTGGACCATTAATTAGAAAAGTTATGGTAGGGATGGGGAAGTTTTTGAGCTGCATGAATTTTTTTGTTAACATGTCCATTATTTCTTTAGTCTTTTTTCCCTTGAATTAATTTTGTGTGTGTGCTTGTCCCCCTCCCCACCCAACCTCCTCCCATAGCTTTTCTAATGGTCTGCCTAATAAGTAGAAGTATCCATGGCAAGAAGCTGGTTGGACTGTGCAAATAACTAATAAATAATCCATTTTTATTGAGTTGGTTGGGGTTAGATTATGTCCTCAATACAGGCTACCAACCACACAACCTCTCTACCTTTCCAAAAACAAATCTGACCCCTCTGCTGTGGCATTTTCAGACCAAACTGAGGCCCAAAGTCCTAAAAAAAATTTTTTTGCAGACCACCCCCCCTCCCCCCCCCCCCCTTATCTAAGAGTCTGGATCTGGCACTGCTCTGAACAAATTTTTGACACAGCTTTTATGAAAACAAAAGTTTGCTTTCCACTAGACAGAAAATAGTTACAATCACTGGCATCACAGGGTTGTGTAAATAAGAAGTGGAATGTGTAAGTTAAAGATTCTTTCACTCCCTCATATCTGTCAAAAATCTATGTTGCCCAGATCTGCAGTAAGTCCATAATGATTACAATCTTGTTTATGTCTTAATCAACATTCTCACTGCTTTTTATGGTTTACACAGAGTTAGGAATTTAGTTTTCTGTTATACTTACATCTAGTTTAACCAAAACCTTTTTCTTTGCAGTTTATTTTCAAATATGAAGGATTTGATAAGCCTTTTTTCACCACATTCCTCAAGACATCATCATTTATGATATATTTGACTGGATTTCTTTTTTATGAGCCATGGAGGCTTCAATGCATTGCATGCTTAAAGAATGAAACACCCTCAAATGTAAGTGACAAGAAAAAACATTATGATCTCTATGCAGATCTTAGATTATTATTTGCCATTTGCACAGCTCCCATAAAACACCTTGTTTATCCCCCAATTTTTGTAATTTTTCCGATTTCTTGTGAGATGACTGTAATACTCAGGTGGAAATTGAAACAAAGGGTATGCAATTTTTTTTTTTGGGGGGGGGGGGTGGTGGCAGGAGCAAATAAGGTTTATTTTGGGTGATGTGCAAATTGACAAATTAAACTTTCAAAATATATATTTTTTATATTTAGGGGGGTCACCACATTAAAGTTCACATGCAATAAAGAGAATCTGTTGGTTAATTCAAGGTCACTTAGGGTTTTCTATTGGCATTTTTTTTCACTTGAAAATGCAGCTGATTCCTTATCTTGAATTACCTCCTGTTTTGTTAAACTCTCTATTATAAAATCTAAAACCTACTTCTTTTTTTCAATCAAAATCTGTGATCTTACCCTAAAATTAATAAGATAAAATATTAAATAGCAAAATGAATGACTCGTTACCCCCTAATGGTACCTATACTACTTGTCACCTGTTTTACAACCTTTTCTTGACACTCTCCCAGTAAACAGTGTTGAAATATCCAGGTAAAACAAATTAATGAAAACTATCGCTTTCATCTTAGTAACAATGGTTAAACTCTGTTTGCCTGCGGCCTGCAGTTTTCATTACTGTCTTTTGTTAATTTTGTCAGAATGAGCCAACTTTTGAAGAAATGACAGATGAAGACATTTCAACCAGCCGATCAGCTGAAGTAGCTAGTAGTTCCTTTGAAATAATTCCAAGTAAGTTAAAAACACATGCCTCGGAGAGAGATTTACCTAGTGCTTACTAATAGCCTGGGTGCCCTGTGACTCACATCCGGCATTGTCGTCGTTTAAAGTAAATTAATGTTAACTTTTAATCACATGCATGGCACACTATCAACTTCAAATACTTTGCAAAATCAGATAATAGAATTAGGTAATTTTACAAGTGATAATCAAGTGAAAAATATTTTGAATATTGGTCACTTGCTTTAATATACTCATTATCTTAACAATATAACAGGACCTAGGCGGGTGACATTTAGCAGCGTGAGAGAAGTGCGGCAATTATCAGGTAAATACATGTAATTTGGTTTATTAGGGAGCTTTTTTTGGACAGTATTTACAGCTCAATCATGAAAAATTTCCATGTTTTGAATAGAGCAAATTTGCATTTTTCAGACCACAATATTATTCTGAACAGGCAAGGTTGACCAGACTTCCTTACCACTTGGGTGAAGATAAGAAACTTCCCGTCCATCGTGTTGCTAAGGTTGCCTTGCTATTCTGCTTACTGGTGAGTTGTATGTCTTTTTTGAAGTAGTCAGGGGGTGGGGCAGGGTGTGTCTGTGTGATGTGATCTAAGCCTCTCTGAGGCCCTGCCAGGGTAAATTCCGACAAGTGACAGTGCGTAAAATGCCAGTGCGTAAAATGAATTGTCAGGTTGTTTCTTCAGTTGAAGTAGATACATGAGGATTGGCAAACCTACTACTACAGTACATTTTGCTATGAAATTTTTGAATTATTTTGGTCTCTTAAGGGGCATGGTGAAGGAGGTGTGGGGTGGGGTCCAAGTGCAAAATTTGGTCGGTATTAAATTGGCAAAAAAGTTGTGTGCTTGCACTCACTTCTCACAGAATGCTCAATCGAAACACTTCAGGGGAGAGAAATATTTAGTTCACGACTATGTTTAACATCTTGCACACCCCTTGCCCTTCTTGCAATATTTTTTTAACATTTACTTCCTTTGGAGTTCCTTGCATTCACCATAAGAAATAGACGTTGACAGGCCAAACACGACTCATAAGCTCGTGATAATGTGAAACGTGACCTTGAGAGTCTGCTTGAACAGTGGTTCTCTTTCTTTTTTCTCTCGTGCGAAGGTTACTAGCAGTACACAGTGCAAGAGGTGTAGCATTCTAAACTTTGACTGAGTAAATCTTGTTTTTGCCGCACTAAATCTTATATTTAGAGGTCATGAAGCAGGTTTGTTACATGCATACTGAGTAATCATTTCCTGTGGTTTATGCTTCGGTAGGTGTCCCTGATAGGATTTGATTTCAGATGCAGTTGTAAAGTGTTTTATATCTTTTGACCTCTGTTTATTACGACTGAATAAAGATTTTAGTTTTTTTGGTTTTCTCCGTAATGACTGTATCTGAATAACTACATGCATGCATGCAAGTTTCTTTGTCCGTGAATGTGATTATTTCCTGCCATGTCAATATGACTCTGGGCCCAGCTCTATAGTGTGGTTTGCAGGATTTTGAATTTCCACGGATAGTGCGATCTACAGATATGAGTTGTACACTGTAGCTTAAAAACTAAAGCTACACCAAGTTAGGAGAAATATGCCGTGCGTCAGTCAAGATAATTCTCTTAGCGCTCACCTAGTGTGGGGCATTTGAACGGCATTTTGGCCCGGGTAGGGGGGAATTTGAACAATAATTTTCAAAAAAGTCAAATGCCCGGGGGGTTGCTCGGGGTGGGGGGGGGGGCATGTTGAAGCTTCGATTTGACCGTTACATTATTATACCTTAGCCGAACGTGCAGCTCATTAATATTACGGAGTTTAATATTCCAGTGTTAGTTTTAGTTGTGTTTACTCACGACTTTCCATTTGCCCAAAACATTCTCGCAAGTTGCCCAAATCAGTTTACGACCGAAAAAATCGAAAACAAAAACATCGCCCCCAAAAAGGGAAAATGTTTTCCTTCTTATTCGAATGACTCAAGAAAAACAGAAGACGAAAGCCAAGTAGAAAAACTACAGGTTGGGCAGCTTGTTTCAGAGTAGACTTGAGTGAATGTACCAAGCTTAGAGTCGATGAAAGACTGGTTGCTCCAGATCCGGACATGCTCGGGCCACAGAACTTTCGTAGTGATTAAAGCGTTGGGTCACGGTGAAAAAAGTTTAGCGACTTGTAAGCTCTCGGTGCGAGTAGACCTGAAACCTGGAATGAATATTCCAGTACAAATGCCCTCCTTATATACTGTGAAAACGAACGAACAATAGTGCGTAATTTGAAAGTGTAAGAACAAATTCTGGACAAAAAATACAAAGAATATAGCACATACTCAGCATACTTGCTCAGCCCGTCATAAAACGAAGGAAAATTCATTTCCAGTTCCGCGTGCGACCGCGCGCCCTTTAAAAGTTGGCGCCAAAATTTATACAAGCGGCGTTGTAACCGGTCCTAGGAAAAATAATCGGTCATATTATCGGTTTAATTTTAAAGGTTTATTTAATTTTTTAAAATGTCTACCACTAAGCGTGCTAAATAAAATGAACATTTAGAGTTAATTTTGAGCAGAAATTTGGGTAAGAGATCCCTTTCGCCTTAGCTAAGCTGAGAATATATTAAAATAATACCTAGCCTACGAGCAAGCTCTCGTGAAGTGAGCCTCGCGAGAACGCGCGACCCACTGATGTAATTTCAAAATGGACAGATGCAAGTTATTTTCCACCGAACTGATAGGTTCTGTAGGTTTTGTGACAAAGCAGATGCACACAAGTCGGTTTCTGACTGAGTTCACTTTATAATATTAATATACCCTGCTATTCCCTGCCATGTTGGGTAATATCTTGGCCTGATAAGGTACTCCATTAGTTTCCTTCGCCCGCGGAAATCCAAGGATGACCAACATAAATTTACAGCTTTGAACAAATCAATGGCGGAAGTTGAGTGTCGCTCTGAAAGGCATCACAAGACATATTGACATGCAACCCGCTTTTCCTTCTCTGACAAATCATTTAAAATGTGGTCTGTCCATTCTCTTTAGTTTCCCAGTGAACTCCATTTAACTGTGCAACTACTTTAGTGTGCAACTAGTTTAGCTTTGTTGTTCTTCGTGTGTCTTGGAAAAAATTATGTATTTCTGATTTCTGTTACCAATCGGAGAACGCTTTTATCTCCTACGTCATTGTTTTTTGACAAGCAGGTCACGCTACACTTCTCGCTTTAGGGGCCGACCATTTAACTCTTGAGGGGCGGGGGGGGGGGCGGGGTGGGTGATTTTTAAAAAAAATTTCCTGCAAGCGCTTGTCGGAAGAAAAAAATTGCATGTAGCACAAATGTAATAGAAAGCTTATGGGAAAAAAAGAGAAAAAATATCCTGCCCACCAGATTGCTAGAAAAAAAAAAATATTGATGACCAGAAATCACCCCCCCCCCTGTCAAGAGTTAAATGGTCGGCCCCTTAGTCTGTTGTTTCGTCAGCGTTCTATCTAATGAGGGCCCTGAGGGCATCTACCATTTACTTGCCTCCATCACAATAATTGATGATTCTTGCAAATAACTCACTCGAACTCAAGAATCTGTCTTTAATTTTCTACCATCAAATTGGTTATTATTTACGTATTAACTTCAGGTATTGATGGTTTTCACAGTCACGTCATCAGATTGCAGAGTCAAAGAAACGAGGGTTTACGAATTCTTATATATATTAGGTTGAAGATAAATAGAAAATAAATCTTTGTACAAGTTTCCAGCCCCGAAGCACGATTCATTTCGAAAATACAGCAATTTGAACTTCTGAGTTTTCACAGTGCGTGACACCAGAATAGGAACGCTGTGCCATTGAAAAAAGTCTCTCCTCTTGATTTTCAGCAGTTTAACCGTTTCAAGTTCTAAGAGATGTGTTTATGCACAAGTATGCTAGTGCGTGAATGAAAAGGAAGAGCTTTTATTGAAAAAGTGAACTCCAGATGTTTTTCCGGCGACCATATTGGCCATATTGACACTGAGTTTCTTTCCACCAATATGGCGTCTCCTTACAAAGCTCTAGAAAGGTGGGTGAAATGTTTCGGCCAATAACTCAGAAACTGCGGGCCACAAAATCCTGATATTTGGACAAATTTTTTTATATATCAGTCTTTTATAACATTTCATGAATTGCCGGATCAGGAAAGCAAAGCAGGAAACGCGAGAGGCCCTCGCGCACTTTCGTGCTATGACTGACAAAAGATCATAGTGTTCTGTTGACGGAAAGGGTGCAACTTTCTTCCGTGCTCCTGTCGCCGGCCAACACGAAATTACGGCGACTTAAGGTCCCAGAGTAGGCCTACAGTTGATCGAGTTGAGAGAATTTCATTCTGGTATCTTGGGATCAAATTTACATTTTTTGTAGCCTTGGATACCTCTCAGTCAATCAAAAGGAAGCATTTCTGGGGGCGTTATTGGGGGTGGGGTAATAGGCTTCTGGTATACTTCGCTTCTGATTGGCCTATTACCCCACCCCCATAACGCCCAATAACTTAAGCCTAGGAAAAAAGGGCAAAATTTCAATTTCACCGTGCACACAACACAACAAGAGTAGAAGGTTTGGAATTATGAGTACTCAGAGCAATCTCAGGGCTGCTGGAAGAGAGATTTGCACTCGGTAGGTAGAAACATGTATCAGGCTTTTACAAGGTGTTCGATGGCCGGGGTATAAACGTACACACCAACACGACGTTATTGAGCTTCCTCAGAAAAGGGCTTTTCAGCATAAATATTGACGGTACAAGAAGTAGGGGTGACGGGTCTTTGCGAGCATTCGCGAGCATGCCGTGCACTGCGATTTTTTTGCGAGCACGAGCAGAGATAAAAAATTTGCTTTGCGAGCAACGAGCAGTTTAGATCGTTTAAATTTTGCGGGCAAATCGAGCAAAGGTAAAATTTTGCGAGCAGTTAAAAATTTTCATGGACCATTCATCACCCCCAGAAGTAAATACAAGAACAAAGTTTTCACAAAAGTTTATTTACAATATCATATATGCTAACTTAATTTGGCTTACGCATTTCATGGTAAAACACCCTGTAAAAATGTTTAAGTAACTTATAAGCCGGTAACATATGTTTTGATATCATTTCTTTTTTTTTAAATTTTTGTGTCGATTTGTGATGTTGTCCGAGGGCTTCGTCGTGTAAGCGAGCACGTGGTAACACGGTCTATGATGTGTATTTCCTTCCCAATTGGACTTTGGCGCCACCCCACGTGATGAAATACACCTTTTGTGTTTGTTGATGAAAGGATAGGCCAATGAAATTAACTTCCGGTTACTGCTTCACGTGTCTTTTTTCCCCTTAGCCCCTAAACCAGAATTAATTGATGCGTACTGATTAATATTACTGATGCGTCCCTTCGCGAAACAACACTTACAAACAGTGTCTTGATTGGTCTTGCGTTCCCGCTTACTCCTCTTATTATATTGAAGAGTTTTTGGGAGCAGAGAAAAAAGGCTATACTGTACAGTAGAGGACTATTGCAAGTATGAGTTTCCAAAGTAGTATTCTTTGTGCCACTACTGGGACGACGATTAACAACCGGTAGGTTTATAAAGCAAATACACTTTACCACCAAAGTGATGCGAAGCACTGTATGGGAAATTGCCAACGCGATTATCCCGCGTCTTTAGAGAGCGAAACCGAGAGATCTTGAAATGGCTTTCCTTAAAAATTCGACTGCGTTAGCAGTGTTAAATTTTGACCAAAATCAAAGTTATTTACGAAATTTAATAAGAATGCAACAATTTTCATGTCGCGATCTTGGGACTATCAAGTACCCGGTTGCCTTCTATACGCCGGGCAAGCACTCTATCCTCTGAGTCTCAGAGATTCGTGGAATATAGAGAGAACATACCCACTCTTTACTTGAATCGTATATGACAAGTATCCTTCAGATTGCTAGGATCAACCATGACAAAAGGGTACAATGTGGTGATATTAAAAATGTGACAAGAGGGACAAGACAAAGCAAAAATGTTGTGAGATCGGGTTGTGCATGCATGTTGCTGGGAAATAAAAGTAATGAGAGTCCTACAAAACCTAAGTAACTTGAAGGTCGGTCATTTTTTTAACAAATGTTTATTTCGGTCTAGTGTAAAGTCAGCTTTTATACCTGGAGCTCCTGGAGAGCTGCTAGAAGACTTGACACCGTAAAAAAGTTGTTTCGATTTCTTCCTGACGTGCATCGTACTCTGGCGAGCGAGGAGTGAAGTAAGACCATCAGTGTAAACTTATCATAACCCTTTTGTACGCAATTAGGTTTAACTGCCTCTGCAGAGATGCAGGGAAAGACCGATTATTTGCCGAAAAACTTTTGCATTCGTGCTAAACTCTTATTGAGTTGTACTCAGAAATTCTTATATGCGGACGCCCATGGAAACACCATCATTTTCAGCATTCCAATGTTTGTGAGGAAGTAAATCGGTTTGTCAATTGAATTTTCAAGGTTTACTGTTTATTTTTAATATCTTCCACCAAGGAACATGAACATCTAGCCTTTACTTCAGCAAAAGCAACCAACAGCAAAATATTCGGTTGCATAGGTTTTGGCTGGTTATGGAGGCCAGTCTGCAGAGTACGACAGGTGCACGCGCGAGTATTTTTTTTAACAATATATAAGTAATAAGCGCCTAAAAACGGCCTTGCACTTGCGAGATCTCGTCGAATTCTGCCATACTCTGAAAGAAGCAAAATGATGGCAAGAAATCGAGGAATCGCTTGACATAGTGATAAAATAAGAATTCGCTAGCTCAATATAATTCATAACACAGATATGTGTCACGACAGGGTAGTAGATGCTGTTTGCGAGCATATCAGTATAAGAATCACGGTATTCACTAAAATGAGCTATACAAAGTGTTTACGTGCGTGACTTAAACACAAAAAGAACAAGATGTAACAAGCAAGCCATGTATCGAGTAGAAACACTTGGTTTAAATTGTGATTGCACTTTCCTGACTTTTAATTTCTGCTCAAGATCAGATAAAACAAAGTTAACAAAATGGGGAAAATAGCTCGTAATCCACGAACATCAGGGCAAAAAACGCGTTTGTAAATTAAAATTTTATCAGAATTAGAGAATCTGAAAAGAATAAGCCGACTATAACGTCTGTAAATCTGCCTTGAAAATTGACCTTGCTATTACTATAAAGTAGTAAAGGATAGTTCTCCTTACCATGATATTTTAAAGTTAATAGCTTTTTCATATGTTAGTTACCAACAAGACATTTCTACTTAGTTAATAATACGAAATAGCAAAACCAAGTTCAATCACGACAATGGAGCAGAGTGAAGACAACTAAAATGCTGTTTTTTTCAAGACATCCTACTGAAGTTAAGTAAAATACATCTCCGCTGCTAAGAATGATGTCCGGCTCAAGATAACTGATTTTAGCTGTACTGAATGAGATCGAAATTAAAGCGAAATGTTTAAGTCTGTATAAAATTGAAATTAACTTTACCTTGCCCGTGCTTTGTCTACATGAATTTCAGGCATAGCTGTGGTTATTCCTTATGGGTGGACCGGTTGATGTGCCTGAAAACTCCCAAGATCAGTCCGTATAATCTGGATATAGACTATTTTCCCTGTGCTACATATTGAGCTTAACGCACTCACGCCAGAAGCACGTTTCATGCAATGTAACTTCAAAATCGACAGATACAAGTTCCACTCAATAGGTTTCGTAGGTTTTGTGACGAAGCAGATGCACACAAGTCGGTTTCTCACCGAGTTTACCAGCTGTAATGGTAAAATGCCCTGCAATTCCTTGCCATGTTGGGTAATTTCTTGATCTGATAAAGTACATCATTTTTCCCTTGGCATCAGAAATCCAAGAATGACTAATAGACATTTACAGCTTTCAACAAATCAATGGCGGAAGTAAACTGTGTTGCTCTGAAAGACATCAGGAAATTCTGTCATGCAACCCGCTTTCGTTTCTCACACGTCCGTCGATTCTCTTTTGTTTCTTAGTGAACTCCATTTAACTTTACAACTACGTTTTAACTTCAAAGAATCCCGTTTTTAGTTTAGCTTGGTTGTTCTTGAAATCGTGTCTTCTCTGAATGTATTAATTTTAATCATGTGTTTCTGTTACCAATCAGAGAACGCTTTTATCCTACGTCATTATTTTTGACAAGCAGGTCACGCTACCCTTCTCGCTTCAGTCTGTTGTTTCGTCAGGCGTTCTGTCTGTTGTGCCCTGAGTGTATTGTCGCTGACTCAAGAATCTGTTTTTAATTTTCTACCTTCAAATTGTTTATTATTCAAGTATTCACTTTGTATTATACACTCCGAAACAACAAATATTGCACGATTAACCGGAGGAACGCAAAGCACGAAACGCGAGAGGCCCTTGCGCACTTCCTTGTTACTTGACAAAGATTATATTGTTCTGTTGACGGAAAGGGTTACTCAGAGGGCCGAAATTTCCCCTGTGATCATGAGGCTTTGTTTGCTGCCCAACACGAAAAGCGGGAAGTTGATGTTAGTGAATTTCGAACCGAGTCAGTGACTCCATCTTGGAATAAAATTTACATTTTTTGTTGTC
Organism: Porites rus; assembly: GCA_964035705.1. NCBI lineage: Eukaryota > Metazoa > Cnidaria > Anthozoa > Scleractinia > Poritidae > Porites > Porites rus. The sequence goes on from OZ038005.1 coordinate 19,931,045, forward strand.
TTGGATGGCCTCTCAGTCAATCAAAAGAAAGCATTTCTGGGGGCGTTATGGCGGTGGGGTAATAGGCTCCTGATGTAAGCCAATCAAAAGCGAAGTATCCAATTCTGACCAAACACTGCCGTCTTTTAACACTGATCGTTGCAAAGTAAGAAAACACCAAGGAAAAAGTGCTAATTTTCAGTTTGTCTCCGTTCACAACACAACACTAGTAGAGGTTTTGGAATTACGAGTATTCAGAGAAATCTCAGGGCTGCTGGAAGAGCGATTTCCACTCGGTAGGTAGAAACATATATCAGGCTTTTACGAGGTGTTCGATGGCCGGGGTATAAACGTACACACCAACACGACGTTATTGAGCTTCATCAGAAAAGCGCTTTTAAGCATAAATATTTAAGTTACCGGTAATAAATTAAGAACAAAGTTTCCACAATAAGACTATTTACAATATCACATGTGCTAACTTACTATGGCTTAGGCATTTCATGGTAAAACACCCTGCAAAAATGTTTAAGTAACTTTAAAGCCGGTTACATTTGTTGTGATATCATTAATCTTTTTTCAAATTTTTGTCTCGATTACAAAGAGAAAGGTTACTGATTCTGTTACAGTAGACCCTAACCGTACCCACAATAGTTACTTTTCGCTTTTGAATGGCACATTACTGTAGGGTCGATATCGGGAGGTCGGAAATTATAAACGCTCACGTCAGGTTATTTCGTTTCATGCGGACCCCCGTGAAAACACCAAACACTTAAAGTAAACAGAGCCAGAAAGGCAGGCAGAAGTCCGCAGAACTGCTTGTTCGAGAGGAGATTGGTTCACCAAATGATTGTTACAGAAGTCTGCTGTTATTTCCTAATATCCTCTACAAAGAAACAGAGATATACTTTTTGTAAGAACCAGACGGACAAAGCTCACTTTCGCCTTCGAATGGTAGTGTCACTGCTTACGATCAAACCCGCAGTGAACCTTCCTACCGCTGGTAAGGCTAGTTACGGAGAAACAGAAGTTAAGGTGCAGGTGAAGAGCGAGGAAATTGAGGAATGTTCAACAAAAATATATTTCAAAGTTTGTCCAGCCACAAAAGATTTACTTTAAGCAAAGGGTTATAGAATCCCCCACCCGAAACGCACAAATGGAAATTGGCTAAGGGACTTAAACAGAAAAGATGGAAAGCAAGACCACTTTAAAAAAATGCACTTCATTTGAGTGTCAATGCATTTAGCAGGAAAGTCACTAGTTGAGGACACTATTTTTGCGTCTCCAACTGGAGACGGGACCGCCATTTTACGTTGTCATCCAAGTCACGCCAGGTCCAGCCGCTTGCAGTGCAAAGGAAGTACCTTCATTTCTCAGAGTTACCCTGAGTAATGGTCCGGCCCCGGGAACTGAACCCGCGACCTCCCGCTCTGCAGTCAGAGGCGCACTACCGACTGAGCTAATCCTGCCGCGGTCTAAATGTAATAAGCTAAGAACATTGCATTGAGTCAGTATTGAGCAGAAACAAAAAAGCCCAGCTAGCAAGCTAATGATAATTCTGACGGCTACTCATGTAAGGAAGTGCTCTATGAACCTAACCCTAACCCGTAGGTCTTAATTTGCAAGCGGAGAAACAATCTTATTCGGAAAACCAGGACAATAAAAACAGCTAAATCATGGATTTTAAAATACTATGAGATTAATTTAAATGCATCTCATAGGAGACTACCAGATCAAATGAGATTTTATTTTACAATAGTCCGCTGCTAGGTAACAGTTTGTTATATTTTCTTATGTCATTCTGTGCAGTGATCAGAGTGATTAGACAACCTGATAACACAAATGCCGTTCCTTTCGCATCACACCGAAAGTAGTATCGATCGCGAAGTGGTGGAAATCGAACCCTGAGTCCTCTTGCTCTAAAACTGCAATTTTAAGTCAAAGCCAAACCGTCAATTTGCAGACGATTTTTCATGAGTCATTGGTTCGCATTGGTAGAATCCAGTCTTGAATGTATTTTTGTTGCCAATGAGAAGGCTGTTTGCATTGGCCTCAAGATTACTAAGATTGTATGATTTCACTGATTTGCGACCCGATCGGTCCCAAAGTGAAAATGGCGGTTACCAAAAATCCAGCAACAAGGTGCATCTAAGCGTAGGAAAACCTCAAAGGGCTTATACAGAAAATTATATGATTATATCAAAGCTTACTCTCCGGCGTATGATTTGGAAGCCCGCATACATAACACGTGACCATGCATGATGACATTGATTGACAGACCGGAAGAAAACAACTGTAATATTTATTGTCTTTATTCCAAAAGCTGAGAGGGCTGATTGAGTCACTTAAAAAATTGGTATATTAGCAGAAAAACAGAGACAGGAAATCAAAACTCATACATTTCGAAGTATAATTAATTGTTACGCTGCAGATCAGAAGTTTTGCGAGTATGAATACCGAGAGAAGGTTGTGTACATGTACTGGAACAACAGGGATGAGGGATCGGTGAGTGAACGCTTAGGCTTAGAACACTTGGGTTTATAGGAAGCGAAGAAGTTTGCAGTTTTAATGCTTTACCTTTTTAAGAAAAATGCCTAAACGAGACTGAGATACTGAGGTGGCTTCGCTAAAAGTCTTAGCAGGCGTGAAGATTTAAACCTCGACCTATTAAGGCGCCATGACTCGGCCAGTGAGAGAACAGCCGATATCTATTTCGCTATGATTTGTGAAGTCAAATGTTCTGTGCCAGTTAATTCTGCAAATGAAAGTTGTTGTGCAATTTTGTTTTAATTATTGCCAGTACAAAAGCTACTCCTGTCAAGTTTAATCGTTGAACTGAGACAATGCCTCCGTCAGATTTACTTTCTGGTCCTTTCCCCACTCACATTTCGACCAAAAAGTTGTCTTACTTTGCCGGAATTAAAACGAGGCCCCTAACAGACCAAAAAGTCCATCGACACTTCTGAAAAGAGAACTTTCCAGCTTTCGAGAGGGATTTGTTAGAAACAAGCAAATAATATAGCTCCGCAACTGTCCTACTGAATTTCTAGGCTGCGTAGGTAGCCGCAGCGGCGAGTTCGATTCTTCCACCTCGGTAATTACTTGTCACGCGAAGCGAAGCGAGTGGCAAAGATATGAGGGACCTACTAGGGAAAATCCCTTGACTGACTTGACTTGTACCTACTCTCCCCGCGGCTCCGCGCATCACATCACATGACATCGGTCAGCACTTTTTAACATCTATAGAAAGGCACTTGGACACCTTATGAAGTTTACACAACGTAGTATTCCTTATCGTTTTACAGATTAGGGTTTAGCACTGCCTTTAAGCACTGTTTCGAAACTGGCGGCTGAACTGGTTAGGTTCTTTTGTTGGGTTCCTTACCATCCAACAAACCCTGAGTGGTCTAGTGGTTAGTGGATTGTAAGTGTGGTCTAGTGGCAATTTAGGTTATGGGTTCGAATCCTCTTGTCCTTCATATCAATTTTTTTTTCTTTTAAATTTAGGAGACTTGCACTTTCATAAATGATTTCCAGCTTGAAATATCATCTAAGTGTGATGTAAAAGGAGAAAACAGTTCTACCTTGTGTAAAAATCATATGGGGAGAAAGGGCCTTTCGATGGATGTTCACGAGTGCTGACCCATCACATCAGCTATTTAGCTGCTGTTTTTTATTGACCTACATAACAATATATTTGTAATCCCCCCAGCTACGCAGGCTACTGAATTTCACAGGGAGGGATGTTTCACACTAGTTAATATGGACGGAAGTTACGTTTGTCCACATGTACAATTTTGTGTCTTCTCCGAACCATATCTTTGTTAGTTGTCAACATACCACTATCAAATTTAGCAAACGTTATTGGTTTTAAGGCTTATTTTCCAGTGGTTTCGATAAATTTTAGCCTACTGGTTTATTTCAAAAGTCGACAAAACTGTTTAAGGGTGGATGACCGTGTATTGATGGATTCGGATACGATTTTCGTGTGCCTTGAGGTGGTATGAAACAGTGAAGTGTTTGATGGCGATTTTGTGCCTTGCAAAAATGACAGAAAAGATCTGTATGTTTAACGAAAATTTTTTATTATAAATGCTATAGATCAGGGCGTTTTGGCTACATCGAAAACTTTAGCTGTGAACAATGTACCTATCTGAGTAACGCTTTTAGCTTGAAGTCCTGATGCGGACCACTGAGAAAACAGCCATCACATCCTGCATGATCACATATGACGAAATCAGGGAAAACTCCAAAACTACTCGTGAGAGACTCTACTGGTTCACCGAAGGTATCTTCACGAGGTCTAATACCACACAAAATAACGTGTACCAAAAATATATGGTGGGGGAAGGGAAGCGAGTTTGTGCCCCCACCAAACAAACGTCTATAAATTTTTCGCGACTTTCAGGAGCTTTTTAACAAATGACTTTCAAATTTGGCAGTATTCTAATTTAAAGGCGCTCTTTCCAGCGGCGTCGATGGATTTTCCTTTACTTGTCCATGTCAAGAGTTGAAAACACCATCGAAAGGTCTATTACATAAGGAATCGTCTCCGAGATTTGGAACAATGAAGGTACTTGCTTGACTAATGTATTGCACTTGATTGTTCCTTTCTTAAAATACTGTAATCCTCTCAGGAGACATTTTAAAAAAAATAATCGCAATATCTAGATATTAAAATGTGAAAACACAACCTCCGAAAAAATCGGAGTTAAGCTGTTAGAAAACCTCCGAATATTTTAGACGAATGGAACGGTTATCCAGAAATTTTTATCTTTTCTCAAGCTTTAGAAATTTCTAGACAACATTTGCTCCTTCGAACAGTTATTTTGCAGAATATAGTCGCTGGGCGCCCCTGATGTATTGAACATCGAAATAAATCCCGGGAATAAATACAGAGAGTCAGTTCACTAGGTTAGTTAGGTTCCCCATGGTTAGGCATAAACTGTATGATGAAGAAGAAGCGTACGTACCAGTGTTTCGAAGTAGACTTCTAAGTGTACTTTTGAAATAATGCTTGGATGATTGATCGTTGTCCACTGAATCTTTTCGCATCTTAAGTCCAAGATTAACCAGTATGAAGTTTGATTAATTTACTGCTTGTTTTTGTAAAGAGCAAATCAATGCCGGAAGTAGTGTCAATCTAAAACTGCTGTGCAATCCGGTTCAGTTCCTCGTAGAAAACACTAAATGAGTCGTTTGTCGTCTTTGACTTATTTCCTAAAGTGGATTAGTCCACTTATTTTAAAACTGAAATTTAACGACACCACAGTGAAACTGTTTTACAGCTCAGTGATGAGTCATTCAGGTTTGCTTTTGTAAATGCTTTAATTTATGTACGTTTGAACCAATCAAAAACCTTTGATCTGTTGACGTCATTCAACTCCAAGGCAGGTCACGCTCAGTCGACTAGTAAATTGTATTTTCTTTGGTTAAAATTTTAATTTATTTTATATTTGTTTGTTTTTAATTTTTTGGTATGGCAACGTACATTGATCAATTGTCAAATAATACTAAAACTTGTTGGGCATTTGACGTGAGCTTTTCAATAATTGAATCAAAGTAAAACTTGGAAAATTTCGTTTTGAAGAGCCACAGGAAAAAAAATCGTGATGGGACGATATTTTTGCCATAAGAAACGGTCAAACCTATTTCCTGTTCTCTAAAAAAGCTCTTGATCTTATTAACGTCCTATCGAACCCAGCTCGAGGATTTGTCACGATGCATGGTGAGATTTGTTTCTTTATTGGATTTCTCCCGGCTTTCCGTTGAAGTTCGTTGACGTTTCACCAACTGATTGATTTATGTCTTTAAACTGACGCAAGTGAAAAGCGGGAAGGGACTGCAGTATATAAAGTTTAGTGAATAGCTTTGATGGGGAACTCGTGGATAAGTTGTTTAGAAAATAGAGAAGTCACGAGGTGATAAAAGAAAACACTGATCATTTCAAGTTGAAGTGATATACCCCGAACAGAAATATCCCGGCTTTGCTGTCCCAAAAATATTTAACTCTTTGCTTTTTTGGAACAAACCAGGCCCCGCTATTGAAATTCATTTTGAGGAAGCGTCTAAGTTTTTAGTGATAAGGTTGGCGGCTAGGATAATGTCATTATTTGTCTATATTTTTCTTATAGGGGAAATAATGAAGTTGCAGGACATTCAGCTGCTTCAGGGAGAGAGCCAATAGAGCAAGGGGTAGGTAGATATTTACAAGCTCAAGAGGTTCCTATCAGTATCCTAATAGAAAATATCAAAACCTCCCAAAATTAGAAAAGATAAAATCACTTTTTTACTGCACTAGCACTTTTTCTGCGGTTCGTGTTTCCGTATAGCATGTTGCCGAAATCAAAATTTCATTAATCCTATAGCAAGGTGTGACTTTAAAAAAAGGCAGGTTTAAATTTATCTGTTTAGTACTTTTCCCAAGTTTTGGCATCAGCACAGTTATACTGCGACGACCCGCAGCGTAATATTTGGGGGCTGGGACACATGAATTGTGACCTTTGACTGGTTTTTGACGAACCCATTAGTCACAGAAAGGAGCCCAAAAGTGTGATCTCCTTTAATTAATTCACATTCTTTCATGCAGACATTAACCAATCAGAAGTCGAGAACAGTTACCAGCTGGATGCTGATTGGACAAAATCTGCACGAAAGAATGTGAATAAATCAAAAGCGGTTACACTTTTTGGCTCCTTTCTGTAAGAGCAAGAAGAAACAACCGTACAATTTTTAACAAGAAAGTGATAATATCTCCTACGCTGATTTAAAAATACGTATTTGCACTTTTTTTTTTTTCAGGCGATCGGTGGTCAACCCACTGTAGGAGTATATCTTCCCATTCATAATGGAGAACAGATAGAAGGATCTCAACAGATTTTTATTGGTCAGCTTGACACTGCAGAGATTTACAATGGGCTGATGGATTCCCAAGGGACTGGCTCACCATTGCCAGTTGTGCAACCAAGATATCCTGACCGCCTGAAAGAGATACTTGTTGAGAATATGAATTTTCATCCAATGCAGGAGGTTCCCTTATACCAGGTGCATTCTCGAAGAGGTAGACAACCGATGCACTACGCGGAGCAAACTAGAGGAATGCAGTTCAGAGATTGGACCGAAGCTAGACCATTAACAACTCAGATGCACTGCGGGCGAGGATGGACTGATGCAACTGAGTCGGTCAATGGAATCAGGTGCTCTAGATCTGTCGAGGAGACCAGCCAATTTCCGGAGCAGAATCAAGGAGGTGAACGCATGCGTGCATCCAGTTCTCCACGACAGCTGACTTTGAACAGGTCAGTATACGTCCTCAAATTAAGCCAAACGCATATCCCATCGAACTAATTCGAGGACTAGTTTAAATTTTTCCCGATTCTCTGGCCACGGGTAAGCAGTGCGTCATGTTACACTTTGACTTGATTGAAATCGCAGTGGTTGGTTTTAAATCTCTAATGAGCATGTGCAGTAATGGCAAAATCATGACGTAGTTTAATAGACAGTTTACTATTACTACTGATTTCTATGATCTTCGCTACCTAGTCACTTATCTATACGCTGAAAGGGTCATTTAAAGAAAGCCATGAAATTCTAAGTAAACATCCGGAAATTACAGCAGTTACAGGTCATAATGACTTCCATAAACACCGTACAAGCGTCAAAGTTTACTATTTTTAGCCAGTATAGCATCCAAGTTTGTTAGCGACTGTTTCCAATTTGTCTTTTTTCTATCCCACAACTCAAAAACCGCCCTCACAAATCCAACCAGTCATCCTAAAGCCTATTTGTCTCTACAGGTCAAGTCCACCAGAGCCTTTGTTAACTAAAGGTCAGATCTGTGGTGGAAATTATACTTGGAAGATAGAGAATTTCTCTCAGCTCCTCCAGGGTGATAGTGATGGAATAAAAACATCACTTGATAGTCCTCCGATTTACACTAGTTTGTGTGGATACAAGTCCTTCATGCGTATCTACCCAAAAGGCGTTGATGGTGGAGATGGAGGTCATATTGGCCTGTTTGTTGGTATGATGAAGGGGGATTTTGATAACAGGCTCAAATGGCCATTTTGTGGACGAATCTCCCTCTCCATGTTGGATCAAAGCAATGATGCTCACAGCCTCTGCAACGATGTCAGTGGCACTTTCATGGCCAACAGAAATCTTGAAGCTTTTCAGAAACCCGCTGCCAGCGGCCAATACACCACCCTGTATGGCTACGAAAAGTTTGCGCCCATCGACACGGTTTGTAGCCCACAGTACTCTAAAGATGATGCAGTGATGATCAATATAAATATCGAGATTCACAAAAATTTCTAAACATTTTTCATGTAAGAACGTACAACTTCTAGGCAGCAAAAACTCCATAAAATGATTTTCACACTTTATGAATCAAAATAACGGCATCCAAGTAGAAAAACTGCAAAAGAGCTTCAATGATAATCATTACTTCTTGCAGTAATGTTTCTATACAGAAATGTTAGTAAATTAAAATATGCAGCCGTTAACTTTGCATTAGGTCTTAGATAGGTTTATAATTTGTTTTGAGGATTTTTTTACCATTTTACTCAATGCTTTTCTTTTTGCATACTGATATAAACCTCAGTGAAACCTATCTCCTTTCTATGTAAGAGCTTCATAAAACAGAAGGAAATCGATAAAAACATCACCAAACAAGTTGGATTTCCAAAACGTTCTTGATCCCACATGATCCATTTGGGAAATGTACAACGGACAACAAATGAGGACATTTTTTTATATGAGGGTTTAAAAGGCCTATAAAGAGAATACCGACCTCAGTAGCTTCGGATGTCCGCTCGAACGAGATGTCTGCTTAATACAAGCGTTTTTATCGAAACTTTGAGAAAAAAGTTCATATTAACCACTCCAGAAAATACCATAACAATCCATAATGCTCTTTGTTAGTCACCACAAAATTTTGCATAAGCATTGTTTTCAGTTTCTCTCGAGGCCATTTTATCTCCCAAGAGAAACTGAAGACAATGCTTATGCAAAATTTTGGGGTCATAAACAAAGAGCATTATGGTATGTTATAGTATTTTCTGGAGTGGTCAATTCTCCAGTACACAAGTTTACGCTTACTGTAGTTGTGAGCTTCCCTACATAGGGAGAGGGGGTGGTACTTGGCCCCAAATATTGTTACCAGTTTCCGCGACGTAAATATTCGTACAGTCAAATGCTGCACATGCAAATACCTTCAATAATTATAATTTTGCAGCATTGTCGCTATAAGAGCCTCGATAATGTTTGCCCGTTCTTTAACGTGTGAGAGGAAAATCATTGTTTTAGTCTAAGCCGACTGGACTTACTGTATAGTCTACCGGGTATTTCTTTTAGATGTAACGCTAGAAAATCGCTTATCGTTGTCTTTGCGGGAGAGCAAAACTAGGCCGGGGGCTTGGGTAGATAGTGTAGGGTATTATCAGAGACAGTGGGGGAAGTTTCCAGTTATTTTCTCAGTGAAAACTTATATTCTGCAATGTAGTCATATAGTGTATAGGTGTAAATATTATGAAGGGGGTGGCGAAAAGTTTCCTTGAAATTTTACGTCATTTTAAAAACATCGGCGCCTGTCAGTTTATGTTGCAATAAAGGAGGAGAAAGTGCGCTTTCACCTCGAGGTAGTGGTGCTTGCCGTGGAGATATTCTCTATTGCCAAAAGGTTTGATGTACCCTGCGAGCAGAGTCTCCTGGGAAGATCGAAAGAGACTCTGCTCGCAGGGTAGGTTTGATGAAGATGACTCATAGAATAATAAATTCCCTTAAATACTAAACTTTGTTTTCTTTCGCCATCCCTGTTTTATGCGTTTAAAAATGCTTTCGTAAAGTTAAAAAGAGAGTTAAAATGCTCAGCTATTGAGTAGTATCGGTTGTACTGTATAAAATCAATAAAGCAGACGTGAAACGTTGCGCATTATTTTTTTGATCATTTGATTGCATAATGTAAGGAGCCTGGAAGCAATACATTTTTTGGGTGTTGCGTTGTCGTGCTAGCTGTTGAAACTTGCCCCTGAGTATTTCTTTTCCACTGGGCGTTTTTACTCGCTGTTCTTGTGGGGTACTTGTGCATTGAATAAAAACAGAGAGGGAAAAAAAACTCGAAAATCAAAATGATAAAGCTTGGGGAGCCTGTGAAATGAGCCCGCGTTTAACAACGGTAATCCAAGATGGCGGCCATGTCACGAGAAGGTCAGTTGTATTTTTATTTTTAGATTTCGATTCTTCAGTAAAGCGTTTTTCCTATAATCGCGGTCATTATAATATGGTGTTTTTGTACTCAACTCAGTTTTGTCTTTATACAGTGTCATGGTACCATCAGATGAAACATCTTCGTCTGTGGGTTAAATCACAGCGAAAGCCAGTGTACGTAAGCTTGCTTTAGTTTTATAAAAACTAAAGAAGATGTCTTCTATAAGTAGCAGTCGTCTTTGTAACTGCTTCCGTTCGATGTGGACTTCAACAGTGCAGTTTATTGTGTCACAGGATGAGAGTGTTAGGCGGCGACGACGCTTGTTGTTGGGGATTGTTGTTTTACTGATGGTGGACGTTCTTTGGGTTGGCTCGTCAGAACTGACAGATGTGAGAACAAATTTACTACTACTTATTACTACTCTATTACCAGATAGCGTACGAAAATTACCTCCAAATATTTAAAAGGAAACCTTTTCATCAGAACATTACAATAAAAATTAATAAATGGTTTGCAACCATATCATCTGGCAAGGCTGCTATGTTGGTTATCAACACAGGGGGCCCACACAATCTGTTTGTGTAGCCGATTGTTATTTTATAGTAAATGTACTGGATTTACCGTTTGCTTCACCTACAGCGATATATCGCTAACTATGTATATAAATCAATGATAAATAAACGTTGAATTACCTTGCCTGTGGTGTATAGTCGTCCTTTTGCCTTAAAAGCGGTTTTTTGAGCGATTTTGAATGAATTTGAGTTCACCGTTATTATATGGAACAGTCAACGGCGAACTCAAATTCATTCAAAATCGCTCAAAAAACCGCTTTTAAGGCAAAAGGACGACTATACACCACAGGCAAGGTAATTCAACGTTTATTTATCATTGATTTATATACATAGTTAGCGATATATCGCTATCATGAGGTGAAGCAAACGGTAAATCCAGTACATTTACTATAAAATAACAATCGGCTACACAAACAGATTGTGTGGGCCCCCTGTGGTTATCAATACAAAATATATATATTTTTTACACAAAATTTGCATGAGAACGGGGTTTAAAGTTTCCAGTAGAGGGAAATGCTTTTGTTATTGACCACCAAGATGTTTACCATGATGTCGTCATATGTAAACCAGCTGATTTGGTTGCTTTTATCAGGAGCGGACCATTAATTAGAAAAGTTATGGCAGGGATTGGGAAGTTTTTGAGCTGCATGTCCATTATTTCGTAAGTCATTTTTCCCTTGAATTAATTTTGCATGTGTGTGCTTGTCCCCCTCCCCACTCCACCTCCTCCCATAGCTTTTCTAATGGTCTGCCTAATAAACAGAAGTGTCCATGGCAAGAAGCTGGTGGGACTGTGTAAATAACTGATAAATAATACATTTCCCATTATTTATTGAGTCGGCTGGGGTTAGATTATGTCTTCAACACAGGCTACCAACCACACAACCTCTCTACCTTTCCAAAAACAAATCTGACCTCTGCTGTGGCATTTTCAGACCAAACTAAGGCCCAAAGTCCTGAAAAAAATTTTTTAGGAGACCCCCCCTCCCTCCCCACCCATATCTAAGAGTCTGGATGACCAGGTCCCCGTTATCTCAAAGTCTGGATCTGGCACTGCTCTGAACAAATTTTTGACAGCTTTTATGAAAGCAAAAGTTTGCTTTCCACTAGACAGAAAATAGTTACCATAGCTGGCATCACAGGGTTGTGCAAATAAGAAGTGTAATGTTTAAGTTAGAGATTTTTTCACTCTCTCATATCTGTCAAAAATTCATGTTACCCAGATCTCCAGTAAGTCCATAATGATTACAATCTTGTTCATTCTCATCGCTTTTTATCAAGTATTTGTAGTTTTTATGGTTTACACAGAATTAGGAATTTAGTTTTCTGTTTTACTTACGTCTAGTTTGACCAAAACCTTTTTCTTTACAGTTTATTTTCAAATATGAAGGATTTGACAAGCCTTTTTTCACCACATTCTTCAAGACATCATCATTTATGATATATTTGACTGGATTTCTTTTTTATGAGCCATGGAGGCTTCAATGCCTTGCATGCTTAAAGAATGAAACATCCTCAAATGTAAGTGACAAGAAAGAACATTATGATCTCTATACAGATCCTTAGATTATTATTTGCCATTTGCAGAGCTCCCATAAAACACCTTGTTTATCTCCCAATTTTTGAAAATTTTGTAATTTTTCCAATTTCTTGTGAGATGACTGTAATACCCAGGTGGAAATTGAAACAAAGGGTATGCAATTTTTTGCTGGGAGGTGGGGGCAGCAAATAAGGTTTATTTTGGGTGATGTGCAAATTGACAAATTAAACTTTCAAAATATATATTTTTTATATTTAGGGGCGTCACCACATTAAAGTTCACATGCAATATAGAGAATCTGTTAATTAATTCAAGGTCACGTAGGGCTTTCTATTGGCATCTCTTAATTTTTTTCACTTGAAAATGCAGCTGATTCCTTATCTTAAATTACCTCCTGTTTTGTTCAACTCTCTATTATAAAATCTAAAACCTATTTTTTTTTCTCAGTCAAAATCTGTGATCTTACCCTAAAATTTTTAAAGCTCCTCCAAACATGAAACAATTTTCCTTTCCCAGGGGTTAGAAAACTGGGTGAATTACTGTAGCATTTTGTCTGGACATTTTTTTTTCAGGTCTTGGTATCTGCTGTAAATCAAGACAGTGAATACACATCTCTTTTAAACTCACCTTCATCCTCAGGGGAAACTACACCAATCCCAAGACCACTAATGGTGAGTTGCATCTTTTTAAACTTCCAAAGGAAGCCACAGTTAAAATTCAACAAATTTCATAAATTTCATGTTATAAAAATGCTGAAAATAGAGAGGTTTCCCTTGTATGGTGACCGTCAGTTCATAAAATTTTGTTCCAAGACTCGAAATTATAACAACCATATATTAATAAAATAAAAGATTAAATAGCAAAATAAATGACTCTCTATTCCCTAATGGTACCTACTACTTGTCGCCTGTTTAGGAAACATCCCTTGATACTCTCTCAGTAAACAGTGTTGAAATTTCCAGGTAAAACAAATTAATGAAAACTATTGGTTTCATCTTAGTAACAGTGGTTAAACTCTGTTTGAGTGCTCCCTGCAGTTTTCATTACTGTCTTTTGTTGATTGTCAGAATGAGCCAACTTTTGAAGAAATGACAGATGAAGACATTTCAACCAGCCGATCAGCTGAAGCAGCTAGTAGTTCCTTTGAAATCATTCCAAGTAAGTTAAAAACACATGTCTTGGAGAGAGATTTACCTAGACTAAGTGCTTCCTAATAGTCTGGGTCCCCTGTGTGTCACATCCAACATTGTCATTGCTTAAATTTAAAGTAAATTAAGGTGGCTCGATACAGTTTTTCAGGGCCAATACCTCCCAAGTTTGAGCATAAACTATGTCGCCATAAACAAAGTTTTGGAAAAATTACCACCACAGTTGCATTAGATAAAGATGAAAATTTGTTATGATCAGGGTTGCAACGACATCGGAGTTGTCATAGCAACGAAATGACGCTATTACCTATTTTACTTGCAGCAGTATATCTCGGCACTGCGAACTGTTCTTCCAAAAGCGTTCACGGGAGCTTTTTCCTCCAATAGCGGCCTCGATGTTCGTGACGTTTAAGCGAAATCTGTAAGAGCGTTATCGAGATATTTTGGGATGAAGTTTTCGTGGTTAGAAACACAGTAAAAAATGGACGATATTGTTGTTTGGCCGTTATCTGTAGAAAATGGAGCGCTTTTTACATGCAATTTCACGTCATAGTAGTTTCAATCTTTTTAAAAACGTGCGTGAAAGATCATGGAGATAGCTCCAGCCGATTGCTAGAAAGAAGGGTTTTATTATCATGTATCGAAGCGCTGTTGTTAGCGGTTTTGTAAACATTTTGGTCTTCTTTAACAAATTAGCGAATAGTTTTTGAACTGCTCGATAGATTTTTTTAAAAATTTAAGATTCTTGAGATTAACCTTTCTTTTATATGACCCTTTAGTTTCAAGATTATTGATATATTGTAAGGCAGTAAAATAAGGGCTACAATTCGTTACATTTTTAGCGGAAGTTTCGTTATTACATGTGAAAGCCTCTCATTATTCAAGGCATTGTCTCCAAGTTTCATTTCCACGTGAACAACAGTAACTAACAATGTATTTGACATATGCAAAAATGCTAGCTATTGTTATGCGCGAAAATATGAAACTTGGAGACAATACCCTGAATAATGAGAGGCTCACATTTGTAGACACAAGATTTCTGCCAAAATATTGGTGAATTGTAGCCCTTATTTTACTGCCTTACAATAGATCAATAATTTTGAAACTAAAAGGTCATATAAAAGGAAGGTTAATCTCAAGAATCTTAATTTTTTTAAAAAATCTATCGAGCGGTTTAAAAGTTATTCGCTAATTTGTTAAAGAAGACCAAAATGTTCAAAAACCGCTAACAAAAGCGCCTCGATACATACTAATCAAATTCTTCTTTCTAGCAATCGGCTGGAGCTATCTCCACGGTCTTTCACCCATGTTTTTAAAAAGATTGAAACTACCATGAGGTGAAATTGCATGTCAAAAGGGCTTCATTTTCTACAGATAACAGCCGAACATAAATAAATAAATATAAATAAATATAAATAATAATAATATGGTAATATGGTACTTTTTCACTTCAACTATTCGGAATAAATCTTAAGCCGTCTACACACCACCTGCCTCGATTAGCCTTGCTATTTGCAGGTGGTGTGATATTTGTATATTTAATGTAAGAAATAAAGATGTTGTTGTTGTTGTTGTTGTTTTTTACCGTATTTCTAATCACAAAATCTTTATCCCAAAATATCTCGATAACGCTCTTACAGATTTCGTTTAAACTTCACGAACATCGAGGCGGCTATTAGAGGAAAAAGCTCCCGTGAATGATTTTGAAAGAACAGTTCCCAGTGCCGAGAAATACTTCTGTAAGTGAAATAGGTAATGGCGTCATTTCGTTGCTATGACAACTCCGATGTCATTGCAACCCTGATCATAACAAATTTTCATCTTTATCTAATACAACTGTGGTGACAATTTTTACAAAACTTTGTTTATGGCGACGTAGTTTATGCTCAAACTTGGGAGGTACTGGCCTTGAAAAACTGTATCGAGCCACCTTAATTTAACTTTTAATCACATGCATGGCATACTATCAACTTCAAATACTTTGCAAAATCAGATAACAGAATTAGGTAATTTTACAAGTGGTAATCAAGTGAAAAATATTTTGAATATTGGTCACTTGCTTTAATACACTCATTATCTTAACTATATGACAGGACCTAGGCGGGTGACGTTTAGCAGTGTGAGAGAAGTGCGGCAATTATCAGGTAAATACATGTAATTTGGTTTATTAGGGAGCTTTTTTTGGACAGTATTTACAGCTCAATCATGAAAAATTTCCATGTTTTAAATGGAGCAAATTTGCATTTTTCAGAGCATAATTCTGAACAGGCAAGGTTGACCAGACTTCCTTACCACTTGGGTGAAGATCAGAAACTTCCTGTCCATCGTGTTGCTAAGGTTGCCTTGCTATTCTGCTTACTGGTGAGTTGTAAGGCTTTTTTGAAGTAGTTAGGGGGTGGGGTAGGGTGTGTGTGTGTGATGTGACCAAAGCCTCTCTCCTGAGGAAGATAACAGAATCAAGAACGAGCTGATGGTGAGTGGTCTCACTGCAAAGTTTTGAATATTTTGATGTTATTTCCATGGTCGATAACAGCAGAGATGATGAAAAAGTGTTGTCGATTTGTTTTTTACAATAACATTGACAGCTTTGACATCCATTTCCTTAGAAATTTCTTGAAAAGTTACACATACAAGACAGAGAAGAATAAATTGTGCGACCATCACATCATTTTCATGGTCTGTAAGTTTATCAAACAAAGCTCTTCACCAATCAGCGCACAAGAAATCACCCAGTTATTGTAAAATGAATATTTCTCACAATATTATCATCACTATTTGCAAAAACATTAAGGGGTAAAAACTAGAGGTTGTGTCTCAGGGTGTTTCTTCAGTTTAAGTAGTTACATCAGGATTGGCAAACCTACTACTACGCTACATTTTGCTGTCAGATTTTTGATATATTTTAGTCTCTCTCCTGTGCAGAGGCTCAAAGGGGCATGGTAAAGGGGGGGGGGAGGGGGTCCAAGTGCAAAATTTGGTCGGTAATTGGCAAAACATTTTGTGCCTGCACTCACTTCGTACAGAGGAGAGAAATATGTGGTAACTATATTTAACATCTTGCACACCCCTTGTCCTTCTTGCAATATTTTTTAAACATTTACTTCCTTTGGAGTTTCTTGCATTGACCATTGGAGCCAATGATCATTAGATTAGGGATTATTTTCTCTACTGACTAGCTTCTCTTCCACAGTGGTTTTGTGCTAACTGCAGTTATCAGGAAGCCATTGCACACACGTCACCAGCAGCAGTAAATATTTTGTCATCCTCATCAGGTAAGATTTCTTGCTACAGGTATTCCTTAGCCTAAAATTAGCCTGTCAAATGGGGTTATTGTTCTCTTTTTGCATTGGCTTAGGCTCATTGGTGTGTAATGTGTACTATCTCATTTCACATCTTAGCTGGCAGTGCTCACTTAACAAGAGAGTGCCCTAACATCTTCACATATTTTATCACCTTTTATATGCAATTTGGGCATCATTGTGGACAAAATTCTGTGATAAGACCATTTAGCAGTAATTTTCAGGTTTCTCTTTGCCACTTAACAAAATTATATAGATTTAGATGACGTCTGTTTTTTTTTCTTTGAAAAGTTGACTTTGTTTTCTTGTCATGTGAGAGAGAAGTTGTTAACTCTCAGTCAGATCAATGCATTTAATGCTTCATTTTTAAAAGACAACTTTTTGATGGATTAAAGTGATAGTATTTTTTAATTTGCATTTTTTCCAGGGTTATTTACACTCATATTAGCATCTGTGTTCCAGAGTTCATCTGCTGATAAATTCTCCATCACAAAACTACTTGCTGTTCTTATGAGGTGAGTTAGTTAATAAATTATGAGTAAACAAGTGCCTTTTTTAAGATTACTGTGAAGTGAGTAGAGTGTTTCAAATTCTATAGCTAGGTAGTCTTAGTATCAGGTGTAGGATGGTCTGATACTCAGGCTAATATGTAGCTAGGTTGATTGAACACTCTTCCCCAGATATTTTCAGATGGTACATTTGAATCTGTAACCATGGCTGTCATTAAGAGCCGGAGGCCGGGGATTTTCCCTGTCTACTATAAACATGTTCCCCCGCTACTTTCATAGGAAAATAAAAGAAAATAGAACAAAAAGAAATCCCTAGCTGGTTGATTCCCTGCTTGCTTATTGTATTTACCCTTGGTGATATCTCCCTGTGTAACGTTGGCTACCAGTTATAATAAGCATTCAATCTCAATGACGTTATCTTACAGAAGAATAGGGTACTGTAAGCAGTGGAAGTTTTGAAAGCTCTAAAACACAATTTGTCATTGTTGATGAAGACGGTGATAAATAATAATGATAAATAAATAATAAATACTAAATTGTCCACTCCCTTTATGTGGCTTCTTCTTCTTCTTCTTCCGTGAAACCCCGCCTCAAAAATGACAAGAATGATGATGATGATGATGATGATGATGATGATGATGATGATCAATCTGATGTTATATGAGGGAGGTGTCTACCATAGAATTTTGCTTTAAATCGATATTAATTTTACTGGAAATGTATATTTTCTTTTTAACATGACAGCATCACTGGAATAGTGTTGGTAACACTTTCTGACTCCAAGAACAAAGCTGGCGGGATAAGTGTGGGAGCATTATGGGCTCTGGCCAGTGCATTTTTGTGAGTTTGTTAAATAGCTACTCTTCTCTCTTTTTATGACACCGCTTCATTCTTAGCAATAATTTTGTACTGTTGTTTACTAGGTATTCCTGTTATTTAATAATGCTGAAACACAAAGTCCCTGATGAGAAACAAATGGATATTCCAATGTTTTTTGGTAAGCAATAATAATACTTATTTATTTTGATGAAAAGGTGAACAGGTTGGTTTGCCTCTTCATGGAGCAGACTTGAGCCGTGATCTTTCTTCATTAATTTGGTACAGTACTACTAAAGTGATGTCAGGTTTGACTTATAGGGGTAGCACAATAATAGGCCATTTGCACTAAGAGGTCATGTCACATAGTTTTCATGAAAATGAAAGCTATATGATTTTGCCTTCAAAAAACGATTAGTGGGTCATATCTTCAACAGAATAATAGGGATTTGGTTTTTCAAACCCGCACCATTTTCTTAAAATGAGTAAGTTCCTCCCTGGTCACGTGACCAAAATGTGATTTTTGAAATTATGATTACTTCTTTCTGAACACAAGCTTTGCACTTAAACTTCAAGGAGGATGTTGAAAAAATGATGTGGTAACGTTCACAGCATATCTGAGCGTAACTATCAAACGTTTAACAAGATATAAGCAAAAAGTAGTTTTTGCCGCCATATTGGAGGGCAAGAGTATGCCCTCCAACATGGCAGCCAATACAAATCATACTGCTTTGTTGAAAAATCAAAGTGCCATAAAATATCTCCCTTAAATGCGTTTCCTCTCAAATTTCGGGTGTAAGCTAATTTTTATGTGCTCTGCCAATTTTTGGCATCAGCAATATTCCAACTCATTGTTTAAAGGAAGCATTGGTCACGTGGCCTCTTAGTGCAAGTGGCCTATTCCCGATAAAACAGTAGTTTTCATTGTGGCCCACAAGGATAAGAATTCCAACCGGCAAGAAGCAAACGAGTTGGCTTTATGTAAGTGTGACTGAAGAGTTGAACTTGGTCAACAGGTGGCCGACAATAATTGTCATTGGTCTTAATTACTGACCAGTCTGTAGCTGATATCATCCTGGTCCATGTTGGTTGGTGAGAACAAAAGAGGTTTTCTCCGCAGCGATATATACTCTTTTCCTTCAGGCAAATTCGTTGAAAAGTATTTATATTGTTTTGTTTATTAACATGGCCACCTTGTCAAGTGGTTGAAAACTGAG
Organism: Porites rus; assembly: GCA_964035705.1. Lineage (NCBI taxonomy): Eukaryota > Metazoa > Cnidaria > Anthozoa > Scleractinia > Poritidae > Porites > Porites rus. The sequence goes on from OZ038005.1 coordinate 19,950,332, forward strand.
AATACAAAAGTAAAGGCCAGGAACTGTAGACAAATTTTGTGTATGTTCGTCCTTAACATTTCAAACCATTTTTTGTTAGCTGGCCTTGACATACAAAACACTTATAACGTTTCTTCTGATTCCGCTGACATCCGGTGCACCTATTTCCCAACGGCTTTCTAACAATATTCTCTTATTTTAATCATTGCAGGCCTTGTTGGAGCATTTAATTTTTTCCTTCTTTGGCCAGGATTTCTATTCCTTAATTATTTCCAGTTAGAAGTATTTGAACTCCCCCCAAGTGCAACAGTGTGGGGCTACATAGCTCTGAATGCTTTCGTTGGAACTGTGCTGTCAGAATTCTTATGGCTTTGGTAACTATTACTTTAAACATTGGTGTTTACAGTGGATTCATGTGACTGCAACAATTACTTTTTGACTGCTGTGACACTGAAGTAAAAATCAAAGCATCAGCACCCATCTTATTGACCAATCGCAGTCCGTAGCAAGGACGTGTAGCCGGCGTCAAAAAGCGCGGGAAAACTCGCACGAGCAAATGTGATTGGTTGAAAAAGTAACTTAGCCACTGACACAGCTGAGCGTTGCAGAGTCAACATAGCTTTCCCCAGTACTGAGTCCAACAGTTTCTGAGTTCGGGTCTTACGTTAGCCTAAATTTATTCAGGCTTTTTTTAGTTGCGTCTATAACTGTGATGATTAAATAATGAGTTAATTGTGTGGTTAAATAATTGCATAAAACTTGGACATTTTCCAACTTATCAATAACAGTTTTTTTCCTGAATTGTTTCCAAGGGGTTGCTATTTGACGTCGTCATTAACAGCGACGCTGTCTCTGAGTCTGATTATACCGCTGACCATGTGTGTCGATGTGTTCATGAGGAGGGTAAGATCACTGCTATATAACGGAGCTTTAGCAACGAAGACGCGACAACGGCGAAATCGTGACTGTTACAATGAATTTGCCTTTCCTCAAACGTCACTGCTTCATTGCTAAGTATTCTCGGTGTTTCTTATTTTGTAGGTTCATTTTTCGTGGATGTTCTTACTTGGCACCATACCCGCCTTTGCGTCATTTTTTGCCGTGAGTTTACTTACACATTACGGAGACTGGGACCCCATCTTGATCGGCTTAAAGAAACTTTTGAACATCAGAAGACGACGGATGACTAGAGGGTAAGTAAGATGAGTAAGTAGTGAAGCTCTCACTGGTATTTTTTTTATCAACGTTTCCTCGTTTCTTCCCCAAAATACCAGAAAAATAAAATCATTTTACGTTAGTCTTGTTGAGGACTGGTCTACTCTGTAGCACTTTTTTTCCGATCGCTTTTTTTTCTCACGGAAATAGTCAGTATTAAATGCGAAAACCTTTATGTTGTAGCTTTTACCTTTTTAGTTTTTGAAAGAATCGTGTCATGTGACCATTTATATGAAACTCCTGAGACCTGCTATTATTATAGTGTCTTCAATGGACTCATAGCCTTCGTCGCAAGCGTTCCGTCGTAGACAGAGTTGGAACGAGAGCGAAAAATGGGAAATGAAGGGGGAAGGTGAGGGGAGAATAGGAAAGTCTCCCCTCCCCCACTCCCTACTTCCATTTTTTCTCTCGCTACCACCTTCACGCAATAACTCGATGGCAAACGCTTGCTGCGCAGGCTCAATAATGGACTCAGTGTTAACAGTTTTGTGTATATTAAAATTTTTCAGGACACTGGACGTTGAGCAAAGAGAAGGTTTAATAAATAGCGTTCCAGATGAAGAAAACGAATTATGCAGCAATAAAAATGAACATCTATCTTAAAGACGTTACTTCTAAAGGAGATGGATTGTCACATTTTAAGAGAATTGTCTTATTCATTGATCCAAATTAGAACCAAAAAAAGGACTCAAACATGTTTCTTAGAGTTGCAATTTTACATGATGTCGATATTGATGTTTTGAGGATTTGCTAAAGTGATTTATGAATCCAGCATCGAAACAAGACCATTATTATTGTTATTATTATTATTATTATTATTATTATTATTATTATTATTATTATTATTATTATTATTATTATTATTATTATTATTATTATTATTATTACTATTAGTACTGAATTTTCTGGGCTTGCAAATTCGCGTCTTTCTTCACTGCCTTGCACCAGCTAAATTTGTAAACTGATGTTGGAGACTGTGCTACAACGACGCAGCTTAGATATGAAAAACTGTGAATAGAAATTAAGAGTAATATTTGTACAGAAACTAAAACTTTGATGACACTATTTATTTATCATGACATTATTCAAATAAAAAATTTAAACATAAAAAGACGCACGTGATGTATTAGATATTTTGCATGGATTTTTCCTCGTTAGTAATAGAAAACATAAATCAATAAGCGTGAAAGCGCGTTCAGCCAAAATCAGCAAAATGACCTCGTTATGCTATTTCTTAGTTATCCTTCTCATAACCCTATGTAATTTCGCAGTCACTCGTGTTTTCTTTAATTTATCCACCGTAATAAAAATGAAAGCTTCTGTGTAGGACTTTATTATGCTTTACGAATTGCTCATTTAAAGTTAGGCTTGCCCACAAGTCGAGCTGAAATTTTTTCACAAGCGCGAAGCGCGAGCGGTAGATTTTTTATCAGAAGCGAAGGACTTTGAAAAAGTCTAATTTAGAGTCTGTATTGGAAATAACTACTATTTTAAAAATGGATCAACTGCATTTACTGTTGTGCCATACTGTGACTGTAACTTTTGAAAATTAATCAAGGTTTAGATTCATGAGTTCAAGATAGGTTTGTGTACTGTTGACACGTACATATGAGCAGGTGTTAGGCGAATAACCTTAAGTCATTTTCGCAAGTGTCATGTTTTTAGAAATATTAACGCTTACGAACATTAGTTTATAAGCAGAAATTAAAAAACGAGGTCATGCTGGTAGTAAATGATCATGATCGACAACTGACGCGTATTTGAATGAATTAGAAACTATTTCTATTTTGTTGGTAATTATTTTAATCGCGTAGGCTGGAAGTTGAGTGGGATTCCGTCTCTTTAGTAAATCAATATAAAACGGAAATTTTCCAGATTTAGTTGTAGCTCACTACTTTTAACGTAGACACTACCTTGGTTGGTAAAGTGAAAAAAGGGAGCTATAATTTGTTTTTATAATTCTGGAAAAAAAGCGGAAGTTGAGACTGATTGAGAGGTATTCGCTTCATAATGGAACTAATTTTATTTCAGTTCTGCAAATCGGTTCGAGGTGAATTTATAACCAGGTGACTCAAAAAGAGCGGTGCTTTATACAGAAAAGTAAAGTGTTTTTATAATAACGACCCGTAGGCGTGTGCAAGTCAAGACAAATTAAAACTTTAAGAGTTTTCCTGTTCATTATTTCGGTCACTTTTTAAAATCTGTAACAGAGGCTTTATAAGGCTTCAGTTTAAAAACTCTTGGTTTATACAGCATCTTGTATTCAGAACAATAAAAACCAAAAAAGGAAACTTAAAGGAGAAGAAGAGGAGGAGGAAACAGCAAAAAACTTACGTGCGTCAAGATTTTTGCTTTCTGGATTCATAACCAAAACGAAACGTCTACTTAGGAGCCATGTAAGTTTCAAGCTGTTTTTCTTTGTGTTGCAAATATTATTCTCAAAATTCGACCAGATAGCCGAAAAGGTTTTACTAAGGTAAACTTAACTCGACCTTTTTTAGAACATAGTTTAGAACTTTCTATGATACATGTTTTCTTTTTTTTTTTTGGATTTTATTTTTAGAAATTAAATTTTACTTAAGTTTATGACTAAAATCACCTGTCTCGGATGTTCAATGTCTTATCCAAAGGCCGGTGATTTAAAAGTGATGTTACACGAGACGATTCGCAACGACGAATTTTAGCGCAATGGATACAAAATTGTTCCAGCTTTGCAACGCTGTGTTGCGCTAAAAATCGTCGTTGTGAATCGTCCCCTGTAACATCACCTTGAGTCGATACTGATCGAGCGATGCTCAGAAGATACGACGAACAACGATCATTTATCACTAATTTATTTATTCAGTTTATCTGTATATGTTTTTCTTCGTTAATGATATCATGTATTGTTTTAGAATTTCGTTTTCAAGAAATGTCCATTGCTGTAAACGCCCTCAGTGTGTGGTCCAGTCTCTGACTAAGCCTGGGAGGAGACGGGAAAGTTTCACCGCCTCGCTTTGATGCAGCATATCACGATATGTTATTGAAGGACGCGCGGTGTATTTTGTGCCTGCGAGTTTTCTTTGGCCAAGTTGAAACTATGTTGATATAAGCTATCTACTTATAAATAATGGTCGACAGCGGTGGAACAACATCTAATCTCGTAAACCGCGGGGAATGGGAGAATTTCGAGGAAGAAAATGGACAAGTTGGCGATCATTGTGCTGAGATTTCTGCTGGTCTTAAAGCGCCAAGCAAATTTACTGAACACAATGACTCAATTAGTGAGCAAAAATCTTTTCATTTACAGAGAGAGTCGTCTCCTCATAGGGAGAATGGAGTCACAGGGACTGAATTTAAGGAGAATTTAGACGAGGGATCCGGGAATTTTAAAGGATCAACAGGCGCGATAAGTAATCGTGGGCAATTTAATGACAAAAGTGTTGATGCGGGGAATTCAAGAGAATCAGACACTGATCGAAAAAACGATACGGCTGTGAATGATCGTAAATCTGCTTCACCACCGCATAAAGTTACTCTAAACGCTTCTAGCCAGCCAAGCAATTTATACAAAGAGAAGACAGATGGCGCGGGACTCGAACTGAATGGTGAGAATTCGAATTTGCATTCAAGCAAGGCCGCAGCTGCCAGCAGCGAATCCAAGGAGATTGCCGACAATAAGATTACTGTTTCTTCGTCAGCGTGGACTAAATTTGAGGAGAGCCAAGATAATAATTTATCGTCGAAAGATGAGGCTGTAAAAGGCGAAAAAACTGAGCATTTGGTAAAAACAAAGGATGAAAATCACACACACTTGCCCTTGAAATCGACCACCTCGAATATGGCGGCTTTTGATTCGCGAAAAGCCACAGCAACCACAAATATTACCCCCAATAATACGTCTGTAACTGAGGTTAAAACGAACTCTACGTCTACCAAGCAAGCAACAATCGCTTCCACGGCCTCTAACGCCGAGAATGGTATGAAATCAGCTGTTCCTATTGTTGAAAACAACAGCGCCCATGCAAATTTATCATCGATCCCACATCAACAATCTCGTGAAACCGCGAATCAAGCCAAAGTTGATCTTGGCAAAAACTGGGTTAGTTTTGGCGAGGATGGAAATTCAAAAGACAGTCAACAACAACCGCATTCAAGCGTTTCAGCGGCGGAGAACGGAGTTGGCGGCTTGGCAACATTGAGGCGTGATCCGCTTGGCAACGACTTTAAATCGCTACAAGTTACAGAGCCGGAGGTTGATACCGACAAAAAATCCACCTCTGTCATGCCTCCTGTGTCGTTTACTGAAGCTGAACTAGATCTTCTAGCTAGTAAGTCTTGGATGAAATTTGGCGATTCGTCCAAAAGTGCTGATAATCAAATGCAACAGTGTTCTTCCAGTTCAGCTGTCAATTCACAATCTTGGGTGACATTTGGTGATTCTACCACCCAAGTTGAACAGCGTTTGGAATTGTTAGAGCTGGATGTAAGCGGTAATCAAACAAAAGTTAGTCATGTGCCCAGCCCAAATCCATTCATCAATGCCTTGCCTTCATCAGGTAGCAATCCGTTTCAGCCAGCTACTACTAATCCATTTCAAGCTGACAATGGACCGGCAGCTGTCTCGAGTCCTGACCCTACTCTAAACCTCGTCCCTGTTCCCGGCATGGAAGGTATGCCCATGGCAGCACCTGGGCTTGTAGTCAACAATTCAACGGTAGTGCTTTCAGCAGACAAGAACTCTGACTTTGTTGCTGTTCAAGACCAGGTTGATGGTAAAGCCATTGTTGCACATAGCCATGAACAGGGGCCGACAAAGAAAAGTGAGGAACCATTTCTTGAAGAAAAGCTTGTAACAAGTGGTTCATGGTCAATGCTTCTTCGCTTTCCTGACAAGAAGCGTAAGTTTGGTTCCCGTGAATGGAAACCGGTGGTTATCAAGCTAGAGGGAACAACACTACAAATTTTTGAGGAGTATGAATTGTCAGCACCCTTTAGAGAAATTCCTCTTCAAGCTTATTTTGTGTTCACCGAACCAAAATTACAATCATTTGAACATGGGGCTAAAGTTCATACTATGAAGTTAGAATATATCAAGTATACTGAGACGAGAAGTCTACGCCATCGCGGGACTGTTGAACATTTAGCACAGGGTACCCCGATCATTAAGATCGCATCTCCATGTCATTTAGTTATTAGAGAACTTCTTGAGTCCTTTAACAACTCGCTACGGCTTCTTCCATCATATAGAGACAGGGGTATAACATACCGTCATGATGAGGTCTTTGTTGATATTGATGATGTAGCTAATATCATTTTGTCTGGAGATGGCACCATACTAAGGAAGAGTGCAAAAGTGGTCATTAAGTTGCGAGCTTTTCTGACTGGAGATCCTGAATGCCAGTTAGTGCTTAACGACATTGTTGTTAGAGAAAGAGAAGAAGCTCGTTTACGAGGCGAGTTGAAACCGCAGCGGGTGCATCACTGGGTGAAATTACGCTGTTGTGATTTTCATAAATGTGTTAATGCCGCAGCATTTGAGCAGTCACATGCTATAACATTCCACCCGTTAGACGCATGTACCTTTGAACTTATGCGTTTTCCGGTGGACCATCACAAGCCACTTCCCCTTCTGGTGAAAACTATCTTGAAAATTCAAAGTGAGCAGAAAGTCGAGCTTAAGGCTGAAATTCAGGTTTGCCAGGAAACAAAGATGGCAAAATATGTCAGAAACAATGTGGTGTTTAGATTTCCTATTCCAGAGTCCTGGGTACCACTTTTCAGAACAGGCAAGGTATTCAGGGGGGAGAAATCTATCAAGTCAAGCAAGGGTGCACGTGCTGCAGGGATTAAAAGTCGTCTTAAGCATTCCAAGTGTTCCATTGCTGTTTCTCTCGGGAGAGCGATGTACGAACCAGAGTATGGCTCAGTCGTTTGGCGGATTGATCATTTGCCGTTTATTCACAGCAAAATTCCTGCTGATGCACCACACACCCTGTCAGTTGTTTTAGATCTACCCCCAGGAATGGATTTTCCTGAAAACTACAAGCCCATGGCCGAGCTAGAGTACGACGTCTCTTATGTATTGATGTCTGATACCAACGTGATTGCCGTCAAAGTGTCCAATCAGAATATTCCAGACAAGTGGGTTTGCTACCGCGCCTTATATCACTATGACGTCAACATTGACATCTCTAGACCTTCAACTGGTCCAGTGCGAGATGTTGGCTGTACCCAGCAATGAAATTCACCACTAAGTTGTTCTCCCCAAAAGGTATGTAGCAATACACTTCTCCTATGCTTGTAAGTCTTTCACTCCTCTTTTCCCATCAAATCAAAACTGTACCGGTAACCACCTGAAAATTTTTGATTGTTGGAATGTTGATTTTGTAATGTCCAATCACAATAAAAATAATTTAGGACATACGAGTAACAAAACCACAAACTTATAACCGTTGCTATTTGCAGTTTAGTTTCTGCATACCCTAATGGCTTTTTCCCAGCAACACAGTAACATTTCATAAATATTTCTGCTGTTCATTGTTTTGTAATTTTTACAACAAAAGCCAGAATTGATTATTTCTGAAAAACTGAACCACAAAAAGTTGAATAGGAAAGCACATGTACTGATGGAGAGGTTTTACTTGAGTAGACTCTCCATCTTAATTATGGGTTATCTGTCGCGCATTCGATGTGTGGTTCCAGAAAATATTAGATAATATCAGAGGGTCAGCAGGGCGTGTCAACAGTGCTAGCCTGGGGCTACAAGAGCTGGCTGTCAGGCTGGCATGTACATGTATATATTATAAGTTGTCTGATGGACAAGTTAATTTACATGTTAGTGAAAAAGGGGATTGGTACACCCCTTACTTCTATTTTCAACTTGGCCTTGTACCTGCCATTTACTTGAGACTTAAGTTTCTTCAGGTGTGACATTTAATATTATGATACAGCAAGTAGGGTTTTTTTTTTTGTTTTTGACAGGTCTGTATCTTCCCTTTATAGTTTTCGTTTACAATACCTTAAATACATGTTTATTTATTATTTATATAGGGCTTTTTCACAACTTCTGTTTTAGTTGAGCATTTCAATTATGCAAAGGGTGCACAAAATAAGTCCGTATCTGTCTCTTAATATACAATGTAATTCCAAAGTCTCCTTTTGGTTAGTAAGGATGTGGAAGGAAAATCTAGTAGTTTATCTCTTGAGGCATTTTTCAAGGCACTCCTTCATTATATTATTGACCCAGCCTCAGTTGTTCAAAAGATGGTCAGTATAATGCTATCCACCGGATAAATCTCTATCCCTTATCTGCTGGGCAGATATTTATCTGGCCTCGATCAGTTGTTCAAAGGTTGGATAGCGCTATCCACGCGGTAAATCACTGTCTTGTGGATGGTGCAATAAGTCTCCTTGCTAATAATTATCCTCTAGATAGTAAGGTATTGAATAAGTGTGGCCTGTTTTTGGGATACTAAATAGATCTAGTTCAGCTCTGTACTTGACTCTTCTGTCCAGGTTTGTTACAGCTGCAAAATTTGTGATTTTCAGTGTGTTTGCAAACAAAAAGCCAATGTTAGCAAATTTTGCAATTTCTCCAATTTTTCACAAATTTTTGCAGCTGCATGCAAACTTGGACATATCTGGCTGTTGACACATATTTTCTCTCTGTTTAGGTCAAACTACAGGTGTATCATAAAGGTGACTGGATTTGTGATGAGAAGCTCATCACCCCAGCAGCATGTTTTCTAACATTATTATCTTCCATGAAAAATAAACAAATGGACCGGTAATATCCCGCTGAATAATAATCATCCTTATTTAAAATATCTGTACATTATAATTTTTTCACAAGTCAACATGGCAGAGTGGTGAGAGCATTGAACTTGCAATCCAGTGGTCCTGGTTTTAAAGTCCTGCCATGACTAACAACTTGCTGGATTTGTTTGTCGGTCATCCTAAGTTCTCAGTCATACTTGTCAAGTTATAGTCAACTGGTTGCCTCCTGCCAGCTGGGCTTTTAATCCTGTTGTGTTGTATATATGTTTCAAATTTTTTCAGTGAAGTGCCTGTAAGCTAGCAAGGGCAGCTAAATGCACTTCTCTATAAGTCAGAGAAGCTTTTTACATCATTTTCAACTATTTAAATTCCTCTGTTTTGCCATGTTGTTACTTTTATTCCCCATGTTTTAAGGCATACAGATTAGGAAATTATTTTTACTTTGAATGCCTAACATACATTTCCATGAATCATCTACATGTACCTTGACATTTTGTCACGTGATTCATAGCATAAATCGCGTCACAAAATGTCCCACTCCGTCACTTGATAAAGAGTATGTGATAGAATTTTTAAAAAAAACTTTTGCATGGTAAAAAGTTTTCTGTCCTCGGATTTGAAACCTCATTTACTTGACATTCAAGTGACATTTCTTTTATGAATGGTTAAGCTACACATTTTGGTTTATATTGAAATATAGTATTCAGCCACAAACTCTCTTACATAAAGCCGTACATAGCATTCACAGAAGAGATGTTCTGGACAGGACCTCTTTGCCCTAAACAGGGTAGATTATTGTTATGTGGGTCTTTCCTAAAATAGTTTCAACCAATCTTAGACTGGGCTGAAATGAATTTTAAGAGACAGTACTTTGTCTGGCACATTGTTGAACATCTCCAGTAATATCTGAAAAAAAGATACTGAAAATAATAATCCTGCAAGAGTAGAAACTACAGCAGAGTTTTTCCTTACTATTGATGTGACTGGCCAACTAATACAGAATAAAAATAATTACTGAATTACTTCTAATTGGTCAGAATGCAGAAAGCTATTAGTTGTTTTGAATTTTAGTGATTGTCTAACCATGGAAAGTTTGGCTGCTCTATGAAAATTAGAGAATTACAGTACCATATGCATACCTGCCAACTCTCCCGGTTTTTCCGGGAGTCTCCAAGTTTTTCATCAAATCTCGCGATCTCCCGGTTAGAGCACCAAATCTCCCAGATAAAATGGACTTTTGAGCATTTCTGTGGTTTAGTTTGAAATTTAGTCCATTTTATCACAAAATTCGAACTTTTTAAATTCACTGTATAGTTTCTGGGACATTTTTGCACATGTTTAGTCAATGACAAAGATTAGTTCGTCATTACAATGATGGAAGCGCATTTTGATCCCATGTACGTCATGTAAGACATCATATAATGTCCTAAGGCAATTTGTTGGCGCGGTGGGGGGGGGGGGGGAGTGGGGGTGTTGGTGCTGTTGACATTCAGGGGTGGGGGGGGGGGTAGTGCAAAATAGAGAGTCTCCAGATTTTAGATCTCCGGAGGTTGGCAGGTATGCATTATGTGCTAACAAACCCAAGCCAGTGATCAACAGCTAAGTTTTGTCCCTTTGTGTGAGTATCACAGTATCAGAACTAGAGCAAGAAAAGAAATGGTATAATTTGAAAATATTTTATGAAAATGTCAAAATGAATTTGATGAAACTTAGCAAGATGTGGTGTAATGGGGGAGGATGGCTTTCTTTGGCTGCTTTGAAGTATTTCAGTCCTCCTCCTTGTTAAAAAGGAATGGAAATATTATTTTGCCATTCTTTACATCTTAGGAAGAGCCTGCCACTGATTTGCTTCTAAATTAGATAATGATAATAAGAATTTTAATTATCTGTAATATTAATTTGTAACTAGGTTATTAAATTAATTTAAGTGGTAAAGTATAGTATTAAATTTTTAGTAAGAATATTATGCTCTTAAATTAATCATGAAATATAAGTAAGGAAATATTAATTTATTTTGATGCAACTGGTAAGCACACTGTTAGAAACATACCAGTATATAAAAATGAAAAACCCTTTAAGCAATGTAGAGACAATAAGCCAACATGAGGGTCAAACCAAAAACAGAAAATGCAAAAATCACAAAATTTAGTTTTGCCCATTTGCACTGCAACGTACAGTGAATGATGTGGGGAATTTGGTTGAAGCTTAAAGGGGTTTTAACATTTTTAGTGGCTTGTCAATGTGTAAGTTAGTACTCAGCAAAGTTTAATATTCAATGCGGTGTTTGTGACTAGGTTAGGTTAATACTGATAAGTTTTGGAAAGTTATATGTGTTAGTATTACTGGTGTGTTTTAGTTTTTAAAGAAGAAGTGTGTTGTAGAGTAGGAAACTATTCCAACTGAACATTCAGTAGTAATACAAAATATTATTAAATATAATAATTGGTACGTCATATAATTATTATGCCTTTTTTTCTGAAAATGCATAATTATATGATGTTAAAACTGGGGAAGTATATTAGTTGGCATCATGTTAGTTGCTGAACAACCTGATGTGAAGGGTATCTTTCAGGCATTTGAATTTAACTGAAAAGATAGACAGTCTAGAGGCTTATAATGGGTCAGGTGTCCTATTGATACCAAGTATGCTGTTCTGGCACTGATACTCCCACATATAATGTAACAGTATATTAACCTTATGTATGGAAACTCAATCTCGTGAATGTGTATATTATGAGTGCAAAGTGATGTAATCTTTAGATTGTTTCATTATAAATGTATCTCACAGAATGTCCTTTATTGCTTTAATGTTTGCATGGGACGTAAGACAGTAGCTTGTAAAGGGGGGGGGGGGGGGGCTCCTTGGGTGATTATGACCCCCATCCCTCCCCACCCCTAATACTATTCCCTTGCTTACCCCTTCCCAGGTCCCTCTTCATCTCAGTAGGCCATTCTCAAGTTGCCCAAGACTCTGTTTCAAAGCAAGGCTAATTGCGAAGCCGTTGATATGAAAATGTTATTCTCATGCAAATAAAACTCATTTTCACAAAAAAGGTTTTGCACTTAGCCTCGTTTTGAAAGTGAGAGTTTTTGAAACTCGTTATTGGCTTATTAAAAACGTTGTATCCGAGGTGACGCAACAATTTCGACCCAACTGCATACTCGTCCCAATGCCTCTCGGCTTAATTTGGAATGAACTAGTGACAACGTGTCCAAAACAAACGAGGGGATCTGGAGATAAGAATCACTGACTTCTCCAATTCTCCGAAGCAGTGGGATGTACAGACCAATATACTTGCTGCACATTGCACGTTTCGTTAGGTTACTGATTTTGTTCTTATTGTCTCTTAATTTGTGTTACGTGATCAACTAACACTGCAATAATGTTTTACACATGTTTTTACTCATTAAAAATACTGTTAGCTGTTGCCAACTGATTTTATTCACACCCCTGCCTTCACAAAATGGCCGGTCGTCTGCAACAGCCATTTACTTCCGTTTCCAAGCGATCCCAAGATATCAATTGTTAAACGGTTTTACTACATATAATGTAATGTCATAACTTATTTAAATTATTGTATTTAGCTTTTTGTTATTGACCTCCTGTTTTCTTTGTAGCTTCGCGACATTTGCCGTAATTTATCTTCTTTCTCTGTTAAATTGGCTTAAAAAATGTCCAGACAGAAGACCTTTCACTTTTTTCGTAAAAGTGAAGCGTGCGCGATTTTTGTAATGTGATGTATTGTAATGTTGCATTGTCTTAAGCTCTGGTTCTGATTGGTAGAAAAAACGGTTTGTTCAGTCTGTTTAGTTTGAGAAGCACACTGGTGTTAATAGGGGAATAAACAAAACATTGTTTTTTTACGTTTTTTAATAACAAATGAGCGGTTTTGAGCCGCCGCCAAATTTCCATTTCTTCTTAACAGAGCGCTATCAATTCTTGCGCTAACAGCATTATAAGTTGAAATTGGCACGCCGAGCAAGTTTTCGATGTGATTTTAGCTCAACTTAGAAAATTCTGGCTTTCTAGAGATGTATTACCTCATTCTTATCCTATACTTGCAGCAATTATTTATTGGTAAGTAGATTAATTTTTGCAACAACAGTAGAACTAAATCACTGAATGTTACTTGAACTTCTGAGTCAATTCTGAACGATCATTTTCTCGTTAAGTTCATCAACAAACTGTGATTTGGTAAAATTGTACGTCTACACTAGAGAGTTTTGTTCCTGGAGTCATTATTAGTTTAAGCAGTTAGTTCTGACTCTTAGTTTGTGCGTTGATACTGTATTCGACGTCCTGTAGCGTGCCTATTCCAGTAACATTTCTTTAGCACTGCACTGCTTTTTACACCGAACTATTTCTTTCACCTGTTCAGTATTTTACAAAATTCGTAATTTTCTCGGTATCTCTTGATTGTGTCTGTGAAACGATTCCATTGCACCCGCTAAATCGTAATTTTGAATTAGTTATTCAGGTCAAACCAATCAAAAGTTTTGGCGTTTTTTATTTAACGAGATTGCCAAGAACATATTTTTTCTATCAATATATATTTTTACTGTAACATCAGATATGTAATTTTATCGGATGCTTTTTAATAAAGACGTTATTAAAGACGTTATTAAGAACAGAAAAAAAATGCTCCAGAAATATTTTTTTAAGAAAGTAAGCATAATACGGTTGCATTCGAGAAAGAGTTGGGTAGCATGTTAACGGAGCTACTTTTGTTGCTTCCAATCCCATTACTGGGTTAGTTTGTCAAGTTCTTGTTAGTTCTATGTTTTGTTCCTTCTGTCTAATTTTTTTTTTTTTGTTTGGCGTCTCTAGTGAATAAGACTAAAACACCTGTTAATACCCGGAGGGAATCCAATTTATTAAGGGACGGGGGTTGCCTATCGTGTTGCTGAAGAGAGAATGAATTGCAGATTTTTTGTTCGGTTTGTGGATAGTAAAAGAAGTCAGAAAGCATTCGAGGTCAACTTAAAAGTACTATTAAGAGCTCCTATTTGGTTTTCTGTTTTAGTATAGTCTCCTTAAAGGGTCAAATTAAGCATGAGTCACGCCTGAAAATGGTCTCCTTAGGGATAAAATTTAATTTCAAATGGGTGGTATGTCTCTCTGTATGCTATACTTTGGCATAGGTTCAACAAAAAACTATGCCCAGCAGAGAGATGCCCACCCTGCTGGTTCAAAAAATCCCATCAAGGTTGCTAAAAAGTAGTACTCAACCGGCATTTAGAGAAATAGAAATCAGACGGTTTAATTCGTGAATATTGTTTCAAAATGAGAACTAAAACGATTTGAATAAAACGTTCCTGGAAAAATGTACGTAATAGTTGCTGGAGAGCTCTTCCGGACTCCTTTCCTCTAGCTGCATGACTAAAAAGGTATTATTCTGCTCCATCACCCCCTGCTTTAAAGAATACGAAAAAACTTGTAGTAATTGTAACTGTGTTTATTAATACAACTATACAGCACTCAAGTTTCAATGAACTAAAACCGGTAAAAACTCCTAACTTGTTACTGACTGAATGCCTAATTATTTCTAGTATTGAAAATCTTTCCAACTAAAAAATTGGTAAACATAAAAGTAAAAACTCCTCACACACTGTGAACATTTAATTGCATGTACAAGTCGTCGTGCAATGCGAATGATGAATGTTTTTAACATTTAACCATGTTACCATATCATGCAGGGTTACTGAATCATTCACGAACGCCTGCAATTACATAGCGTGTTAGATTGTCAGGCTATTTCAGTAGGCTATCACCCTGGCTATTTATTGCTATTTATAGTTTTTGCCTTCATTTGCTAGCCTGCGAACGCAGATGTATTTCCGGTCGTTGCTTCTCTCACTTTTCGGGTGGAGAGAAGACACGACCGGAAATACGTCTGCGTTCACAGGATATTCGTTTGTAGGTAAAACACTCTAACTGTAACAGGTGCTAGCATTGAATTTCCGCCATACATGACTCCCGTACACTTTTACACACCCAGTCACCCACCCTTGGTATTTTTAAACTAACTAGAAGGGGACTCTTAGCAAGTAACTGCCATGAATGAGGGCGTTTATCTGAAAAGGGCGTCTGATACAAACCTAACATCGTAGAGGGGACGTTTATGAGACAGAGGCCGTTTATTCGAGAGGGGGCTTCAATTACATTATTTACGGTACTTTAATGTTGCATTGAAGGTATTTCAGGTTCATCCAACCGTTCTTTTGAACATCTGATTCGCGCCGAACTTCTTCATGATTACGACAAGACCGTTACACCAATTCTTGGTCAGAAGCCGCTAACGGTACTCTTTGAAATGAAAATTGTCAGACTCTTAAAAGTGGTGAGTACAGTACAGCCATACAGTCTCAATGATATGTTAAAATTTTGGCTGAGTTTTACGAGACTTAACTCCTAACGTTGTTGTACCAACAATGCTGGGAGTGGTTGCGTCAGTGTTGGCAGTGGTGTGCAAACGGATGCGACAACTCCCAACAATGTTGAGACCTGCATTGTATCGTGGGAAGGATACAACCCAAAAAAACTTTGGAAACCGTGTGTAGTGCGCGTGCGTGGCCCCAACAATAGTGAGCTTACGCAACAGGACGGCAGGAAGAAGAGGACGGCAGAACGCTCGTGTGTGACAAACGTGACAAGGCTATTTCCTACGTCTTTTGTCGTGATCTTCACTTAACATCAATGTTTTCTGGTCTTTACAAAAAGATCTGTTTAAAGGAAAGTGAAGTTTGGCGAAAAGTTATTTCAAACAAAATTATGGTCACGCTTGTCACACAAAGTTTGCCGTCTTCTTCCCTCTCCCGTCCTGTTGCGTAAGTTCACTAATGGCGCCCCGGCAACGCCCTGGCCCTCGCGTTTCTCTCGCGCCTAAAACTCCCTTTCAGTTCCCTTTCAAACGCCTGCCACGCAGGCTAATGCTGGAGGAGCTGTGCAAACGGATCCAACATTGTTATGCTACACCTCGCTGATCACGGAACGAAAGAGATGTTGGGAGTTGTTGGTTTGAAAGTTTGACCGGTTTCAAGCTTTGTGCAACAACTCCTCACGACATGCAACAACATGTAACAGGATGTACAAACCGACGCAACATTTGACATCGGGCGTAGTGGTTAAATTGTTGCGGGGAGATTGTAAATTAAGAATGCGTTTCTCAGTGGGAGAATCCAAGATTAGTCTCTAAGTCTTACACTCTTCTAATCGTTGAGACGAAAAGAACCTATAGTCCAAAGATGAGCCCCTTTGCATTGAAGCAATATAATGGGCGCGAATCGGCACAGGACGCCTCCTCAATCGTAACGTTATCGTGACTGTAAGGCCATGGGGCTTTAATTTTTGTGTAAAAGAGGACGCGACGTCAGTTCGCTGAATGAGAAAAAAAAAAGGGAAACGCCTTTAATATTTGCAATAACCCCTACCTCTCTATTAAGGGGAAGAAGGCCCGCAGTGGAGTTGTTTGCTAATCTCAACTCCCGTAGTCTTCCCTGATACGGACTAACACGAATATCCCTTTAGGGATATCAGAGATCAGTTGATTTGATAGGAAATTATATGAAGCATATTAATATATAGAAGTCCTGATTCTATCCACAGGATACTATCTCCGAGACTCTTACTTTGGAAGCGTGGGTAACACAGGTAACTTATACTTTAATACATGAGATTTAGCCAGGGCTAACAGCAAAACTTTTATTAATATACGTATAGTTTAACAAACAAAAAAAAGTAAACCGTGTAATGCTTAATAGTGACAACCAGGGGAACGGCGATAAGTCAATTGTTCTAATTAGCCCCCCACGCACCCCCCCCCCCCCCCCAAACAAATCTTGTGAACATCTATCTGATATGTGACTCTCCACTTCAGAGATCGGCACGGCGCAGCTTAGTCTGCTACACAGCCGTTTTTAGTGTCGTCACGCAACGCTCCTCCTCACAAAGTTTGTGGGGAGGAGCGTTGCGTGACGACACTAAAAACGGCTGTGTAGCAGACTAGGCACAGCTTCTCTCCGTCACAGATTGCGCCGCCACAGCCGTTCTTGTGTGTGCACAGATCAGAAGCCCTATCCAGTGTGATTTATCTGGCCGCGCAAAAGCTATATCCGGTATGGTGTGCACATCGTGATAGCCAATGCACTGAGAAACGGTGTAGATCAAATACCGTAAATGATTGATTAAGCGCCGCGGCGCTTATTTCATTTCCCTATAATAGGTGCGGCGCTTATTTCAACGACGGGTAAAACGCTGAGAGGAATATAGAGAGAATTAAGTGAGGCGCGTGCTAAGTATGCACAGTTTAGTATCAAATAAGTACACCTCGAATATGAACTCCGTTTTAAGAGTTTCCCTACATTAAACTTTAGAACTCACGAGTTGGTCAAGTCGTATTTCTCCAGCGATATGGTTTTGATATTTCTTTATATCAACCTTTGACAAGGGGGGCGTTAATTTGTAAATACCCAAATTAGCGCTGAGCGTTTATACCGGTAGCGGCGCTTAATCGATCTTTTACAGTATACACCCTTTTTAAATATTAAAAAACACTTCGGAACATAGTTATTAGAGGAGACTGGTTATGAAAAGCGGCAAACATCAATGATAAAAACAACAGTGCTGCAGTTTATGTTCAAAGCACCGTGAAAGTGCACAATCCTTTGTTTTCTGTTGGCAAATTGTTGCGGAATAAATTAATGCAACGTTCTTATTGGTCAATACAATCAAAATGATAGGAATTCTTTTGAACGTTGTGCACTTTCAGGTCCACAAAAACATATAACAAAGGAGTCTGACGGGTTTCATAACCATTCCACTCAATTAACTATGTTCGGAACAATGAACACTGAGAAACTGACATTTCACTGTTCTTTTCAGGCTTGGATTAATGAATTCCTTCAATGGAACAAGACCGATTATAACGGAGTTAGAGTTGTGCATTTTCGTCCGCACGAAATCTGGTATCCAGATATAACTCTTTTAAATAAGTAAGTACTGCAAAAAATTGTGAAGGATCCAAAATTAAAAGAATGGTGCTTCACTGACTCGACTGAGGCCCTGGCTTAGAATCACTGGCTATCATTGGCTAAGAGCATACCGTTTGTTTTGGAAATAAGCGCAACCTCCAAATAAGTCTCGAAATTAGTCAGTTATCTGCTAGCAAATTTGCGACTAATCTGTAGACTGTGCACACAAAGCATTCTTTCCAAGAATGAATCCCAAACTGTCTTCCGTGCGATGCTGTATGTGTTTTCGTCAAAAATAAAACAATCAGTAGATTCAGTTTTTGTGATATCCGAAATAAACAAGGTCTGAAGGCTCGGCTGATACACTTACTTCAAACCTTGATTCAAGTCTGTTTTGTCTCAGATGTCTTATCACATTATTCATTTATTATTTGAAATCCCTAAGTTGTGTTTTTTCAAAGCAACAATGGTCTTTTTTTTCTATTGTACGACATATGAAGCAATTTGTACTTCGCTAAACGACGCAACTTGTTTTGTTGGGTGTTCTAGCGGAGATGATGAATCTGATGAAGAAGGAACACCCTATGGAAGAGAAATAAGCGTGCACTCTACTGGAGGTTGCCTTCTAAGAGGACCGGTCATTCTAAAGGCCACTTGTAAACTGCAGCTCACACAATGGCCCTTTGATAACCAAACGTGTAACGTGTCATTCGGTTCTTTTACGTCTGGCAAAGACAGAATGATTATAAAGCAAGCACCAAAGAGAGGCAAAGGCCTAGGGGCTGACCTTAGTGGTAAGTTTTCCAAAAAGCAATACTAAGGGAATGTAAGCAGCGACGTTTTGGAGCGACGCACGTCAACCGAAGGTGTACTTTTTGTACTTTTGAGTCATAGTTTGAATACTTTTTGGGCAAATCGTCTCGCTATAAGAGAAAAAATCTTAGCTGTAAAAATTTAGTAGCGCAAGGCATATTAAAAGAGAAAACTTACGTAACCCAGGTAAAAAAAATTTGTCATGTTTGGCAGCAGACAAATGACTGCCAAAGTAAATAACTTTCGCCTTTCTCTTTAAAAATAAAGGCTGTTCTGTAGTCTCCCTTAAGTGTTAAAGCCTTTTACTCCAACTCAATTCTCTGCGAGAGGCGGCATAAAGCTGCAAGAAATTTATAGGCGAAAGTTATAAAGGAGATCACAAACCCTTAACCTTCCTCCTCTGTCCTATTCTTACTTCTCTCGTTCCTTCGTCTCTCCAGTCTTCGATTCGATTGGAAAGCAGCTGCTCGTAGCCTAGGAGCTTAGTTAATAAAAACTTTCAGATTCAGTGAAGTCAGACAGACAGATAGACACAGAGCCACTTCTGGGCAGACAGACCGTCAGACAAACTTTTAACTAGCTCAATAATTTAGCCATACAGTTGGTTAAATGGCCAGTCACCTAAACTAAGTTCGACAAATACAGTTCCTTCCATCGGTCAGTCAATCAATTAGACGTTCCACAAGTCGACCTCACGAGGTTTCGAATTCTAAGCGAGCGAGCCACGAAGTCGCGAGAGATCAATCGGACGAAGGACTTTTTTTGAAAGTCTATCAATCAATCAGCATTTATATAAAAATAATATTTGAGGACACGAAGCTACGTTATTAGCGTGCTTTTGAGTTGTAAGATTACTTCCTCATTCA
This sequence comes from Porites rus, assembly GCA_964035705.1. Lineage (NCBI taxonomy): Eukaryota > Metazoa > Cnidaria > Anthozoa > Scleractinia > Poritidae > Porites > Porites rus. The sequence continues at coordinate 19,969,933 of OZ038005.1, forward strand.
TTTCCAGATCGATTTATAAAAAGTGGAGACTGGGAAATTGACGATGTGATCGTCACTTCTGAGGAAACTAGCCATGACGAGTGTTGTGAGATTGACTTCAGCATCATGGTTTACACCATCAAAATAACCAGAAAGCCTTTGTATTTCTTGTTCTATCTGGTCGGGCCCTCTGGGCTGCTCTTATTTCTCAACCTCACAAGTTTTCTCATTCCGGTTGAGAGCGGAGAGAGGATTGGATTTGTCACTACAATTCTGTTGGCTATGACGGTGTTCCTCTTGCTTATGTCATCTCTCCTTCCTGAGACTTCGAGTGGGATTCCTAAGCTTGGGTTTAGCATGCTTAACACATTGGTAATCATGTGTATGGTACTCCTATCTAATATTCTCATACTCAAGCTGTTTTTCATGGAAGGGAACCCTCCGGAATGGCTTCAGAACCCTTTTCGCTTCTTCCGCAAAAAGAATGAAAAACGAGTCGTGCAGATTCAAGATGTCTCCAGCGCAAATGGGCAACATTTGCCAAGTGTTGAGTCTCCTGCAAACATTCACACGATCCAAGCGTCAGAGGTCCCAGATGGGAGTGACAAGCAACTCAAAGGATCAGAGGAAAAAGGGGAGGTGCTTACCTGGAAGGAAGTGTCAATCAAGTTGGATAAGGTGTTTTTTGGCCTCTACGTTCTAATTGTTGTAATCTCGTACCTTGTGATCTACTCATAGAGCCAAAGGGTTCCTAATAAAGCACATACCACTTTGAAAAACACCTCTACATGTAAAACTGTAGAACACATTATACTCGGCAAGGTTACGCACTTACTTAGTTGTTATAGAGCCGAGCGCGCAAGGGGAATAAGTCAAATAAGTCAAATAATTTACTTAGTTAAACCAAACAAAAACTGAGAAAATTCTTGTATCTTTTTGTACAAGTACTTGACTGCTTGGTCGTTCAGATTTCAGTTTGGAACATGCAAGAAACCCAGGTTTTTCTGTATGATGACTTCATTTTACTACTACGACCAAAATCCTACAGGGTTTGCTTTTTGGTGCAAACTAGGGCTTGTGTAGCCTGAATTTCATCCGGTTACTTCGAGTCGTTATTACTCCCTCAGTTGAGAGGAGAAAACGACTCGAAGCAATCGAATAAATTTCAGGCTAGGGCTTGTGTTATTTAACCTAGCCTCGCTGGGATTATCAAATTAAAATACGAATGGAAAAATGAATGAGATTCTGGTCGAAGTTAGTAAAATGACGCCATCGTGCAATTGGTGGGTATGTTGTTCCATGAAAGGGTTTTTTTGCCAACTTTGAAGATATCGCCAGTGAACTCTTTCGAGTGTTTATGGACCTTTCAAATAATCAGTCAGTAGATTTAATTTGATCAAAAAAGTTAGCGAGAAAGGTCGCAAAGTTTGAAGTGTAAAATTAGAATACTTGAATTATAAAATGTCTCCCTCGTTGTTGTTGTTGTTGTTTTTTTGTTTGCGCTGTATTTATTGTTTATTTATTAAGGATTATTTTAACAGTTTAATACTGCTATAGCTGTCTTTAATAGTTTACAGTCTTGAATTATCTATAATCAGCCCAGAGTCAGTTACATGGGGGACATCTTCATCTCGTTAACCTTTCATAGATTTCGTCATCTATGGGGTTTCATAGTCAAAAAGCATTTTTTATTTATGTTGTAGTTAATTTTTTATTTTCGGTAATTTTTGTTTTTCTTTTGTTTTTGTTTGAACTTCATTAACCAACATTACCATGCCCAAAAACAATTACCTGAGATAAAAAATTAACTGCAACATACGCATGTACTCACTTTAACAATGTTATCAAATTTAAGAATATCAAGAAGTTTAAAAAAACTTTGATGACCCTCTATTTCCAGGGAGAAATATGCAGCGAATGCATTCAATTACCTACAGTGTTGAGAAAAAACTCTAGTTATAGTGCCCCCTCTGAGGAAAGAAGTTACATTCATTTTAGTAAACTAAAATATTATGCAGCTTGTAAATTTTACATGAGACAACAATGCTCATCAGCTAATTTCATATAGTGTATGACGACCGGAAAAACAACAGACCGATCGGGACTCAGAGGAAGTGCGTGACTGTTGACAAAACACCTAGGTATACGGCAGAAAAAATGAGATAAACATTCGAGTTAACCCTTTCACTGCCAGAGCGTTTGATGGAGTTTTGTAAGGTGACTCTAACTTTTGAGTCTGTGGACGAAATCTTATGATATGATCATTCAAATGAAACCTCTCTGCCTGTACTTTCACAAGATGCTATTTGTTTCTCAAAATTTTAAAAAATGAAATTTGGAAATTTGGTAGGAATTTGCCTTTGGCCACATTTGGCAGTGAAAGGGTTAAAAAGCATACTAATTTAAACACAACTGAAAATTCCTATATATAGTTACTATATTTAACCACCTGAGTGCAAACACCGTCAGAAACTCGAATTTCAACCAACTGGAGAATATAATTTCTTGGCTAGGTTTACAATTTTAACGGCCATCAGAGATGTTCAAGGAAACTCGTATCGCTAAGAACCATTCTCAAGTCACGTGATTAGTAACCTGACTATTGTCTTGAGGTCCAGCTCTTATTGGTCAAAAATAGTCGGTTTGATCTGTTTGGTTAATGAGCGTATTAAATGTTAAAGTTTCTTACAACTGGAAAACAAATGCGCCATTGGGAGTCTGGCCCATACATATAAAGTCTTCAAAACAAGGGTTAAAATCATCTTTAGCTCTTGCATCATATCAGCGCCAAAACATTTTTAGCTAACCTTCAGCTAAGAGTTAATAAGATCCAGAAATTTCTGGGTGTGGTAAAATGTATTACCTTGTGCTGATTCTATGCTTGCATGGATTATTTCACAGTAAGTATATTAGAAGACTATTTCTTCTTTTTTGGTTGTATCTATGCAGTTACTGAAGCGTTAATCTTCCATTAAAAGTCAAAGGAGAAGCAGAACGATATTTAATTTGAGATCACTAAGAGCTTTAAATTGAGTTTCTTTTTAACACAACGTCATACGTTGAGATAAAAATATTTGCGTGTTTAGTTAGTTAACGAAACGCCTTTGTTTTTTTTGTTTTTTGTTTTTTCTTTTAAGAAAAGATTAAGACAGCGTCGATGCAAAGTCATGAATTGAGCAATTTTTACCGCCCTGAGTCAATTATCCCTGATTATCTCTGACTAAAGTTTAGCAGTTTCCTCATCATGATAGGAAATTCTATATGATATGGTCTGCGAGTAGAGACGTAAGTTCAGAATCTTTTTGCGCTAATGCTGTTTTCTTGGCCGGAACAAAAATATTTCGGTCTTTTTTCACTGATTTGCGCACGTGCCTGGTGAGATTGACTTAAAATAAAACAGAAAACCGGAGAAAAAAGTTTCAAATTGCTGTTCAAGTGTTCACTTTGGACAGTGAATAATTTTCAAACTAACTTCGTGTGTTTTAGGCAATCACTAGCGTCAAGGACATTCATATCCCCCAAGTCTTACCATCATGTTGAATCACTAAATAATGAAATATCCTTAACGTAGCTCGTTCAAAGTTATAAGCTCGTGTCGACTGGTCTAGGTCGTACTCGGAGTAGAACAAACTAAACTGAACTCACTAAAGTTGCTTTGTTGAGGATTTCTTGAGCCTTATTGAGTAAACTCTGAAACGGCACTCATTTATTATTTAGTATTTACAGTCACGTTGCTCAAAAGATGTTTGTTTTTCTGTTGTTATGTTATCACGATCAAATTACTTGGCATGCAAAGAGATTTAAACAAATATTACCATAGAAACTAGTTAGTACATAGAACCGTCCAAGTATGTTCAAACTGGCTAGTAGCAATAATTCACTATAAACGAGTTTGTGCGAAATAAAGTCGTGAATAAGTTTCCCTGACAGTTTTGAATAAAAGACTTAAAACGTTTAAAATTTTCTAACGTGTTGAAACTTTAAAAGCTCATTAATAATTCGTAAAGAAAAAACAAACAAAAAAAATGTTTAATGAGTGTCTTTATATTTGATGAAGACACAGATAAACTTTACGCCCAATTTTTAAGACCAAAGCAACCCTAAATCTAAGTATTAGTGCAAGAATGAGTTGATATATATCAGAGATTTTTATCCCGTCCAAAAAAGCTCTCAGCTTCGCCTCGAGGTTTTAAACCTGATAATACACTCCTGTTCGTTTTTTAAACAATACTCAACTTTGCGATACATTTGCATGACACTAGTAATACAACAAAAAAGGGCTTCCAGCAGTAAACAGCTGTTTCATTCCCACTATAGCAAACCAGGTCCTGAACATTCTGAGCCTAGTCCCCTGGCGTTCTCGATCTCGGCTCGGCTCGGACTCAGTCCTAACGTGGGTCTAATCATGACCCGTGACGTCACCGATATATCGATCCTCCATAAACTTTGCTCCGACAAAGAAACAAGATGGAACGTAGAGGAGCTTGGCTGTCATGCTTGTATTCCAGACAGACAATCACTGCTCCATAGGGAATCAAAGGCAGCGCGTTTAAGCAATTCTTGTTTTCTTTTGCCAATCTAAGTGACAACATTGCAGCTTTAAGAAAATCAACCGTGTCGATAAATGTCTCGATATTTTTCAAGAGCGTTACCAAAAACAGCGAAAATTTTTCAAATCTATCCGTTACAACTTGTTTTAGTGTTCCTCAATGTCTTCCATCCTTGACATCTTCAGAGTTTTTGTTCATTTAAATTTTTGGTAACTATAAGATAGGTAAGGTTTTTGTGATATCCGAAAACATCATGGACGACTGAGGTAAGTTTTATCAGCCGATTCGAAGGCCGAGGCTAATAATACCCACCGAGTCCTTGATTATTCCGGAATTAACAGAAAATCGAATTTAATAATTGTTCTATAAGACAGTATTTTGAAGAAACACCGTCGTACGGCAGCCAACTGCTCAGGCGCTTCGTGTTTCGCACAGCTAGCTTGAAACACGAGAGACACAAGTGAGTGTTGACGAAACGCAAGGGACCATAAAAAAGTGAGAGGGCCCGTTTTACCCTTCCCTTTTCCTTTGCGCGCAAATTTTCGTCGAGAGAGAGACTTTTGGGTACGAGGCAGGTCGCACGGAACACAGTCTGACATTGCTCTTAGAAATCATGCACTGCGCGCGCAATCTACGGGTCAGTTATCTACTTGTATATAACTGACCAAGGAGAAGACAGATGGTGAGTACCTCCCTGCGCCGCAGACGAACAAATGCCTAAATTCTTATTCTGGGCCCCTAGTTGTGTTCCAGGATGTGAGCACGCGCCATGATTGGCTTGTAAGATGAGTCTGTGAAATGACATTAGGGACGCTCACCGATCTTTGGATCCTTTGCGGGCCCGAAACAACTGAGGATATTGGCGCTGCAAATTTCCTTTTCGTAAACGGTCGCTGCCATTTGGAAAAGTTTTGACCTGTTATTGAGAGTGATTCTATTAAAACACCCACCCACCCACTTAACTGATACATCAATTTCAACTTGGGCTTCAAAGTACGTAGTTCTTTCTACGACTATTCCAAAACGTATTATTTCCCTTATTGTTACTTAATCCTGGGAATATATTACTTTAGTAAAATCCAACTAGCGGTCTATTATCAATGCTGCGTTCTGATTGGTTGAGCCACTACTAGGCGTTTTGTTATAGCCCGCGAGCAGCGAAAAGCGCCTGCTTTGAAAACCAAAACAATGGCGGCTGAATCGCTTTTTGCTAGCTAAAGTTGTTTTGTCTCGATATTTTTGACCAACTAGTTAGATTTACAAAACAGGCCCTCATGGCCTCTGAGTCAATAGCCCATTCGGCCTCCGGCCTCATTGGCTATTGACTCAGAGCCGATTCGGACTCGAGGAATAATTTTTAAATACCAATGGTGGCAACAACCGTTTACGAAACGAAAATAGGCGTCGGCGCTACTTCGCAGACCGTCATTTAGTTGTAAAACCGGGGTTAAATTACGTCTGCGATGCGGGCTGGTACAATGTTTAATGATTTTAAATTTTCTTTGTTTAGTCAAGAGAATCAAGCTTTTCTGAAGGACATGACTACTTTTCCTTAAAAAGTTCTTTCACATTTTATATCTTTTGTTTCTTGAAGGTGTCTCAGGTTCTTCTAATGGTTCTTCCGAGCATCTGATCAGGGCCAAACTTCTGGAAAATTACGACAAAATAGTTTTACCTGTTACAGGCAAAAAAATGGAAGTGCGCTTTAAATTGAGAATTGTCAAGCTACTCAAGATAGTAAGTATCACGCAGCAAAGAAAGCGAAATCGGAATCAGAATTGTCGAAACCCCCGGCGGGGCACTCAACGGAAGTCTGGGTAGAGAGCTGTGCCACCGAGACCTTCAAACCTCGACCTTGTTTAAAACCGAAATTGCTCATTTCCCTATCTTGTTTGTTAAGACATGCAGGAGACACAATTTTCCGACCCTGATTTGTTTTGCATACAGAATTGAGTTATTTTACAAACTAGAAATCTTCAGATTCGCGTGGACATGGCCTAATCTGAACACTGGGGTACATCAAAACGTAAAGGTCATGTGAATTTCTATTTTGAAAGATCTCTAATAGAGCGATTTTCGTATGACTTTGAATTGAAAACGTGCGAACAAAACATAAACAGCAACGGACGGGAATAGAATGATTTGATTGGTTTATCGAACGAATACAAACGCGCATGTCTTTTGGTTGGTTCAGCGAACGCCCGGGTGAAGAAACTTCATGCCCGATAACTTTCTAGAAATCAATGGATACTTAGCTTTGACGTCATACTGTAAAACGATTGGCCAATCGAACAATGCCCTTTCTATATTAGTGTTTTCTTTGGAAGGGAAACTAAGAGTCCATGTTTTGATCTTTTCATTCATTGGCTTATAAAACAAATAACGAACACTAACCAAATTCATTTTTCAAGGTCATACGAAAATCGCTCTAATACAGTAAAAATGTCTTGACAATCTGCAGTGTCCAGATTTGTCGTTTATTGTTGTTACTTCTGGTTTGCTTGCACAGGACACCATTGCAGAGACCATTGCTGTAGATGCGTGGATGTCACAGGTAACCGGCATATTTCTTCTCAGTAGTCGCATTTTGCCGAGTATTACACAGTACCATAATTCATCGTAAGTTATGCGCCGATCAGTCGTCTAGTTTGAAATTTCAAACTTCTTCCCAACAACTCGGAGATTAATTTGTCTATTTTGGTGTCCATTCAGTTTTTTTTTTTGGGGGGGGGGGGGGCGGGGGGGGAGGGGGCGGGGTGGGTAACAAGCATTTTAAGGGGAGTGGGCAAAAGGGTAGATTTTTCGATTTTATCCCGAACTGGCAACTGGCAAGGTTGCTGAATAGTTCAACCAACAACAGAATTCATTTTAGCCCCTAATTCAGTAAGATTAGTGAGTCATTATAATCCTCAATTTTTACACTGCTACTACATTTTTTTTCAGACTTGGACAAATGAATTCTTGCAGTGGAACGCCAGCGAATTTGGAAACGAAAGTACTATACACTTTTGGCCTGATGAGGTCTGGACACCAGATATTTCGCTTTTAAATAAGTAAGTAGTGTAGAATGAATTTTTAAACATAATTGACCAACGTTAGCATGCACGTTGTGTACGACGTACCAAAACGTACCCCAATAGAGAGAAGTGTGGCGTAGCGTTACCATGGTAGCAAATTTCTGGTTCTCAACAATCTTTCTTGACAGAGACGGCCATTTGCATTGTCGAACGATGGAATAAAATTATGGGCTACCGTTTTGTCCCCGAATGCAATCATGCACAGGATATTTTCAATATTTTTCGTCTTTTTTTTTTCTGTCATATTTGCAAGACGACAGGTTGTCGAGATCCAGAAATTTTGCTACCATGGCAACGTGACGTAATTACTCCTTCTCTCTTTCTCTCCTTCTCCTCCCCTCTAACAGAAACCTAAACAATTGTACTGAACGATGTTCTCTACAGCAAATGATTTTTTTCCTATAGCGCTGAAGATGACGATTCAGCAAAAGGGAAAATAGGCTTTGGCACAGAAGTAAAAGTACTCAGCACTGGATTGTGCATTCTTAACGGTATGACCACTTTGACAGCTTCCTGCCAACTAAATCTCGAAGACTGGCCCTTTGACAACCAAACCTGTGTATTTATGTTCGGCTCCTATACATATGGAACTGACAGGATGACCATCCAACAACCGCCAGCTCGGCGCTATGAAGAAATGTTAAGCGGTAAGCTTGCCTTGTTTTAATGTACTCTTCGTTTTTTTTGCACAAATATTTCTGGAAAATCTGGTTGTAAAGTAAACAGAATCGGCGACTTTTTGGATCGCTCCAGCGAAAAATTTCCGCCTGGAGCAACGGAACATCTGAAAAGATAGTCTTGTTTTTCCAGAAGAAATGTTCCAAACGGAAACTCTTGTTCCGTTTCTTCAAAAACCATCAATTTCAGGCCTTCGTGTCCGTTTTTCATTAAATGGAACTGTTTTGTACAAACGGTAAATGCAATTTCGGGACAAATTTTACCAGTCCTGAATTTTGCTACTTTGAACGCAAATAACTTAAGTTGGCGACTTTGAAAGAGTTTTAAAATAGACCTTTTTACCAATACGGCGGCCATATTGAATTAATTCGATTTAAGGAGTCTTATAGGATGTCCGGGGCGCTAAGCACATTTCGTTTGTATTTTCGAGCGCTTTTCGGGACATTTTTTCTTTAGGTTTTCTTAGAATAAGATTGTAATGGGAAAAAAAGATCCTTGTACCATGTTTGGACGTAATAATGATCGCCTTTTTCTAGTTTAGTATCAGAAATATGGCAAAAGAGTCTGTTTTCCCATTACAATCTTATTCTAAGAAACCTTTAAGAAAAAATGTCCCCAAAAGCGCTCGAAAATACGAACGAAATGTGCTCATGCCCCCTGGGCATCCTATAATACTCTTTAAATCGAATTAATTCAACATGGCCGCCGTATCGGTGAAAAGGTCTATTCGTCACCTGACTTTAAAAAGCGAGTTGGGAACTGGAGCCTAGATGCGTCTCGCAAGTGTTTCTGGGATAGTTTCTAGAAACGCGGCGGTCAGCTATTGGCCAATATTTGTCCCTGTCCCTGATAATAGCCTAGGGCGCTTTCCGTTCAGCCAAAACTTCCGGTTTGAATTTTCGTCCATTTCCAGTATAGCCTGCGAAGCGCAGACGTATTTCCGGTCGTCGCTTCTCTCCCTCCGAAAAAATACGCCTGCGCTTAGCGGGCTACTTCCAGCAGCAAATGAAACCCCAAAAAAGGACAACCTCCCGAGGTATACCCAGATTTTCGAGAAATTTTTCCAGGAAGTTTTCTTTCCATTCAACTTTGCTCCCGGAATTTCAAAAATTTTCGGTTAAATGGTTCCCCTTTTCGGAAATTCAACAATTTCCAAATTTTCGAAAGTTTTCGTTGAATTGGAAAGCACCCCAAGAGGTCTTTGAGAAATTTAACCAGGCCCAGTTTCCCCTCGGTTCTAAAGTGGCGATATGCCGCAGACTATGGCACATGCATCAAGCTTTTTGCACATTTCTTTTACTGCACACCCCCCGACTACAACGTGAAACTGCCTTATTTCACGTTGTATTGATAGCGTAAACATACGGCGACTTTTTCTTTCTCTTAAACTTGGATATTCATCTCCAAGAGAGTTCACCTTAGACAAATTGAGCGAGTAAACACAACTGCACTCAGAAGTTAGTTTCAAAGAACGCGAAGTCACTTTTAGCGACAGTTTTTAGTGAGGGCAGGAAGCTTTAAGTTGGTTACGTTGTCCAGCGAATCAAAACACTGTGCTTATTGAGAAATTAACTTAACTCTTTCACAGATCGGTTTTTATCAAATGGTAACTGGGATTTACAAGACATCCAAATTAGTATTGCGACAACCGACCATGAAAACTGCTGTCATACTAATTTCAGCGAGATCGTCTACACCTTGAAAATAGCAAGAAGGCCCTTGTACTACTTGTTCTATCTGGTCGGGCCTTGTATTATACTCTTATTTCTCAATCTTACAAGCTTTCTCATTCCAGTGGAAAGTGGGGAAAGAATTGGCTTTGTCACAACAATTCTTTTGGCCATGATAGTGTTCTTGCTGCTGATGTCATCACTCCTCCCGGAGACTTCGAGTTTTGTCCCTAAACTTGGAATAAACTTGATGGTGACAATGGTGATTATGTGTATGGTACTCTTGTCTAATATCCTCGTGCTCAAGCTGTTCTTCATGGAAGACCATCCACCGAAATGGTTGCAGCGCCTTTTCCGCTTCTTTCACAGAAAGAATCGAAAACGAGACGCGCAGATTCAAGATGTCTCCAACGCAAATGGGACGCATCTGCCTGGTGTCGAGTCTCCTGGTAGTAGTCACCAGGTGATTCAAAACTTGAAACACTTAGAGGGGAGTAAAAAGGTAGACAAGAGATCAGAGGAAAAAGTTGAGGAGCTTACCTGGCAGAAAGTGTCCATCAAGTTGGACAATGTGTTTTTCTTCCTCTTCAGTTTGATCGCTGTGATTACCTATGCCGTGATTTTCATGTAAATATCGGATCACTTTAGGTCCCTGGGAAACTGCCCACCTACCCCTCCCTGATCTAGCCCACCTACCCCTCCCCTGATCTAGCTTTAACACTTACTTCTCACTAAGAGCAAAATGTTGGCTTAGGGGAGGGGTAGGTGGGCAGTTCCTCAGAAACCTAAACTGTTCCTAAACATCATCTAAAAAACAGAAGGCTTTTATAAACAATTATTGACTGAGGTTTTTGTGGTATCCGGAATAAGGCAAGATCGTCGAGGTAAGTGTTATCAGCCGAGCCGAAGGCCGAGGCTGATAACACTTACCGAGACCTTGATTATTTAGGATATCACAAAAACTGAATCTAATAATCGTTTTATTATACATTGTTTTGAGGAAAATAACGACGACAAACACACGGTCGCAATCTTGAAGGAACCTGAATTGATAGTGTTATTAGAGATAATGCATTGCTCGGGCAACCTACGGATAAGTTAGTTATCTGCTAGCAGAATAACTTATCTGAATAGGCTCTTAGCCAATGAGAAAACAGATAGTGAGTACAATGTATAATAATCTGAATAATCAACCACTTAAGACGAGATTATTATTGTAATATATGGCAGAATTTGTACAAATGGAAGGTTCATATTTCACACATCAATAGTATCATACCTAAGTTACTTTTGCACTATTCTGAGTCAAAGTGTACTATACTGTTCATTTGAACATTTGAGGCCTTTGAGCACAGCATATTCTCTCGATCTCACGATTTTCCTACTGCTTTGCCTGATGTTACGGGATTATTGTCTTTGGGTGCACAGACACCCGTGAAGCACAAAACCAATTCTTACAATAGAAACTACAGCATTCCCAAAAAGCAATACACCTCTCTTCATCCTGAAGACATTTTTGTTGCATTTGCATTTTTAAAGGAGAAGAGTGTCCCAGATCATCTCTTACGCTGTCTTCCTCAATCGTTTCTTGACAATGAACAAAGCGAACAAAGCGAGCCATGACCAGCAACAGGCAAACAGACATCAGTGATATCGCAAACAGAAGCTTCATCATGCTATTTACGTAAAAATTAAGTTCAATATCAGCAATGATCAGCGTATTTTTTCTTTAAGGAGATACACTTTCCAAAACTGAATGTAAAAAGGATAAAAAAAAAGGGCACACTAAATGGTTAAAAGCAATGGGCATGTTTATCTTTTCGCCCCTCTCATCTTTTGAATGGAGATTAAAGTAAGGACAACCCCCGGTCTTGAAAGACAGAATTTACCCTGCGAGCAAAATAAAATAAGGGACAAAAACGCTACTGGATCTCTAAAACGAAAAACGAAGGAAAAATGGGGCAACAATAGGTTTTATTGTCTGGTATCAAGTTAAACAAGAAAAAAACCCAATGCATAGTTGACTGAGGAAAATATACATTGCACCTACCATAAAAATTCAACGAAGAGAAGTTTTAGTAAAGTTGAAAATGTGACAACCCCGAGCAGATAAACTACCAGTAGGTTTTTGACCGAAGACAAGTTGAGCATTTATCAGTTGGCGCTGCTATGTAGTAGGTTAACGAAGCATCACATGCAATTCCCAAGGTGTTGCTGAATCACACGAGATAGCGAAGGTAATTCGGAGGTCCAAAGAACGCTTTTTGCACTCAGTAAAGCGAGTTTTCCTATACCTCAGTTAATCACTGATTTACGGTATTATGTATTAAGAAATGCTCAAAGAATTATTCGTTTTAATTGTCGGGGGACGGAAGCCCCGTGCAAATTGACGCAAAATTGTTGGATGTTACGTCTCTGCGTCCGTTTGCACACCCTGTTGCATGTTGTGTTGCGTGTTGTTGGGAGTTGTTGCGCATTAAAGTTTGAATTCTGGCAAACTTGGTGTTTTAAGCAATCTTTTGACAATCTGACTGGCTTGCTATCTTGGGACATTGAGCAATAAACAAGTGTCCCCCTCATCTTGGCGGTGGCGGCTTTTCTTCGCCTCCTTCACCACGGAAATGGGCCTCGCTCAGCCGCTAGTTGTACACCTTTCAACTTTTAGTCCTCTTTAAGACTGACATGACAAGAACCAGTTACATCTACTTTTATTTTCGGCTTGATACCGTAATTTCGTACAGATAAGAATATTTCAAAGGGGACTTTGGACAATTTTAAATTGTCTATCTGTTGGTGTAGGATTTATGAAGCCGGGCACCATTTACCCTGGGTGCCAGAGCCGGACTTGCTAGACTGCGAGCAGTCTCTTATTTTTCTTTTGAATCACAGTAGACCGAGAGCATTTAATTTTCTCACTCGCCGGGCGTGGCTCTGAGGAAAGTGCGTGGTTTCCGCGGGTCCCCGCGCGTGGCTTCAGCCCTCTAAAGCATGCATACCAGTGGGAGGAGCCACCCATAATGTGGATATAGTTACTTTTGAAGACAACGCGAATTAAAGTAATTCATTGCATTGTAAATTAACCAAAGAATATAAAAAAATAAACATTGGTTGTGTTTTCAATAGGCCGACTAACTAGCTAGAGCTGAACATTCTTTCTAGGGTTTGTTTACAAAATTTATCTAATTTGGAGTGAAATGACTGAACGAGTGCGTGCACGTGCCACGTGCCACGTGCCACACATCAAACATGTATTTTAGATGGGGGTATGGGTTCGTGGGTCATCGGCTTGGGCTGGCTCAGTTGTGTTTAGGCTTGTAATTCTGTTTTGTATCATGGATTTTGGCTTGTATTTCCCTCTGTCATTAGAATTTACTCGAGGTTTTTTCACTTCTTTCCTCGCGGACGAATATGTTCAACAAGAGAAAGACAGCGAAGCTCTCATTTAGTAGAGCTTACATGAAGTGTTCAGATGTCTTTTGGAAAATGGCTTCCCTGAAAAGTAGAGTTGTCGATTTGATTGCGAGAAATCTTCGGGAACCTAAAGGTCTTGGGGGACATTTCATCAGGGTAAGTTTCTCTTAAAAGTTCCTCATAATGAAAATATTCGCAGAAAATTGTACTGCGGAGTAAAAATTCTGAGAACAGGACTATACTTTAATACAGTTTCTTACCTGACTTAACTCACCAAAAATTTTTTACAACAACTTAAAAAGCTTTGTTCATGCAGCTTAGCAAAAGGATTGAGATCAAGCTAAGACTTAACCATCAGTACTGTTAAAAGATAATAGAGATTATTTACGCTAACAAAAGGAAAGAAAATCTCTGGATATGTAAACTAAGCTTATCACGTGAGGCCTTTTTTCAATATTATGCAATATTAAATTTATCATCCGAAATTTTCCCTTCAGTAATTTTAAAATAGGTTTGTTTCTGTTTAAATAAAATTTCACTCACAAAATTGTGGTTTCTCAGAATGTTGGATAGAATGTGACCAATATAACTCACCTATATTTCTGCTATATTATAAAGTCTATTTATATGTATATCTTTAATCTTCAGATGCATTTCTATTATTTGTACCGTTTCTTAAGTATTATGTAATCAGAGATGCCATTTAAATGAGTAAACCCGCACTTTCGCGTCATATTAGAAACTCTGTACACTAGAAATGGTTGTATGCTGTTAAGGCTTTTATACTACTACATGAGAGATTTCTGCAATTTGATTGGCTTAGAGCAGTTGTATTTCAGCTTAATTTGAAATACCCACATGTGAAAATTACAAACTTTTTGGGGGTAGTAGTATAAACAATTAATAGCATGAGTTGCATGTGATATTTGGCATAAATACCACTCGTTATATATTACAAAATTGTCTCAAACTTCACTCCCCTAACGGCTCGTGAAATTTCGTGTAACAATTTTGAAATATCACTCGTGGTATTTATACCAAATATCACTACAAATCATGCTATTACCTATACTAATTTGTCCCCCATATTATTGTAAAGGTTCATATTATTCAGACACATTTGAATCTGGATTAACATTGCCAGTAATTAATAGATGTAGAAAGTTGAATGAGGACTTTTTAACCAGGTAAAGAAGTTTTATGTAGGTGTGCACATATGTATTAGAACATTTTAATTCCTAGTTCCAAAAAATTTCACTTTCAAGAATAAATGAGGTGAAGGTTGGGTTCGATTGGGAAATCCGGATTTTGCATTTTGCATCCAAACGCAAGATCTGAAAACAAATTTCACCTCTGAGAAATCCGTCCTCGGGGTGGATTTCAATTAAGAAAATCCACATTTTATGGATTTCCTTTCTTTCATTTGATTGGGAAATCCGAAAAAGGATTTGTAAAACCATTCTTGTGAACAGGGGTCTTCTTTTTGTTAATTATGTGTGTGCGTACAAGACAGCTGTTCTTAAGGACAGTTTTTCAAATCCATTTTCAGTTTTCCCAATCAAACAGTAAAAAGGGAACCCAAAAACAGATATCTTAACGTTGAAATCCCTTTTTTGGATTTCGCGTTCAATTGTAAATCCGAAATCCGGATTTTAAAATCTAAATCCAGATTTCCCAATGGAACGCACCCTAAGTGAGAACCTTTCTTGTGAAAAATGTAAGTTTTATTTGCATAAGACTTTGCACTTAGCCTTGCTTTGAAACAAAGGTTCATGGCAACTCAGTAATGGACTAACGGCATTGTACCAAACTCTCATGAAGGCATTTTTTTTTTTACAGAAGTGGAAAATATGATTTTATTTCCTTCTTGATATAAATTGAAGAATTACAGTCTTTGTCGTTGTGTAAACAACTTGCAGGTTATTCTTGAGAAGAGGAATACAGGTTTGGAACATGAAATTGTAAAGCATTTGAATATCCAGCGTGACGACAAAGTTCTCGAAGTTGGGTTTGGTCCTGGTGCTGGGTTAAATGCTGCTCTGAAAAACCTGGAGCATTGTTCTGGTAAAGTGTATGGTATTGACATCTCTGAGCTAATAGTAAGTATTACAGTGAGGCTACTCGAACTTAATAGCCTACATCACAGACAATACTTAACTCGAGTTTAGTCTGTCTGTGAAACAGCGCCAAAATCCTTGTTATGGGTTCTCACCTGTGTACCATGATTGGACTGTTAAAAGAGCCATTGTGGATTTCCCAATCAAGATTAAAGGAAATTCGAAATGCACTTTTGGTAATTCGTTGAGGGGGACATTGGGGGTACCCTATACCGCAATGCCATACGAAAAAGTGGCAAATACAGAAATACCATGTTGAAAATGGACGAAATACCGATACTGCATTTCAATGATTGGTGACGCTTACTTAACGTTGTTATCCATCTCGTGTGTTTTTTTATCTCAACCATGTATACACTAGAAATCAACTTCCACCTTCGCAAGAAAACGTGAGAAGATCTCAAATTGATCGGTACAACGATCGAAAAGCCAGGTCATTGGATGTCATACCAATTTCATCATAGAGTAACTGTCAGAAATTGTGTATTCATTTACCTTTAAGTCTAAAGTCTTCCAAATAATATTGACCTACATTAGACGGGAGAGGCCAAACGAACAGTACCGGAATACCGTGAAGGATCTTCTTTTACTGAATACTGTTAGCCAGAAGGATAAAAAACCACATACCGGTACCTTAGGGCTGGATGATACTGCAATACCGCACATTAAAATCCAAATTACTGAAATACTGCTTGAAAAAAAGCTCAATACCGCAATACCGTAAACCCCCATGTCGCCCTCTTTGTCGAGTCTGTTTGGGGCCCAGAACAAGGAATTGATGCTGCTTTGCAGATGTTATTAATTAACCAAAGTTAAATTACCATGTGGCATTTAATTTTTGCTGGTTCTAATTTTTGCAATTTTTTCCAGCGATCCACAAAAATAAGTTCCCTCAAATAAATATTATCACAAACATTTTTTCCCGAAAAAATTTACTCTACACAAAAATACAGTACTAAGAAATCGTGCCTGTTCAAATGGACCAACAGATTCTTTTTTTTCAAAAATGTGACTGTTAAAAAATGTAAAATTGTTTGAATTCTCCTGACCCTCAGAAACTGCCTCTTGTCATGTGAGGTACTAGTTTTTGGTTTTTTTAGCTTTACATTTCTTCACTGTTATGATCTTAATGTTGCTTCTGTCTCAGACTTGTTGTTTAATTGAATTTTAATTGGGTAAATTAAAAACTGCATGCTGTACCATAAATTTTTGTTATTGTCTTTGTCTTTGAAAACTTAAATTAAGCTTTGGTCATTTTTACAGGTGCTTTAGTTATTGATCATTCATCGTCTAATAACATAGATGTCAGAGTTTATAATGTTTTCATTCTGTTCATATTTTGCCTTTTTCTTTTAGGTTGATCATGCACAAACGCATTTTAAAGAGGCAATAGAAAGGCAGAAACTAGAAATCCATTTGGGCAGTGCTATGGAACTTCCTTTTACTGAAAACTTTTTTAACAGTGTGTTCCACACAAATTGCTATTATTTTTGGCCAAGTCTTGATCAAGGCATTTCAGAGATGAAGAGGGTCTTAAAACCAGGAGGAATCATGTTGACTGGGCTTGTTCATGACAGGTTAAAGTCATTTTCAAGTAAAGGATTTTTTAAATATGGACCTAACTGGCGTCCAGAGCTGTATATAGAAAAACTTAAGGAAGGAGGGTTTGTGGATGTTTCCATGGAGACAGTAACAAAACCTTCTGGCCACAGCTATCAGGTTATATTTGCCTCAAAACCGTAGTTGACAAATGAAGACAAATGCTTTGTGTTTTGCTCGTTGCTATAGTCTGTTCTTTAGTACAAGAAGGACTGAATCACATTTATTTCACATAAGGGAAGGTCAGAAATCACAGCAAAACAAGCAAATAAATAAACTTTACTGCATCTTCTTTCTTCTCAAGATAATAGAATACTGGGAGCTGCATGATAATATTTTTTATTCTTACCTCATAGTATTGTAATATTTATTAATACATTGCAGATATTTACATATTTTTTATAACGTGTTATTTAGAACTGCCCAAATTGTGTCTTAGCCAGTCTAAAAGCAGTCTAACAACTTAACAATAACACATCTCTACATCTGTGATCAAAGTGACTTCATTTGTGGCAACTATACCTTTTCCTGCCTTTTAGTGTTCACAGACCAACCATTTTCTATGGAGACATTGTCTTGTGAGGTGAAGATAAAAACTGCAGAAGATTTAGATGAATTCTTCAAAATAATTTAAGTTATAATGAAACTTTGTCATCATTAATGCTGCAAGAGATGCTAATTTTCCCCTCAGGTGTAAAGAATTGGTGTGCATTAAGCATAATTTACTGGCTTGAGATTGAAGATTTTTGTGGACTAGTGTCACTCAGGCTCACATTAAAAGCACCTAGATATGGTAGATATAAATAAGCTATTGTAGCTATGATGGTCGTAATTCCCTGTATGGTTTCATGTCATGATAGCTACTTAAATTGGATATTTCTATTTAGTACAGAAATATACTTTATGCAATATATTGCATATTAAACAGAAGTCTAAAAAACTTCTGGTAGAAATAAGCTAGGAGTTGATGTAACTATAAAAATAAAAAAAAGGAAGTTTGAGATTGTCTAATTCTGGTGGGCGTTTTGATCAAATCCTTGACATGAGAGAATGCGATATAGTTTTAGCTTGGGTACAACATGTTAAATGCCTGAAAAAAATATTTCATAAGCACCCCCCCCCCTTCCCTGGGCTACACTTCTTGGCTGAATTTATTGCATCCTGCTTATTCATGTGAGCATAACTACACAGGAACAATATCAATATAATCATGGCAAGAGAATGAACTGTTTAAGGATAAAAACTGGCGGGTGTCTCTTCCCATTGTCCATCGCACACTTATATATTTTTTGTTTGGAATACCTGGCGGATAGCCTCTGCAGCCTCTGTGGAGGAGAGACCCGTACTTTTCTGTTGTAGATTTTATAGAGACCTTAACTCTTAATCCCACCTCCTCCCCCTGGCCTCCTCCTCAGTTTTCAGGAACAAGTGATATCTTTAGGGAACAGGGGGTTAACTCTGGATTTCAAGCGAGAGGGATGATCGAAGAATTATTTTTGGGTTTGATTTGATTTTCGATTCCGGGAATTTTGGGGGGTGGGAAAATTTGGCAAGGTTTTTTTTGGGCGGCTTGATTTAAGTTGGGATATTTTTGGCTATACAAAACAATCTGAATCGAAGATTTGATTTCTAATGTTGTTGTTTTTCACGCTTTCTGGAAATTTTTAAGGCTCGGAAATTCGGCATGGGATTGTTTGGGGGGTTTTCGTGAAATCCCAAGAATTTTTTTTACGTTTTGATTTATGCCCCCATTCGATCAACCATCAGGAGTACCCCATGCTACCCCATGCACCCCTACGCGCCCCGGGGGAACTTTGGAAGTTCTGTAATGTGGAGCCCAGGCTAGACCGAGAAAATGATCTGGCGCGGTTACATTTCAGATGCGCTTTGACCGTCAAATCTTGGATGAAAAGTAGCTACTACAACTTAAAATACGTGGAATAATGTGTAGTTTTTTAATGTAATTTCGTATAGGATCTTCTAAGAATCTTTCAATAAGTAATAGGGGTAATGGCGGCTGTGGAACACACCAGAATACGAAGCGTTGTTCAGGTACGTAAGCTTGTTTAAGCCTTGTGCAGAGGTCGAAAATGGGAGATGTTGTAGTTTGAGTTGTTCGCTTAAATCTTGAAAGATTTCAGAAATCTCTTTTCCGTTGTCTGACGACAATAGTTCCTTTCCTTTTTTATATATCTTCGAGATATAATTCAGATTTGTTGATCACCTATTTAAGACTTTTTCAATTGTGATTTTAAGCTTATATGAGTCCATACAGCTTCTAAATTTGGTTACTTAGCTAGCTTTTGTAAATTTGTCTTTAGCTTGCATGGTCCAAAGAGAATCAATAAGGCTTTAACGTATATCGTGTTGTCTTTTTAAGTCTGTTAGACATTCGAATTCGCCCATTGGTGGAACTGCTAGGTCTAGATCTAGATCAAGATCAAGATCACCACAGGAGAGATAGTAAGATTTAATAACCTAATAACTAAGCGTGCTTAATAACGTAAGCTTAAATTAGTATAGGTAATAGCATGATTTGTAGTGATATTTGGTATAAATACCACAAGTGATATTTCAAAATTGTTATGCGTAATTTCAAAAATTGTTAGGCGATTGAAATTTGAGACAATTTTGAAATATCACGAGTGGTATTTATGCCAAATATCATGTACAAATCGTGCTATTATTTGTTTATACCACTACCCACAAAAGGTTTGTAATTTTCACACGTAGGTATTTCAAATTAAGCTGAAATACCACTGCTCTAAGCCAATCAAATTGCAGTAATTTCTCATGTAGTAGTATCTATTGAAATCACTTAACTGTTAGGACCTCGAAAGAAATGGCCATTTGCAGTGTGTTTTGAATAGCTTGTGTGACCATTTCAGGCCAACTGTTTGGTCATGTGACATGTATTCCCTAATTAGAGAAAGGTTATAACCAAGTTTCAAATAGTTCTGATTTCTGTCGCTCTGTTGGGTCCAATCTTGTTCGTTACTGAGAAGAGACAGCAGGAAGCCGGAGTGGCCAATAGTTTCTGTAATGTAAATAAATAAATTAATTTATGCATCATTACAAAATGCTAGAAATAGGAAGTGTCAGCTGACACCAAACACATGTTGTGTTTTGCCACATTTTTGCTTTGGTCTTTGCCATTGAACTCAACAGCAACACATACTGATTTAAGGTATTTCCATTGATCTTTGTGACTTACATGTACATTAGCAAAGTTAGGGATGTTATATTACAACAGCAATGTATGGGCTTGAAATTTGTCACGATGGCTGTCCAGAAACTTCGGTGCAGACTGGAAAATAAATTATTGATAATCCATATCTGGTTAGTTGAATGGCAGAAATATCCTCACCATTTTCCAAGTTCTCCAATGTTTCTCTTTGTAAATATTTCAGGTTTTTAACCTTAAAACACTTCCAATCACAATCACACACTCCTCATCTAACAATACCTTTGCATCTACCACTTGAAATCTGCTTCAAAGAAATTAATTCATGTGACGTTCTTGATTTGAGGAGGCAATGATCTGATTGGTGGAAATCAACAAAAGTAACCCATGCATTTACTTTGGAAATAAAGATTCCTTTATTAACATTAATTTTTCAGTTCAAGAGAAGGTCGTGATAAGAGAAGAAATAACGAAGACAAGTCTGGAAGTGACTATGATAGGTATGTGTAGAATTAAGTAGTTAATGTAAGTTAAGTCATAGTTAACCCTTTGTCAATAATCTTAATTCTCATAAAATTTTTCTCCTCAATACGTTCTCTGTGGACATAGAAGTTGTGTGCTCGCCACTGACAAATCATGATATTTTGCTTATCTTTGTCCAGTAATCGTTGTCCATTGTGCTTCTTGTTGTTTTGCCACTATGCAGGAGACAAAGAAGAGAAGATAAGGAAAACAGAAATAAAAAAGAAGACGATAAGGAAGAGGACAGAAGACACCCAAGAAGGACACAACAAAGTGATAGTGAGGATGAGAGAAATTCTGATAGGAGAAAAGATCGACACAGAGACCGAGAGAGACACAGAAGAAGAAGAAGATACAGGAGTGATGATGATGACGATGATAGAGAAAGGGAGAGAAGAAGAAGAAAAGACCATGATGATCGTTCTGAAAGAAGGCGGCGCAATACTCCCTCAGATGAAGAGAGGGATCATAGGAGAAATAAACGTAGTCCTGTAGAGGATCAGGAGCGAGGTGATGCACATGATAGCAGCAGAACAAGGGGTGAAGAAGATCAGAAAGCCGGAGAAAAAGAAGATAAGACAGAGCAGGGTGTAGAGACTGCTAAAAAGAAGGTGGACCCAAACAATCCACTTCTGACAAGAACAGGTAGAGATTCTTGTGGTTATTTTATCTCTGTATTGGCTGATTAATAATGGTACAAAATTGTAAGAGGACTGAGTCTGTAATCATATAAGTGATTAACAAAATTGGACAACCGCGTAGTGGGAGTCCAATTTGTTTAATCTCAAGTATAGACTGAATTGGATGATACAAAGTTCTGTTACCAACTGATCATAACTATAACAAAATATTTGTGATATTTTAGGCTTTTTTAAACTTTAAACATGAGAAATTCCTAGAGTTGTTTTGCTAGCAGTGAAAAAACCATTTAAGTGGGCATGTGCTATGGCATGCACTGTCTTATTACACTGTGTTAGTGCTGAAATCAGGGCAGTTGATAGCCAGTCAGCAATATTGTTTTAAGGTAAGTCTGTGCTGGTTTAAAACCCAACCAAACTAATGTTATTAAGAGAGGGTGACACTATTTTATAAGTGCCCTTCCTGTTACTTTCTCAGGTGTTCATGTACATGAACTGTACACTTCTTAAACTCAGCCTCAGGTTGAAGAATAATTTTATTGATAGCTTCACTTTCCTGTGAAAGTGTTTTATTTGTCTAAAAACTGTTAAATGTTTTCAGTCATATCATAAGTTTGACTCTTGAATCTTTTTGCTTGGTATATTTTGTGATCTTTATTGCGCTATTAATTTTTCAGGAGGTGCATATATTCCCCCAGCAAGACTCAAAATGATGCAACAGAGTATTGAGGACAAGAGTAGGTGAGTATTTAGGAGGTAATATTATATTGAAATTGTTAAGACAGAATCCATTGGGAAATTGAGTAAGTTTAATTTTCAGTGGACGCAAGAATTGTGAAAGCACGGGTAAAATTCTGAAAATTTCACATGCAAGATGTCATGTTGTGAAATTTGACATAATATTTCTCGGTCTCTCACGAGAAATTTTCTTTGGTGTTATTACAGACAACTAATTACGTCTATAGTCCTTGAAAAATTTTAAGAAATGGCCAGGGATATTGTTTAAATAAAATTATTCTGGTGCAAGGTTTTATCCACTGAAAATTAAAATTACTCAATTTCCTTATGGATTTCGTCTTAAATTATTAACCTAGCACCTCTAATTGGGTTAGTGGCACATAGGATGCCATGATATTGAGTGTTCTCATTTTGGGAATGCTTTTCCCAAATACCTGCCAAAATTAAAGAATAGTTTGGCTGAGTCCTTCCTCAGCCCTGCAAAATGTTTGAATTTCCTGGCTGGGTTGTTAGCCAACATAGTTTTATGAGGGGGGTGGATGTTTTCTCCCTAGCTCAACAGGCAACCTGGAGGGTCAAGGGCAGTTGTTTGTCTGGTTTTTATCCCTCAACCATTATTCCCGGGTGCTTTTCAATTCAAGGGTTTGGCCTGCAAAAATTGAACAACCATTTTGGTTTTGGCAATTTTGAAACAAAACCTCTCATACTGTAAAATTCCGAAAATGTGCCTCGGGGCTTATATTTTTCAAAAGCCCTTTTTGAGGGGCTTATATTCGGAGGGGCTTATCTACGGAGGGAAATTTGCGTTTCAAAATCGATTGGGCTAGCCTTATAAATGGAAGGAAATTTACCGTTTTTTCTTTGTTTTACTTTGTATTTGAGAGCAATTTCCGAGTACAAACCCCCTGGGGGGCTTATATTTGGAGGGGCGATTTAATGGAGGGTTTTGGGGTTACCAGTTTGGGGGGCTTATATTTGGAGAAGCTTATACATAGGGGGGCTTATTTTCGGAATTTTACAGTATGTGAGGAGTCTTTGGCACTCAATCTTTTAATTATGTCTGGTGTCCCAGGGTTGTCACTAAGATTTCAAGTTGCCGGGTAAATACATCAAGTAGGCAGGGAATCAAACGGCTAGGCATTTCTTTTGGTTCTATTTTTCTTCTATTTTCTAATAAAAGTAGCCGGGGACCAGTCTCTTAGTAGCCGGGGAAAATCCCCGGCCCCCGGCTCTTAATGACAACCCTGTGTCCATTTTATAAACTTAGGTCACAAAATCCAAATTTGCTAAAAGTTGAGCTTGCTGCACTGGTTTTCATAACAGAAGAAATGTATTAAAAGGACCATTTAGCCCTTTACTGTCCCTCTTGTCCATATTTTAATACAGGGTGTCATTGAAATCTTGGTTAGCCTAATACGTGTACACTAATAATAACTGTTTTTCTAACAGTTAATAATTGTGACATACCAGTACATGTGTTTAGTGTTCATCAATTTTTTTTCCAGTGAAGCTTATCAGAGACTCAGTTGGGAAGCATTAAAGAAAAGCATCAATGGTCTTGTTAACAAGGTTAGTACTAAACTGTATTTTAAAACAGTAAGATAAGATAAAGGTACGCATGAGCCAAGAGGCTCTGCCCATATCTCTGGAATTTTACCTGGTTCACATGTGTAGTGTGGAATTTGCTTTTCCCCAGCTCCCTCTTGTACTCCATCGTCAGTATGCAGTTTTGTCTTAATAATATTAGATTTGCTCAGGGCTTTAATTTCTTTAAGAGGCGGAGACCACGGTTGATTTCCTAACTACAGTACGTGGTTCCTGGCTACTTTTGTAGGACAATAGAAGAAAAATAGAACCAAAAGAAATCTCTAGCAGTTTGATTCCCCACCTACTTGTTGTATTTAACCAACAACTTGAAATCTTAGTGACAGCCCCGTTTACTTAAGTATTATGATTCCTAGTTTTGTGATTATTTGATAGACTCAACTGGTTCTGAATTTTTTTGTTATTATTGTAGGTTAACACATCAAATATTGGTAACATTGTAAGAGAGCTTTTTCAGGAGAACATTGTACGAGGAAGGTAGGGATTGAGCATAAAATAATAAAATGATTGATAATTAATAAAATAATATTATTTTCCAGCAAATTATTAAGTAATTTAGTTCTATATTACATCCATGCAAATGATTCAATATTCATTCACAAAATGAATGCTCAAACCACACATGATATTACAAGGAATATTGGGTATAGTAAATAAATGGTATATGTGGTACCATCGATTGCATCTACCCGTGAACGCACGCGCGCAAAACATGTTTTCACATGACGTCAAACGTCTGAGTTTCAGGTGTCAAACTTTGAAGTTTTCCCGCCCAAATCTGAAGTTATCCTTCTCGGCACTGCTCAAAGGGAAGATGTTTTCAATCAACAAGAAAGGAAGAAATTATCAAAAAGGTGTCCCACTTTCAAGCGATTTGCGGAATCAAGTAAAAGAACTTGCGCAGGATTATTGTTTTTCAGAAGTTGGGAGAAGATTACGCATCAGCAAGGGTTCAGTTTCAAAAATCGTTAACCAGTACAACTTGACTGGAAGCACGGCTCCCAAAAAGTTGAATCACGTTCGAACAGTTCCTAAGTGTACTTTCCAAGACTCTATTCTGTTGGAGACCATGGTGCAAGCAAGAGGTTCGTCCTCTCTTAAAGAACTGCGCGATGATTTGGCCATTCACGGTGACTGCGGAGAACTGTCAAGAGAACAGAGTAAACTACGAGAACACCGACTCTACCGAGGGAACTTCACATTTGGGCGGGAAAACTTCAAAGTTTGACACCTGAAACTCAGACGTTTGACGTCACGTGAAAACATGTTTTGAGCGCGTGCGTTCACGGGTAGGTGCAATCGACGGTATGATGTTTTAGAGCCTGACAGACAACTTTATGTCTTTTCTGGAATGTTAATGACCACACAAATTATGCCAACATTTACTATTTTGTTCTTGGTTTTGTTGCAGAGGTGTGCTGTGTCAGTCAATCATGCGAGCTCAAGCAGCTTCTCCAACATTCACTCATGTTTATGCTGCACTTGTTGCCATCCTCAACACAAAGGTTTGTCTGTGCTAAAAAAATTTAGTAGTAAGCCTTTGTTGTACATTCAAAAATAGTAAATGAGTCTACATTTAACTCTGCCCACTTTTTTTGTCAACAGTTTCCAAAAAATGGAGAACTTCTTCTTCGACGTCTGATTCTGCTGTTTCGACGAGCATACAGAAGAAATGATAAGGTGCTGATTTGTTATTTTTCTATATTTACAACATACAAACTCTACTACTTAACATGTAAAGTTGTCTTGAACGTGATTTCATGTAACTGTTGAAGTTCCAAGTTCAAGGAGGAAAAGTTCATACAATGTTAAGATAGCATGCTTTGTGACTAGGAAAATATTACATAGAATGTTCTGATGGAACAGTTCTGTTCTGCTTTGAATCTGTAGAACAATATGGAGGAAGCACTGACCAAAACAAACAATCAAACAAAAAAATAAATGTTTCTTGTAATTTACCCACTGTTATGGCTTGTGTTTCTACGACACTTTGACAATGTTATGATCCATAATTACATGTACAGTACATGCAGTGTAACAGTTGCTTAAAAACCAAGGTCAATTTATTAGCTAGATTAGATTATTGTTATGCAGCACTTCAACCTGTCTCCTTATCTCTTATCATGCTTTTATTTGTGCCCTGCATGTAGGCTGTTTGTTTATCTTCCACAAGGTTCATTGCTCATCTTGTCAATCAGCAAGTGGTGAGTACTCTTCTGGGTGTTTCTTTTTATTACTATGATTATTCATTTATTTATTTTATATTTTCATAAATTTATTTTTTACAATATATTTTTAACCTTTTCAGAAATATTACAGTGTATTTTAAATGTAGCTGGCTTTAGTTCTCCCACATTTGTCATTTGTCAGTGTGTGTTCTACACTACAGTATCTATTCGTGGCTGAAAAAAAAATGCCCACCTACCCCTCCCCTAAACTAACATTTTGCCCTAAGTGAGAAGTAAGTGTTAATGTTGGCTTAGGGGAGGGGTAGGTGGGCAGTTTCCCAGAAACATATAATAATCCAAGTTAGCCTACCTGTGTCAGAGTTACTGAGTGATTTTTAATTGCTTCCAGTTATTTTTTTTTTTAGAAAAATGGCTCCTCCAACTTCATCAGCTTAGCCTTCAAATCAGGATTCTATTAATACATTTTTTTTGCAGGCACATGAGATCTTAGCCCTGGAGATTCTGACCTTGCTTCTCCACAAACCCACAGATGACAGTGTGGAGGTTGCGGTGAGTTCTGCAGTGTATCCATTGGAATACTAAGTTTTGAGCCACAGATTTGTCAAACCTATAATTTTTTAAACCGAAACTGATTTTGTAACCCTCAGTTTTTTCCATTAGATTGAAGAGCAGGGTGTTCACTAGGCATCGGAGATCGAAGAATTCTCTGTTTACTATGAAAAATTCTTCAGCTGATGCTTCGGTATCCTGTGACTATTTTTTATTCAGGCGAGGAAACTCTTTCAAAATATTCTCGTGTAACGTTACACCTTTCTCCTGCCACTAGAATTCTAAATGAAAACCCTAGTAA
Organism: Porites rus; assembly: GCA_964035705.1. Lineage (NCBI taxonomy): Eukaryota > Metazoa > Cnidaria > Anthozoa > Scleractinia > Poritidae > Porites > Porites rus. The sequence goes on from OZ038005.1 coordinate 19,996,740, forward strand.
TAGTGTTATTAAGATTTTAGTTAAACAACATAGATTTTATTATCTATTAAAAGGCCTGTAGTCTCTTGGACTACAGAAGGTTGAAATTTATTATTTTAAGCTGAAAAATGTTATATTTAATTTTATAGATTGGATTCTTAAAAGAAATTGGTATGAAGCTGACAGAAGTCTCATCCCGCGGTGTTCATGGTATGTTCACTAAAATAATATTACTACAATGTCAATATTATCAGTGCATTCTGAGTAATCAAATAAAAAATAGCATGTTCAATTACTCTGTCTGCAACATGATAAAATAACTGATAACTGATTAATCATTGTGGTATAATGCATGAACTCAGAAGAAGAATGATATGTTTTTGACCCTCTAACTTAATTTTAGGGGAATTAAACAGGGTTAAAAAAGGCTCTCTTTTAATTAACAATCAGTTTCTTAATTCTCTGAATCACATCTGCTTTTGTGTAATCTGTAGTTACACTGTATTGTAGAATTTGCAGTTTAACATACTCAGCTGCTGATTTAATCATCTGTTATTGCTTTCTACATAGCTGTCTTTGAAAGGCTTCGGAACATTCTTCACAGTGCTGAAATTGACAAGCGGGTCCAGTACATGATTGAAGTGATGTTTGCCATCAGAAAAGATGGATTCAAGGTACATAATTATGTCACTTTCCTTTCAAATTGAAATGTATGGGATGAATCAAATTTAGAACAGTGGATCAATATAAGTGAACATGATCTTGGCAGTAGAATGAACAACCTAAGTGGTTGAAAATTCAGGCCTTCCCCACTCAAGCCTGAATTTTTTACTTATCATTCATGATAAATCAAGAAGTTCAATTTTGTGTATTTTAAACAGGATCATGTTGCTGTTCCAGCTGAACTGGATCTTGTGGAGGAGGAAGATCAAATTACACATCTACTGCGCCTGGAAGAAGCGGGAAACACAGAAGATATTCTAAGTAAGTCAGATCTCAAATTTAATAATTCTTTTCTGTAACTGACTTTGAACTTTTTGGATTCTTGCACTGATTTTAATGTTTGTATTTATTCTGGTGCTAATAATTATCACCTGCTTGTATGCAGATATATTCAAGTTTGACCCAGACTTCCTGGAAAATGAAGATAAATACAAGGAAATAAAAAGAGGCAAGTATTCATTAATAATTCATGTTTTACTGCAGCCGTCAGTTTTTGTCTAGCACTTTGAAAGAAGATTAGCATCTACAATAATAACAGCTGTTTTTTAGCGAAAAAGTTGTGGGTCTCCACAAATTTTTAACTTGTAGTATCAAACTTTTTACTGCAAGGTTTAGAGTTTTCCAACAGGTTTTCAGAAAGTCCTGGTTTTGCTTTCTTACACTTCTACAATAATATTATTTTATTTAATGATTTCTTTTTCATTTCTGTTGTTTTTGCTTCACAGACATTCTTGGTGAAGGTGACTCAGGCGAATCGTCAGATGATGATGATGACGAGGATGATGATGAAGATGAGGATGATGATGAAAACAAAGGCAGGTTTTTTTTTTAAAAAAAACCTTCTCAATGCTCAGGGCAGTTTATGTAGAAATGGTGGTCACTCCATTATAACAGAACTGGTGGAATTTATTTCTAATAAAGTGAAATATATCTTTTTTTTTTTCAACAGAAGATGAGAAGATGGAAATTATTGATCACACTGAAACAAACCTTGTTGCTTTGCGAAGAACAATATATCTCACAATTCAGTCCAGGTACTTTATGTCGCAAAATTTAATACCCATATAGAAAATTTGGATAACAGTTGACAAGTAATAGCAACGATATGTACAGTATCGGCAAACTCAAATGGCCTTCTGGCTTTACTGGTAAACTCCATTTTTTGTTTTCTGTTGTTAAATAACAAAGATTTCACACATTGCTTGTTCCAGTGTATCTAATTTTTTGTACAGGTTCGGACTTTTCGAAAAAAAAAATGAAGTTGAGAATGCTTAAATCAGGAAATTTAATGCTCTTTTTTTATGTTTACCTGTTAAAATCATGAGAATAAAACCCCACAAAATACTGTCTTGCCAAAATCATGAAATTACTGTCAAACTCAAAAAACCGTAAACGCCTGAAAAATTTCAGGAATGTTGATTGTGTTCTGGCCAATCACAATAAAGTTCAGGATAGGCAAGCAAACCTCAAAACCACAAACTAATTACCGATGCTGTTTGCGGTTTAGTTATCTCACACCTTATTGGCTTATTTCTCGCATCACAATAACATTCCATAAATATTTCTGTTGTTCACGGTTTTATGAGTTTCACAGTAAGTACCGATAAGGTAACTATTATTTAAAATTTGATATTTTGGGGTAAAGAATAAATCTGTCATAGCCTGCATGACGTGGATTTGACGGAGAAAAGGGGAATACTGGTACACAAGAATGTGAGGAGCACTAACTAGTTCCCCTCCCTTTCGAATGCCTGCCATGTTTGCTATACCCTGTATCTGTAGTAGCTAGGACAGTGTTCTTGTTGAAGTGATTGTGAAGGATCTGTTTTTTGTTCTTATTACCTCTTATTATTTGCAGTTTGGATTTCGAAGAATGTGCTCACAAGCTTCTGAAAATGCAAATTAAGGATGAGCAATTGGTGAGTTGCTGTACAATACATGGACAGTTAGTAATGGTAACAGGACTGAGTGGAGTCCAATTCGGACTGTAATCATACGAGTGATTAACAAACATGGGAGTCCGATTTGTGTAATCACAAGTATGATTTCAGACTGAATTGGACTCCACTCATGCCTGTTGCCAATTAATCATAGCTTCAACAAAATTAAAATTTTGTGATATATAAGGCTCCTTTTTAAATCAAAACTGAAGAAATTCCAATTTTGTTTTGCCAGCAGTGAAAAATGCCATTAATTTTAAGAACGCGCATGATGGCACGTACTGTCCAATTACTTTGCATGACGCATACTGTCCTTCCTATTAATTGTCCTATTAAGGCTGAAATCAGGGCAGTTGATAGCTAATCAGATTTGAGAATTTTGTTATAGTTATGATAACTGTACTAATAGTAATAGCAAAAATGAGTTTTGTCCAACTACGTTAATAAATTACGTGTAGATTTGCCAACCTAGGGGAATTGAGAAGCTGATGTTTTGAGCAGCTAGCCTATTATCAGAGCTAATCAAAGCTAGAGGATTATGCATTGTGTGTGGTTTTTATACGGGATGTTAGAGCTATGCTATTGGTCAGCAGGAATGTGGTAACATGAAAAAAAAGAATAAATTAGTTAAATGAAAAGGACTCATTGATTCCAGGGGAGAGTGCTGATTTGAAAGAAAAATTTTGCTGTAGATTTTACCAGCTTTCTGTGTTGCCTTGGTGAAGAGAGTTATTGCTGTTTGCCATATTTTTGCAGGAGTGAAGTACTACAAAATAAGATTTCATGATTGTTAAATGCTTTCTCCACTGTCACTGGTGTAACAAGAAGATTTCATTTATGAAGAGCAGAGAACTGCTTAACTAGTTGATTAATAGCATTTTGACTTTTGTTTTAATGCACTGTGGTTCTCATCTTTTTCCACAGCCAGAGTTCTGTACAATGATCGTTGATTGTTGTGCCCAGCAGAGATCATATGAAAAATTCTTTGGCTTGTTAGCACAGGTTAGTTTCTTCTAGAAAGATTACAACCCACAAAATGACCAATACAGCCGAATCTTATTGTTTGCTTCCACCTAAGAGAGTCTCTCTCATGAAATGTCCCAGTATCTATGAGCAATGAGAGACATCTATTTTTACAGGCTTGAACAATATAGGCTCAAACCAGGCAGAAGCTTCTTGGCCCCAGTGAGTAGTAATTCTTCCCAAAAAGTAGTTTTCAGTTTAAAATACAGTGGACTGTCTCTTAACGGACACCTCTATAAGATGGACACCTCTGTAAAACGGACACCTAGTGTTGGTCCCTGCCTATCTTTCCTCCCTCTATTTGACTCTCTATAAGACGGACATCTCTGTAAGACGGACAGCTAGTGCCGGTCCCAAAGGTGTCCATCTTAGTGAGAGTTGATGTACATGTAGACTGCAAATAGTGTTCATCTCGCGAATCATGACCCACATGTTATTTTGTTCTAATAAAACAATAATCAGATGACATAAATCACTTCACATTATTGATGATTTTAAATTCTACTCTTGCCTTTTGTCACAGAGATTCTGTCAGCTGAACAAGTCATACATGGAGGAATATGTCAAGGCATTTAATGATCAAGTGAGTAAATCCACAACTGATAAAAATATAATGATTTGAAGTCTTAAAATGAAAAAATTCACCACTATAGTATAGACACAAGAAGTAAACAGGGGAGAGTTAAGTTTTTGCAAAGACTTCTGGGACAGGAAAAAAATTGGCCAATAGCTGACCGACATGTCCTTAGTAATAATCCCAGAAGTCTTTGCGAAAGTTAACTTGGCTCAGTCTCCTTCAAGTTTCTGAGGTGGCAAAATTTAATGAAGAGCAGCTATGGAAAAGCTTAATATTATTTTATTGTCAATATTCTAGAGAATGGGAATTAAGAGCTGCCCAAAACATGGTTATTATCTAAACTGGAAGAACTATAGGTTGTATCAACCCCGATTGCAAAAGATTGACTGAATGTTAACCACAAATGAGAAACTTTTTGCTTCAACGTTTTGTGTTTAATAGATGTTCTTGTGGTCTTCCTTTAGTATGATACCATTCATCGCCTTGAAACAAACAAGTTGAGGAATGTTGCCAAGTTTTTTGCCCATTTGCTGTTCACAGATGCCATACCTTGGACGGTAAGTTTACTCAGCTACAGTCCTGGTGAGATTCAAATCATCACTCAGTTAACCACGTCTACTGAAAACTTCTGAAAAAACCACATTGCTTTTTACTTTGTTGCATGTCTTGAAACCAAGTGATGTGTTGTTGTAAAATGACTTATTACAAGACATTTTCTCCAGCTCTTATAAAATTTAGTTTAAGATAATTTCAAACTTGAAGTAAGGTATTAATCGAAAACTCACTTTTGTGCAATTGGGCATAGTCTTGAGGCTTAATTCTTTTTGTTGTTGTATTTTAGGTTCTGGCTTGTATCAAATTAAATGAAGATGACACCACTTCCTCGAGGTTTGTTTAACCCTTTCCCAAAACTGCTGTTCGTAGCTCGTCACTGTCTAGCGAAAAGAAGCAAAACTTCCCGAAGTATTGTTAGCAAGTCAAGTATTTTTTGGATATTTATGAGTTCGCCTTAGTTTTACAGGCAAAATTTCGAGATTGACCAGCAAAATGTTTCGCTTTCTTTACTAGATGTCTTCTTCTATGCATCACCCGGATTCTGTAAATATGTTTACGTGGTTTTTTTTTCTTCTTTTGAATATTTTGTGTGGTTTTCTTTCTAGTCGAGTCTTCATAAAAATCTTATTCCAAGAGCTTGCAGAATACATGGGTCTTCCTAAACTCAATGAACGTCTGAAAGATCCGTAAGTATTCTGAGTGTTCAAGTTGTGTTTTAGTTTAATCCTACACTTTCCTATTGGTTATCCGTGCTAGTCCATCAATATGTACATCAGCAGCTTCTACATAACAATAAGATTCTAAGAAGACACACCCACCCCTCCCCTCAGTTTACGTTAACACTAACATCACACTTATGGCAAAGTGTTGGTTTAGGGGAGGGGTAGGTGTAGTATCCTAGTCTCTTGGGATCTTGTTCATAGCTAGTCACATGCTGTTTTTAGACTGAAAACACTGAGGAAAATTGGAGACCTTTAGATTCGAGGACGCGGACGACTACGAGTACGAGATTTGACTTAAAGTTTTTCCGCGTATTCTCAAATTATAGACTCCCCGGAAAGCTTTGTTTTACCATTTTTCACTAGAAAAGTTAGCATCGTTATCTTTAGTTAAGGAGGTTATACGCGCTCTCCCGATCGCAAAATAATAAAACTTCTAACATTTGATATCTTGTTTTCGCCACCACAACATTCGCGCGAAAACTCGTAGTAGAGTGACGACGGCTACCACGTTTTCCCGCCAAAATGATGCTGGTTCACGCGCGTACACTACTTAGTATTGAGAAAATCTCGTACTCGTAGTCGTACTCGTCCTGGAATCTAAAGGTCTCTATTAGCAGAAGGTAGATAACGAACCAGACATGGAGGTTAAATTTACGAATACCCGACAGTAGCAACCTCGTCCCTAGGGCGCTTTTCCCTAGCTGCTATTGTAGGGACCCGATCTTACACCAGACTAATTAATTAGAGAAACCTACCAAGACTATAATTTACCAGCTCTTCCTTTCAAAGAAGGGTGTAGCCCATCCTTTGTTCCCACAGGATTTGGTACGCCGGCTGTCTTTTTTTTTGGCGAGAAGCTCAAGGTATTGGTATTTTTCTAATCTACAATCTACAATCGAATCTCTTTCTTACCTTGACAGATTCCTTGCTGAGTATTTTGAAGGAATATTTCCACGCGACAATCCTCGTAATACGCGTTTTTCGATCAATTTCTTCACTTCTATTGGACTGGGTGGAGTCACGTGAGTATTGAGCTGTAACTATATTGTTTTGAAACCAGCCGTACATCGCTTAATGATGATGATGATGATCATCATCATCATCATCATTAATACATTTAAGTGGTAGCCTGCGTAGCAAGCGTTTCCGTTTGGTTTCGGAGCAAAGAAAGACCGAGGAACGGGATTCTCGGTTTTGGCCGCGCGAGAAATGAAACGAGAGCCACCCCGCTCCTTTACTTGCGCCATTTGACTCCCGTTCCTTGTTCTTTGCTCCTAAACCGCACGGAAACGTTTGCTACTCAGACTGGTCATGCCTGGCCTTTCAGGATTGTGGGGAGTGATAGACAGTGATACTGAGTTCCCCACTCAGTAGTTAGGCGGCATAACAATCAAAGAGATAAGGTGGTGGCCTGAGTATTAAGCCCTCGAGGGGAGAGGGTAGGAAAGGTTAGAAGGAATGGCCCTTCCCTTTTCTCTTCCTTCCCCTCCCCTCCCCTCGGGCGAGATATATTATTTGTTTTTCCATCAAGTTGTTTTTGATGCAATGGATTATTGCATTTTTTTTTCTCCACATAAAGGCTGTTTTCTGTATGATGTTGTAACATACTGATATTGTCTATGTTGTGATCCAGGGATGAACTAAGAGAGCACTTGAAAAATGCCCCTAAAATGATCATGGCCCAACAGCGAGCTGCGGCGAGTGACAGTGACTCGGATTCTTCTGATGATAGCAGCGGTGAAGGTGGGTCTGCGCGAGCAAATTCTTTTGACTGGCTGTTTCTGCTATCATGTAAAAGCAAACCCCATCTTCCGTGAGCGGTTGACGCTATTTTCAGCGCAGTTAGAATAATGATTGAATGTCCACAATCCACAATTAAACTAGAGCTCTTTTGCCAGTGTCTCTCATACTCATCAATACACCTTCACTTTGCTCAACGTCTCTGCAACTTACCATGCTAAAAGGCATGGTACCACTGTGTGGTATCGACTTGAGAGTACATTGCTTTTCAAAAATTAAGCGTCTGTACTTCAGGGAGCTTTTTTTGGTTCAGGTTTTGTGCTACAAAGTCTCCTCTGCTCCGTCTTCCCTTATTGTCGAGGAGCAGATACAGAAAACTCAAAAAGAGGAAGCCTGTACCAGCTGAATAGATACTATTTATTTATTTATTGCATTAAGAACCCTAAGAGTATCTGTGTCAAAAACGTTAGGTCCTATAAGACAGATTTTACAGAACACGCTATCTCAGACAAAATTTAGGGGGTGGGGTCGTGGCTCCACCTGTGGGGGTAGTTCTGAGGCACAATTTACGGTCTCTACGGCATTTTGTACCCCTCTTTTTTTCTTCTATGTGTTGGTTAAACTTTCAGTTTTTGCTGCATTTTTGGATACGCCTGAGATTAAGTATTAAAGGGTATTACTTGTTGTCTCTACAGATAGTTCGAGTTCAGAAGAATCATCGGAATCTTCGGAATCATCCGAAGAGTCCTCGGATGATGATCGAAAGAAGAGGTCAGTACTCCTTTGTTCTTCGTATTTTCTGATTTAAAGTTCACTCTTAAATGCAAAACTGGTTGTTATCCCTATTTTTTGTGTTGACGTAGGAGTTACAAAACGGCTTTAAAGTTAACTCAGTTGAATAGACTAGAAACTGTACTCACCGTTTAACCCCTGGTTCTGGGTCTTTATCCAATATTTGTCAATATTAGTTTGAAAATTAAGTCTTGTTACTTTAGCGACTCTCATTATAGTTATAAATATTACAATGCAGTGAATTGTGTTATTAAGTAAAAGTTGACAGTTTGTAACTCGTTAATTCCTTTTATATTTTTCGTGGCAAGAGTCATAATTCAGTAACACAAAACACGTTTCATTTTTAGGCGTAAAAAGAAGGAATCACACAAGAGGAAAGACAAGAGAAAGCCCAAGAAAAGACGGTGAACGTGTTTTATTCAAAAGAACACTTTCGCAGAAAGAAAACTTGTTGTCATGTCTTTCCTGCTCACGTGAACATGCCATTCAACAGAAAAGTTATCTTTTATAACAGGGCCTAGTTGCGCAAATCTTTAACTTCTACCCTTAAATGCATATGTTCACGTCTGATGTTCAGTCCATTCAGTCAAATTCTTTGTAACGCCAGACATTAGCAGTAACGTCTGAAGTTACAATTTTTGTAAATGGTCCCTGGATTGCTACGTCATGTGAAATGACAATGACCGGAAGAGAGACAGAGTGGGGTGAGGTGGGGTGAGTAAAAGGGTGTGGATGACTGAACTTTTCTTTCCCTCTCTGGTACAATGTAGTTTGCTCCGACGTTATCATCATTTAGAACACTTAAGAACGCCTTGTTGTTGGATACTTTTAAGTGGCGCTAAAAGACATCCCCAGATAAACGGTTAGCAATTAAGAGTTTCAAGCAAATCTTATCGCCGCAGCTGTTACTCCTATCCTTTCTCCTATCTTAAAATTGTAAATAAAATTCAGTGAGCTGTTTTAATTTTCTAGTTGGTGTGCTGACCCGTCCCAGGTACCATTGCGAACCGTGCATGACAAGGAGCAGAAAAAATAACGCATATGCGCAAATTCTTATTCGTTTGTTTGTAAGGACAACATGTGGAGAAAAGAAGATATTGACTTAATAACAGATAAAATAAATCGCAGGTAAAAGGGAAATTCTTCTTCTTTTCAATTGGAAAGCGTTGGTGAAAACTGATGTGTGGGGCAGCACCTATCAATAGGCCCCTGGTACGAATTCCGCCGGAAGTGACGCTATATGAGCGTTGAGTTTGTTGTTGGTTCTCGCCTTTGCTCCGAGAGGTTTTTATATCTCCGGGTCCCTGTCCTCAAAACCCAACAGTTCCAAATTGTGGGGCGAGGGGGTGGGGGGGGCGGGGGGGGGGGAGAGAAAAATGGAGGAATGAATGGGTAAATTGTTTTACGCAAAAATCATGTCCTGGAAAGTAAGAATCACGCTTGTTTGGGGGAAAAAATTAAAATCATTAAAATTAAGGTAGAACTAGACGCACAACTCAGACCTAGTCTATGTTGTACAGCAGTCATTTTACATAAAACCTGGTCCATGCTTTTCATGTCTCATTGATAAAAAAAAAAGAAACTAAAATATAATGGCAATGACCACTCCAACACTTAAAAAACAGTAAAAAAGACATTTATGACTAGGCTAACGTTTAGTCTTAATATTTTTACTTACATTGTCATAGCTGGTTGCCTTGACCATCGCTAAGTATCGATCACAAAAAACGATCAAAAGAGCTTACAAACTCAAGCCCTCAAGTCAACATAGTCTTTTAGCACTTGATGTTAGTATCTCCCTTTTATAAACGGTTTAATTAAATTCAGTATGTGGACTACATACTATGGACTATTTTTAAGTTTTTTTAAAAAAAATGTTAGCGAATGTGGACTTACTTAATTTTCCTTGGATATTTAGATTTATATTTGGAATAACATGCTTTAATTTGCCAATATGTTCAGGAAATATAGCCACTTTTCATGAAAGTATTTGAATTCGATTATTACATTCATCAGTCACAACGATTCGGCCATTACTAAGCATTGCCACTGACATGGGATAATTAGATTCTCCTAACTTACTGCCTTTTGTTCCGAACTTCCCGATGAATTTTCCGTTAAGTTCAAAGACTTGAACTCGATGATTATAACGATCACAGACAAACAGATGCTGTGACTCATTCACTAACAAATAACCAGGACAATGAAATTCCCCGTCCCCTTGCCCCTCCTTACCAAACTTGTACTGAAAATGCCCCTCCCTGTTAAATACTTTGATACAGTTTTCACTTCGGTCCGACACTATGAAATATTCACCGCACTCAACACAGTGAACAGGACCATTTAAGGAACCCTGCCTACCTATCTTCATTACAAACCTACCATCCGGGGTAAAGATCTTAATCAGTTTGTTACCTTTATCAGCAACAATAATATTACCAGTACTATCTAAGGATAAACCCCAAGGGTTGGAGAGCTGACTATCAAGGCTTCCTTTGCCGCCAAATGAACCCAGATGCCTCCCCTCCCAACTAAAGATCTGTACTCTATGGTTATCTTTGTCTGCTACGAAAATTTTTCTATCCTTATCAGTGGCTATTCCAAACGGGCGGTTGAACTCTCCAACATTTTCACCTTTGTGACCAAAGGATCTTAAGAAAGTACCATTACTGTCAAACACTTGAACCCGATGGTTCAAACAGTCAGCTACTAATATTTCGTCTTTGTCAGTCACTGCCACCCCCAGAGGATTCTTAAACATCCCCTCCCCCGAGCCTTCCTCTCCAAAACATAAAACAGCTTTTACATGAAATGGTTTTACGCTTGTTGTAAAAGGGCTTCCACGAATATGTTCCTCATTTACTTTAACGTACAATTTGAATGTTCCTTGAACTCTAGGATAAAAACTAACATTGTAGGTACTATCTTTCATGTCCTCTACTTTAACTTCCGCCACGCATTCTTGTCCTTGTTTGACTTCTATTGTTACACGATCCTGTTCATCATACCACTGCTTTCTCTCTGCGTTTCTTGTGATCAAATTGAATTGAGCTTTACGCGCTACAGTTCCTTCCTTCAGTCCTTCGCCTTCAGCCACAGATTCACTTGCTTTTGTTCTGTTAAGGTCCTTCAAGGATCCGATTTCCTCTCCATTCACAACATCAAGCAATTTCTGATTTTTAATGAACACTAAAGCTTCTTGAGTTCCAGGGTCATGAGCAACAACCTCAGTCTGATCCACCCTCTCAAAAATTGTTTGCAATGTTTTTTTAAGCTGAACAACTTCAGCATTGGTACTTCTCTGAAAGAGTTTATCAGCTTCTTTCAGTGATGATTCAATAGCATCAATTTGTTGCTGAATCTCGTTCCTTTTTGCTGTCAGACTTTCAATGGACTCCTTAGTTCGGCTTTCTACTGTAGTGATTATATTTTGCACTTTCGCTTGAATTATTTTGATCAAGTTGTCAGTAAACCTTTGAACATCTCTTTTTATGATGTCGCCTTGTTGAATCATTTTAGCACAGTCTTCATCAAGATGAGTCACTATGTTCATTTTTGCTTCTAAATTTTGTCTTTGCGTTTCTATTACAGCTTTGATCTCGAGTCTTTTGGTTTCGGCTTCTTCATCGATCAATTTCAAAACATGACCTCCGTGATCCAAAATGACGCAAGTTTGGCAAAGAGCTGTTTCGCATTGTTTGCAGTAGTATTTGAGTTCTTCTCTCTGGTGTCCTAGTCTTGAACAAAACACAGGTCGCTTCAATACATCCTCGAAGTCCTTATCTTGGAATTTTCTCACCGCCAAAGCACGATGTCCCGTTTTGTCTCTCATTTTACTATGAAACATCAAACATTCTTCGCAATAAAATATGCAACACTGGAAACAATACGATGCTTCCGAGCTCTTCTTGTCACAGTTTCCGCATGTAAGTTGAGTGTTCTTGCATTCTTTGATGGCAAGAACATCGATAAAGCCATTTAAATAAAAGCTTGTTGGAAGATCTTTAAGATCACCGCTTGCTGGTATTTTGCTTAGCGTTTGGCATTTCGGGCATTTAATGGCGTCTCCGCCTCCGCACGTCTCGTACCACTGTTTTACACATTTCAAGCAAAAACTGTGCAGACAGGAGAGTTGTTTAGGATCTGTGAATAAGTCCGAACACACCGAGCAAGACACTTCTTCGCGAAGATTGTGAAATAGAGTTGTGAGATCCATGTCTTCTTCAAAATAACAGCCTCAAATGACCTTGTGTCCAAGAGTCTAGTCTACACTCAAGAATCAAGTCTTGTGACGTTTCTATCTTTAGCTTTTCTCAGAATCAAAGACCCTTCGAACCAATCACAGAGCAGTATTGTATTAGAGCCTCTTACGCGCCTTAGTAGTAAAGTGTCAATCATCTATACTAGAGGCAAAAGCCATTTATATGAAGCACGACACTGTAAAAACATCAGCGCATAAAGATACAAATTACTTTTTATTGTGCAGAGTGCCGTAAAACAAGCAACCGTGAACTGAATAATTGTATCTTTCTGGTTAAATTTCTCTCTGTTGTCGTGCTTGCAATGACATAATGCAGTTGTTTTGTGTTAACACCCGGGGTTAACAGTGTATCTTTCGAACTAGAGTTTGATCAAAAATAAAACACAAACATCGGTAATCAACATTGTGACTTATCGCATTTTTATAAACTTGACGTTTCGTATGCTAATGCGAAAACTCACAATGTTTATCACTGCTGCTTGTGTTTTATTTTTGATCAAAATACGATGGCCCTCGAAGTACAGTCCTCCGTAACAAAAAAGATTTGTCACTAAAGAAAACAAAATAAACAGAGAGACACATTCAAAATAACGTTTACTTTTTATGAGCCATTATACCATAAAACCACATCCGTTACTTCAGGTTGAACGTTTAAAGTGTTCACTGAGTGGAATGACTCATGGTATTTGGAGCATGGGCACGACACACCAGCATGCTCATTAAGGTGCAAGCAGGAGAGCTCCTGGGTGTAACACTTAGCCTTTTTTACGTCAGCCACAGGAAAAACTCAAGGCCTGAGGGCGGTGCTTTTACACGTAGTCCGCAAACAGGCTTTCTAGGGAAAAAAGTGGAGGAACAGATCGAGGCGGACTATAATAGAGTGGAAGAAGGGAGAGGAAGAAAATGAAATCGATTTTCTTACGGTCATCTTTACCCGATGCGCTCGGTCGGACTCCAGGGCTTGAGAGAAAGACGGAGATGCTGGTTGGGAAACTCAGAGAATTAAACCTCTAATGGTGGATACGGCTTTATTTGACCCCCAACAAAGTAGGCCATGCTAAACAGACAACTAAATAAGAGCTTTAGTGGTTTTAACTCTTCAATAGAGTATAACGTCGTTTAGCCTTTTTTATACACATTTCTTTTCCCCACACATCCCAAGCGGGCTTGTGGTGGTTACTTCTTTTCTTGTACCATATTTTCCCTTTTTTGTCATATCTGGTAGGGGTGTCGTGCGCTTTGCTCCCTCGCAAGTCGTATGTTTCAAGTTTTGGCTTGTGAATATCCAATCACACAAAAGTCCAACTCAGTTTCACGAAAATCTTCAGCCCAAGATTCATACCAGTCGAGGTTGTTCATTTCAGTGTAGGGTTAAGAGGATGTTGGTGGTCTTAAGTTTGCTCTTACAAACAATGTGAAGACAAAAATCTGCAAGGAAGCACACTCTACCAAACTCTGCGGTATGACCAGTACCTTACGCTTGCAGACAGCAACATCAACCGAGTAGTGGCAACCATGGACAGCTCTTGGGCCCCTCGTTAGGGCTCATCAGCTTGGCATAACCTTCGGACCCCTGTAAGATCAAAGCCGTGTTCATGGGCCCATGCTGATGAGTCGCAATGAGCGCGAAACAGTTCTCCCTCCATGGCTCGAGTTATATGGCTGTGCGCATGCGTAAGCTACTGGCCATACCGTGTTATTCTGCTAGTTTTGACGTAGGAGGCTGTAAAGTTTGCTCAATTGAATAGAGTAGAATCTGCACTCACTGTTTAACTCCCAATTTAGTTGGAAGATAATCTCTGTTTATTTCAGGGATTCTCATTATAGTTATTAATATTACAAAGCAGTGAATTATGTTATTAATTATAATTTGACAGTTTGAGACATGATAATTCCTTTTGTATTTTTCGTGGCAAGAGACATGATTCAGTAACACAAAACACGTTTCATTTTCAGGTGTAAAATGAAGGAATCGCACAAGAGTAAAGACAAGAGAAAGCCCAAGAAAAGACGGTGAACTTGTTTTATGCAAAAGAGCACTTTCTTCCTGCTCACGTGAACATGGTAGTCAACCAAAAAGTGATCTTTTATGACAGGGCCTAGTTGCGCAAATCTTTTACTTCTGCTGCAAATGTTCACGTCTGATGTTCAGTCGATCCAGTCAAACTCTTTGTAACGCAGACATTAGTAGTAACGTCTGAAGTTACAATTTTTGTAAATGGTCCCTGGATTGCTACGTCATGTAAAACGACAATGACCGGAGGAGAGACAGAGTGGGGTGGGGTGGGGTGAGTAAAAGGGTGTGGGTGGCTGCACTTCTCTTTCCCTCTCTGGTACAAGGTAGTTTGCTGCGACGTTATCATCATGTAGAACACTTACTAACGCCTTTTAGTTGGACACTCTTAAGTGGCGCTAAAAGACGTCCGCAGATAAAAGGTTAGCAAACAAGAGTTTCAAGCAAATTTTATCGCTGCAGCTTTTACTCATATCCTATCTCCTATCTTAGAATTGTAAGTAAAATTAAGTGAGCTGTTTTAATTTTCTAGTTGCTGTGCTGACCCGTCCCAGGTACTATTGCGAACCGTGCATGACAAGGGGGAGGAAAAAATCCACATGCGCAAATTCCGATTTGTTTGTTTTCAAGGAGAACATCTGGAGAAAAGAAAATATTGGTTAGATAAACGATAAAAAATAAATCGCGGGTAAAAGAGAAATTTTTCTTCTTTTCAATTGGGAAGTATAGGTGAAAACTGATGTGTGGCGCAGCACCTATCAATGTGCCCCGGGTTCGAATTCCGCCTAAAGTGACGCTATGTGAGCGTTGAGTTTGTTGTTGGTTCTCGCCTTTGCTCCGAAAGGTTTTTGTATGTCCGGGTCCCTGTCCTCTAAAACCCAACAGTTCCAAATCGTGGGGCAGGGGAAGATGGGGAAAAATGGAGGAATGAACGGGGTGAATTGTTTTACGCAAAAATTAACTGTCCTAGGAAAGTAAGAATCACGCATGTTTTGGCGTAACAAGGCAAAACAGCGATTTAGTTCGATAAAGCGCTTGACATGACTGATCCAGTGCTGGCTTACAAACTTAAGTCAACATAGTCTTTTAGCACTTGATGTTACTGTCTCCCTAGCTTCCCTCCTATGGCCAAGCAAAATTATATAAACAGTTTAAATTACAGAGGGTGGACTAACTCTTTAAGTCTTTCAAAAATAATATTAACGAATGTGGACTAACTTAATTTAGCTTGGATATTTAGATTGATATTTGGAGAATAACATCCTTTATGCCAATATGTTTAGGAAAAATAGCCACTTCATTCAAATATTTGAATTCGATGATTACCTTGATCAGACACAACAAATTGGCCATTACTAAGCAATGCCACTGACAAGGGTGAGTTGAATGCTCCTAACTTGCTGCCCTGTGTTCCAAACTTCCCGATGAATTTTCCGTTAAGTTCAAAGACTTGAACTCTATGATTCAGTTCATCACAGACAAACAGATGCTGTGACTCATTCAGTAACAAATAACCAGGATAACTAAATTCCCCGCCCCCTTTCCCCTGCTTACCAAGCTTGTACTGAAAATGCCCCTCCCTGTTAAATACTTTGATACAGTGTTCACCTCGGTCCGACACTATGAAATATTCACCACACTGAACACAGTGAACAGGATAACTCAAAGAACCCTGTCCACCTATCTTCATTACAAACCTACCATCCGGGGTAAAGATCTTAATCAGTTTGTTACAATTATCAGTAACAATAACATTACCAGTTCTATCTAAGGATAAACCCCAAGGGTTAGAGAGCTGACTATCAAGGCTTCCTTGGCCGTCAAATGAACCCAGGTGACTCCCCTCCCCACTAAAGATCTGTACTCTATTATTACCCATGTCTGCTACGAAGATTTTTCTATCCTTATCAGTGGCTATTGCAAAAGGGAGGTTGAACTCTCCAGCATTTTCACCTTTGTGACCAAAGGATCTTAAGAAAGTACCATTACTGTCAAACACTTGAACCCGATGGTTCCCACTGTCAGCTACTAATATTTCGTCTTTGTCAGTCACTGCCACCCCCAGAGGACAATGAAACATTCCATCACCCGAGCCTTCCTTTCCAAAAGATAAAACAGGTTTTACATGAAATGGTTTTACGCTTGTTGTAAAAGGGCTGTCACGAATATGTTCCTTGTTTACTTGAACATACAATTTGAATGTACCTTGAACTCTGGGATAAAAACTAACATTGTAGGTACCATCTTTCATGTCCTCTATTTTCACTTCCGTCATGCATTCTTGTCCTTGTTCGTCCTTGATCTCTGTCGTTACACGGTCCTGTTTATCATACCACCGCTTTCTCTCTGCGTTTCTTGTGATCAAATTGAATTGAGCTTTACGCGCTACAGTTCCTTCCTTCAGTCCTTCGCCTTCAGCCACAGATTCACTTGCTTTTGTTCTGTTAAGGTCCTTCAAGGATCCGATTTCTTCTCCGTTCACAACATCAAGCAATTTCTGATTTTTAATGAACACTAAAGCTTCTTGAGTTCCAGGGTCATGAGCAACAACTTCATTCTGATCCACCCTCTCAAAAATTGTTTGCAGTGTTTTTTTAAGCTGAACGACTTCAGCATTGGTACTTCTCTGAAAGAGTTTATCAGCTTCTTCCAGCGATGATTCAATAACATTAATTTGTTGCTGAATCTCGTTCCTTTTTGTTGTCAAACTTTCAATGGACTTCTTAGTTCGACCTTCCACTGTAATGATTATATTTTGCAACTTTGCTTGAATTGTTTTGATCAAGTGATCAGCAAACCTTTGAACATCTCTTTTCAATACTTCGCTTTGTTGAAAGACTTTAGCACAGTCTTCATCCAGTTGACTTACTATGTTCATTTTTACTTCTAAATTTTGTCTCTGCGTTTCGATTACAGATTTGATCTCAAGTCTTTTGGTTTCGGCTTCTTCTTCGATCAATTTCAAAACATGACCTCCGTGATCCAAAATGACGCAAGTTTGGCAAAGAACTGTTTCGCATTCTTTGCAGTAGTACTTGAGCTCTTCTTTCTGGTGTCCTTGTCTTGAACAAAATACTGGTCGCTTCAATACATCCTCGAAGTCCCTATCTTGGAATTCTCTCACCGCCAAAGCACGATGTCCCGTTTTGTCTCGCATTTTACTATGAAACATTAAGCATTCTTCGCAATAAAAAATGCAACACTGGAAACAATACGACGCTTCCGAGCTCGTTTTGTCACAGTTTCCGCATGTTAGTTGAGTGTTCTTGCATTCTTTGATGGCAAGAACATCGATAAAGCCATTTAAATAAAAGCTTGTAGGAAGATCTTTAAGATCACCGCTTGCTGGTATTCTGCTTAGCGTTTGGCATTTCGGGCATTTAATGGCGTCTCCACCGCCGCACGTCTCGTACCACTGATTTACACATTTCAAGCAAAAACTGTGCAGACAGGAGAGTTGTTTAGGATCTGTGAATAAGTCCGAACACACCGAGCAAGACACTTCTTCGCGAAGATTGTGAAATAGAGTTGTGAGATCCATGTCTTCTTCAAAATAACAGCCTCAAATGACCTTGTGTCCAAGAGTCTAGTCTATACCCAACAATCAAGTCTTGTGACGTTTCTATCTTTAGCTTTTCTCGGAATCAAAGACCCTTCGAACCAATCACAGAGCAGTATTGTATTAGAGCCTCTTACGCGCCTTAGTAGTAAAGTGTCAATCATCTATACTAGAGGCAAAAGCCATTTATATGAAGCACGACACTGTAAAAACATCAGCGCATAAAGATACAAATTACTTTTTATTGTGCAGAGTGCCGTAAAACAAGCGACCGTGAACTGAATAATTGTATCTTTCTGGTTAAATTTCTCTCTGTTGTCGTGCTTGCAATGACATAATGCAGTTGTTTTGTGTTAACACCCGGGGTTAACAGTGTATCTTTCGAACTAGAGTTTGATCAAAAATAAAACGCAAACATCGGTGATCAACATTGTGACTTATCGCATTTTTATAAACTTGACGTTTCGTACGCTAATGCGAAAACTCACAATGTTTATCACTGCTGTTTGTGTTTTATTTTTGATCAAAATACGATGGCCCTCGAACTACAGTCCTCGGTAACAAAAAAGATTTGTCACCAAAGAAAACAAAATAAACAGAGAGGCACATTCAAAATAACGTTTACTTTTTATGAGCCATTATACCATAAAACCACATCCGTTACTTCAGGTTGAACGTTAAAGTGTTCACTGAGTGGAATGACTCATGGTATTTGGAGCATGGGCACGACACACCAGCATGCTCATTAAGGTGCCAGCAGGAGAGCTCCTGGGTGCAACACTTAGCCTTTTTTACGTCAGCCACAGGAAAAACTCAAGGCCTGAGGGCGGTGCATTTATACGTAGTCTGCAAACAGCCTTTCTGGAGAAAAAAGGCGAGGAACAGATCGAGTCGGACTATAATAGTGTGGAAGAAGGGAGAGGAAGAAAATGTAATCGATTTTCTTACGGTCATCTTTACCCGATGCGCCCGGTCGGACTCCAGGGCTTAAGAGAAAGACGGAGATGCTGGTTTGGCAACTCAGAGAATTAAACCTCTTGCAGTGGCTACGACTTCATTTGACCCCCAACAAAGTAGGCCATGCTAAACAGACAACTAAATAAGAGCTTTAGTGGTTTTAACTCTTCAGTAGAGTATAACGTCGTTTAGCCTTTTTTATACACATTTCTTTTCCCCACACATCCCAAGCGGGCTTGTGGTGGTTACTTCTTTTCTTGTACCATATTTTCCCTTTTTTGTCATATCTGGTAGGGGTGTCGTGCGCTTTGCTCCCTCGCAAGTCGTATGTTTCAAGTTTTGGCTTGTGAATATCCAGTAACACAAAAGTCCAACTCAGTTTCACGAAAATCTTCAGCTCAAGATTCATACCAGTCGAGGTTGTTCATTTGTAGGGTTAAGAGGATGTTTGTGGTCTTAAGTTGGCTCTTACAAACAATACGAAGACAAAAATCTGCAAGGAAGCACACTTTACCAAACTCTGCGATATGGCCAGTACCTTACGCTTGCGGACAACAATAGCAACCTAGCAGTGGCAACCATGGACAGCTCTTGCGCCCCTCGTTAGGGCTCATCAGCTTGGCATAGCCTTGGGACCCCTGTAAGATCAAAGCCGTGTTCATGGACCCATGCTGATGAGTCGCAATGAGCGCGAAACAGTTCTCCCTCCATGGCTCGAGTTATATGGCTGGGCGCATGCGTAAGCTACTGGCCATACTGTGTTATTCTGCTAATTTTGACGTAGGAGGCTGTAAAGTTTGCTCTATTGAATAGACTAGAATCTGCACTCACTGTTTAACTCCCAATTTAGTTGGAAGATAATCTCTGTTTATTTCAGGGATTCTCATTATAGTTATAACTATTACAAAGCAGGGAATTGTGTTATTAAGTACAATTTGATAGTTTGTGACACGGATAATTCCTTTTGTATTTTTCATGGCAAGAGAAATGATCCAGTAACACAAAACACGTTTCATTTTTCGGCGTAAAATGAAGGAATCGCACAAGAGGAAAGACAAGAGAAAGCCCAAGAAAAGACGGTGAACTTGTTTTATTCAAAAGAAGACTTTCTTCCTGCTCACGTGAACACGCTAGTCAACAAAAAAGTGATGTTTTATGACAGGGCCTAGTTGCGCAAATCTTTAACTTCTGCTGCAAATGTTCACGTCTGATGTTCAGTCGATTCAGTCAAACTCTTTGTAACGCCAGACATTAGGAGGAATGTCTAAAGTTACAATTCTTGTAAATGGTCCCTGGATTGCTACGTTATGCGAAAAGACAATGACCGGAGGAGAGACAGAGTGGGGTGAGTAAAAGGGTGAAGGTGACTCCACTTCTCTTTCCCTCTTTGGTACAAATAGTTTGCTGCGACGTTATCATCATTTAGAACACTTAATAACGCCTTTCAGTTGGACACTCTTAAGTGGCGCTAAAAGACATCCGCAGATAAAAGGTTAGCAAACAAGAGTTTCAAGCAAATTTTATCGCTGCAGCTTTTACTCCTATCCTATCTCCTATCTTAAAATTGTAAATAAAATTCAGTGAGCTGTTTTAATTTTCTAGTTGATGTGCTGATCCGTCCCAGGTACTATTGCGAACCGCTCGTGACAAGGGGCAGAAAAAATTTACGCATATGCGAAATTCTTATTCGTTTGTTTGCAAGGAGAACATGTGGAGAAAAGAAAATATTGACTTAATAACAGATAAAGTAAATCGCGGGTAAAACAGAAATTCTTCTTCTTTTCAGTTGGAAAGCGTTGGTGAAAACTGATGTGAGGGGCAGTACCTATAAATAGGTCCCTGGTTCAAATTCCTCCGGAAGTGACGCTATATGAGCGTTGAGTTTGTTGTTGGTTCTCGCCTTTGCTCCGAGAGGTTTTTATATCTCCGGGTCCCTGTCCTCAAAACCAAACAGTTCCAAATCATGGGGCGATGGGAAAATGAGGAAAAATGGAAGAATGAATGGATGAATTGTTTTACGCAAAAATAATATGTCCTGGAAAGTAAGAATCACGCTTGTTTTAGGGTAAAATTAAAATCATTAAGATAGAACCAGACGCACAACTCAGACCTCGTCTATGTTGTACAGCAGTCATTTCACATAAAACCTGGTTCATGCTTTTCATATCTCACTGATGAAAAAAAGAAACTAAAATATAATGGCAATGACCAGCACTTGATAAACAGTAAAGAAGACATTTATGGCTAGGCTCATGTCCAGTCTTAATACTTTTACTTACATTGTCATAACTGGTTGCCTTGACCATCGCAAAGTATCGATCACAAAAAACGACCAAAAAAGCTTACAAACTCAAGCCCTCAAGTCAACATAGTCTTTTAGCACCTGATGTTAGTGTCTCCCTTTTATAGACGGTTTAGTTAAATTCACTATGTGGACTACATACTATGGACTATTTTTAAGTTTTTTTTAAAAAAATGTTAGCGAATGTGGACTTACTTAATTTTCCTTGGATATTTAGATTTATATTTGGAATAACATGCTTTAATTTGCCAATATGTTCAAGAAATATAGCCACTTTTCATGAAAATATTTGAATTCGATTATTACATTCATCAGTCACAACGATTCGGCCATTACTAAGCATTACCACTGACATGGGATAATTAAATTCTCCTAACTTACTGCCTTTTGTTCCGAATTTCCCGATGAATTTTCCGTGAAGTTCAAAGACTTGAACTCGATGATTATAACGATCACAGACAAACAGATGCTGTGACTCATTCACTAACAAATAACTAGGATAATGAAATTCCCCGTCCCCTTGCCCCTCCTTACCAAACTTGTACTGAAAATGGCCCTCCCTGTTAAATACTTTGATACAGTGTTCACTTCGGTCCGACACTATGAAATATTCACCGCACTCAACACAGTGAACAGGACCATTTAAGGAACCCTGCCTACCTATCTTCAGTACAAACCTACCATCCGGGGTAAAGATCTTAATCAGTTTGTTACCTGTATCAGCAACAATAATATTACCAGTACTATCTAAGGATAAACCCCAAGGGTTGGAGAGCTGACTATCAAGGCTTCCTTTGCCGCCAAATGAACCCAGATGCCTCCCCTCCCAACTAAAGATCTGTACTCTATGGTTATCTTTGTCTGCTACGAAAATTTTTCTATCCTTATCAGTGGCTATTCCAAACGGGCGGTTGAACTCTCCAACATTTTCACCTTTGTGACCAAAGGATCTGAAGAAAGTACCATTACTGTCAAACACTTGAACCCGATGGTTCAAACAGTCAGCTACTAATATTTCGTCTTTGTCAGTCACTGCCACCCCCAGAGGATTCTTAAACATCACCTCCCCCGAGCCTTCCTCTCCAAAACATAAAACAGTTTTTACATGAAATGGTTTTAAGCTTGTTGTAAAAGGGCTTCCACGAATATGTTCCTCATTTACTTTAACGTACAATTTGAATGTTCCTTGAACTCTGGGATAAAAACTAACATTGTAGGTACTATCTTTCATGTCCTCTACTTTTACTTCCGCCACGCATTCTTGTCCTTGTTTGACTTCTATTGTTACACGATCCTGTTCATCATACCACTGCTTTCTCTCTGCGTTTCTTGTGATCAAATTGAATTGAGCTTTACGCGCTACAGTTCCTTCCTTCAGTCCTTCACCTTCAGCCACAGATTCACTTGCTTTTGTTCCGTTAAGGTCCTTCAGGAATCCGATTTCTTCTCCGTTCACCACATTAAGCATTTTCTGATTTTTAATGAACACTAAAGCTTCTTGAGTTTCAGAGTCTTGAGCAATATCCTCAGCCTGATCCGCTTCCTCAAAAATTGTTTGCAATGTTTTTTTAAGCTGGACAACCTCAGCGTTGGTACTTCTCTGAAAGAGTTTATCAGCTTCTTCTAGCGATGATTCAATAACATTAATTTGTTGCTGAATCTCGTTCCTTTTTGCTGTCAAATTTTCAATGGACTTCTTAGTTCGGCCTTCCACTGTAGTGATTATATTTTGCATTTTTGCTTGAATTGTTTTGATCAAGTGATCAGCAAACCTTTGAACATCTCTTTTTAATAATTCGCTTTGTTGAAAAACTTTAGCACAGTCTTCATCCAGTTGACTTACTATGTTCATTTTTGCTTCTAAATTTTGTCTCTGCGTTTCGATTACAGATTTGATCTCAAGTCTTTTGGTTTTGGCTTCTTCTTCGATCAATTTCAAAACATGACCTCCGTGATTCAAAGTGACGCAAGTTTGGCAAAGCGCTGTTTCGCATTCTTTGCAGTAGTATTTGAGCTGTTCTGTCTGATGTCCTTGTCTTGAACAAAATACTGGTCGCCTCAATACATCCTCAAAGTCCTTATCTTGGAATTCCTTTACTGCCAAAGCACGGTGTCCCGTTTTGTCTCGCATTTTACTATGAAACATTAAGCATTCTTCGCAATAAAATATGCAACACTGGAAACAATACGATGCTTCCGAGCTCTTCTTGTCACAGTTTCCGCATGTTAGTTGAGTGTTCTTGCATTCTTTGATGGCAAGAACATCGATAAAGCCATTTAGATAAAAGCTCGTTGGAAGATCTGTTAAATCACCGCTTGCTGGTATTCTGCTTAGCGTTTGGCATTTCGGGCATTTAATGGCGTCTCCGCCTCCACACGTTTCGTACCACTGTTTGACATACTTGAAGCAAAAACTGTGCAGACAGGAGAGTTGTTTAGGATCTGTGAATAAGTCCGAACACACCGAGCAAGACACTTCTTCGCGAAGATTGTGAAATAGAGTTGTGAGATCCATGTCTTCTTCAAAATAACAGAGAAATGACCTTTTGTGTCCCAGAGTCTAGTCTACACCCAACCGATCAAGTCTTGTGACGTTTCTATCTTTAGCTTTTCTCGGAATCAAAGGCCCTTCGAACCAATCACAGAGCTGTATTGTATTAGAGCCTCTTACGCGCCTTAGTAGTAAAGCGTCAATCATCTTACTAGAGGCAAAAGCCATTTATATGAAGCACGACACTGTAAAAACATCAGCGCATAAAGATACAAATTACTTTTTATTGTGCAGAGTGCCGTAAAACAAGCAACCGTGAACGGAATAATTGTATCTTTCTGGTTAAATTTCTCTGTTGTCGTGCTTGCAATGATATAATGTAGTTGTTTTGTGTTAACACCCGGGGTTATCAGTGTATCTTTCGAACTAGAGTTTGATCAAAAGTAAAACACAAACATCGGTGATAAACATTGTGACTTACCGCATTTTTATAAACTTGACGTTTCGTACGCTAATGCGAAAACTCACAATGTTTATCACTGCTGTTTGTGTTTTATTTTTGATCAAACTACGATGGCCCTCGAACTACAGTCTTCGGTAACAAACGAGATTTGTCACCAAAGAAAACAAAATGAACAGAGAGGCACATTCAAAATAATGTTTACTTGTGTGATCTGATTTAAACTTTTTAG
The DNA here is from genome assembly GCA_964035705.1 of Porites rus. NCBI lineage: Eukaryota > Metazoa > Cnidaria > Anthozoa > Scleractinia > Poritidae > Porites > Porites rus. Next base: position 20,021,067 of record OZ038005.1, read on the forward strand.
AAGCTATTATTACCATAAAACCACATCCGTTACTTCAGGTTTAACGTTTAAAGTGTTCACTGAGTGGAATGACTATATTTGGAGCATGGTCACGACACACCAGCATGCTCATTAAGCTGCAAGCAGGAGAGCTCCTGGGTACAACGCTTATAGCCTTTTTTACGTCAGCCTCAGGAAAAACTCAAGGCCTGAGGGCGGTGTATTTATACGTAGTCTACAAACAGACTTTCTAGGGAAAAAAGTGGAGGAACAGATCGAGGCGGAATATAATAGTGTGGACGAAGGGAGAGGAAGAAAATGTAATCGATTTTCTTACGGTCATCTTTACCCGATGCGCCCGGTCGGACTCCAGGGCTTGAGAGAAAGACGGAGATACTGGTTTGGAAACTCAGAGAATTAAACCTCTATCGGTGGTTTCGACTTTATTTGACCCCCAACAAAGTAGGCCATGCTAAACAGACAACTAAATAACAGCTTTAGTGGTTTTAACTCTTCAATACAGTATAACGTCGTTTGGCCTTTTTTATACTCATTTCTCTTCCCCGCACATCCCAAGCGGGCTTGTGGTGGTTACTTCTTTTCTTGTACCATATTTTGCCTTTTTTGTGATAACTAGTGTCGTGCGCTTTGCTCCCTCGGAGGTCATATGTTTGAAGTTTTGGCTTGTGAATATCCAGTCACACAAAGTCCACCTCAGTTTCACGAAAATCTTCAGCCCAAGATTCATACCAGTCGAGGTTGTTCATTTGTAGGGTTAAGAGGATGTTGGTGGTCTTAAGCTGGCTCTTACAAACAATAGGAAGACAAAAATCTGCAAGGAAGCACACTCTACCAAACTCTGCGGTATGGCCAATACCTTACGCTTGCGGACAGCAATATCAACCGAGCAGTGGCAACCATGGACAGCTCTTGCGCCCCTCGTTAAGGCTCATCAGCTTGACATAGCCTTTGGACCCCTGTAAGATCAAAGCCGTGTTCATGGGCCCATGCTCATGAGTCGCAATGAGCGCGAAACAGCTCTCCCTCCATGGCTCGAGTTATATGGCTGGGCGCATGCGTAAGCTGTTGGCTATACCGAGTTATTCCGCTAATTTTGACGTGGGAGGCTGTAAAGTTTGCTCTATTGAATAGACTAGAATCTGCACTCACCGTTTAACTCCCAATTTAGTTGGAAGATAATCTCTGTTTATTTCAGGGATTCTCATTATAGTTATCAATATTACAAAGCAGTGAATTGTGTTATTAAGTATAATTTGACAGTTTATGACATTATCATTCCTTTTGTATTTTTCGTGACAAGAGTCATAATTCAGTAACACAAAACACGTTTCATTTTTGGGCGTAAAAAGAAGGGGAGTCGCACAAGAGTAAAGATACGAGAAAGCCCATCATTTAGAACACTTACTAATGCCTTTTAGTTGGACACTCTTAAGTGGCGCTAAAAGACATCCGCAGATAAACGGTCAGCAAGCAAGAGTTTCAAGCAAATTTTTTCGCTGCAGCTTTTACTCATATCCTATTTCCTATCTTAGAATTGTAAATAAAATTAAGTGAGCTGTTTTAATTTTCATAGTTGGTATGCTGACCCGTCCCAAGTACTATTGCAAATCGTGCATGACAAGGGACAGAAAAAAGTTACACATGTGCGCAACTTCCGATTCGTTTGTTGCAAGAAGAACACGTGGAGAAAAGAAAATAGTAAAGGGATTAAGATTCACGTTTGCTCCAAACGGCAAACGTGAATTTGTACCACGTGACCAAGTTTTCCCCTTAATTGTCGGTTACTTTTTATTACTTCTACTAAAAAATAAATAGCTTCACGCCAGTTTTATTGATAAGAATTGTTCTGCACAGTTTGTATCTGTTTATTTTCTATTCTGAGAAAATCTCTACATGAATCTGACTTTTGTCGTTTGCCGTAAACGCGACTCTTAATCTCTCTAGTGACCTAATAAACGATAAAATAAATCGCGGGTAAAAGAGAAATTCTTCTTCTTTTCAATTGGAAAGCGTAAGTAAAGAGCGCTGCGTGGCCGGCACAACCCATTAATGTGCCCCGGGTTTGAATTCCGCCGGAAGTGACGCTATACGAGCGTTGAGTTTGTTGTTGGTTCTCGCCTTTGCTCCGAGAAGTTTTTATATCTCGGGGTCCCTGTCCTCAAAACCCAACAGTTCCAAATCGTGGGATGGGGGAAAGATGAGGAAAAATGGAGGAATGAATGGGTAAATTGTTTTACACAAAACCTAACTGTCCTGGAAAGTGAGAATCACGTATGTTTTGGGGTAAAAAAGCAAAACACGCGACTTAGTTCGATAAATTGCTTGACATGACTGATCCAGTACTGACTTGGACCTTCAGAGTTTTATCAGTTGCTCGAGCAAACCGCTTTTTCGTAATCATCTGCTTTATTCAACATGCGGCCCTGGTGAGGTTCTCAAAACAAAGACACTGGATGAACGTTATTTGAACAGCAATGTTAAATCTAATTCAGCAAACTTGTTTCTCAAAATAGACTTTGTACGTTTTCAAAATTTGTCCATGTTATAATATTTCATTAAAATTACATGTAGAACTAGACGCATAACTGCGTTTAGTCTTAATATTTTTATTTACATTATCATAGCTGGTTGCCTTTACCATCGCAAAGTCTCGTCAAAAAAAAGGACCAAAAAGAGCTTACAAACTTAAGTCAACACAGTCTTTTAGTACTTGATGTCAGTGTCTCCCTAGTGTTCCCTCCTAAGGCCAAGCAAAATTATATAAACCGTTTAAATTACAGTATGTGGACTAAATCTTTAAGTCCGTCAGAAATAATGGACTAAGTTAATTTACCTTGGATATTTAGATTGATATTTGGAGAATAACATGCCTATGCCAAAATTTTCAGGAAATGTAGTCATTCAAACATTTGAATTCGATGGTTCAATTCATCAGACACAACAATTCGGGCATTACTAAGCATTGCCACTGACAACGGATAATTAAATTCTCCTAACTTCCTGCCTTGGGTTCCAAACTTCCCGATGAATTTTCCGTTAATTTCAAAGACTTGAACTCTATGATTATCACGATCACAGACAAACAGATGCTGTGACTCATTCACTAACAAATAACTGGCACAATTAAATTCCCCGTCTCCTTGCCCCTTCTTACCAAACTTGTACTGAAAATGCCCCTCCCTGTTAAATACTTTGATACACTGTTCACCTCGGTCTGACACTATGAAATATTCACCACACTGAACACAGTGAACAGGACGACTCAAAGAACCCTCCCCACCTATCTTCATTACAAACCTACCATCCGGGGTAAAAACCTTAATCAGTTTGTTATCTGAATCAGCAACAATAACATTACCAGTACTATCTAAGGATAAACCCCAAGGGTTAGAGAGCTGACTATCAAGGCTTCCTTTGCCGCCAAATGAACCCAGGTGCCTCCCCTTCCAACTAAACATCTGTACTCTATGGTTATCACGATCTGCTACGAAAATTTTTCTATTCTTATCAGTGGCTATTGCAAAAGGGCGGTTGAACTCTCCAGCATTTTCACCTTTGTGACCAAAGGACCTCAAGATAGTACCATTACTGTCAAACACTTGAACCCGATGGTTCAAACAGTCAGCTACTAACATTTCGTCTTTGTCAGTCACTGCCACCCCCAGAGGATACTGAAACATCCCATCACCCGAGCCTCCCTCTCCAAAACATAAAATAGGTTTTACATGAAATGGTTTTACGCTTGTTGTAAAAGGGCTTCCACGAATATGTTCCTCATTTACTTTAACGTACAATTTGAATGTTCCTTGAACTCTGGGATAAAAACTAACATTGTAGGTACCATCTTTCATGTCCTCTACTTTCACTTCCGTCACGCATTCTTGTCCTTGCTGGTTCTTGATCTCTATCGTTACACGGTCCCTCTCATCATACCACTGCTTTCTCTCTACGTTTCTTGTGATCAAATTGAATTGAGCTTTACGCGCTACAGTTCCTTCCTTCAGTCCTTCACCTTCAGCCACAGATTCACTTACTTTTGTTCCGTTAAGGTCCTTCAAGGATCCGATTTCTTCTCCGTTCACAACATCAAGCATTTTCTGATTTTTAATGAACACTAAAGCTTCTTGAGTTTTAGGGTCATGAGCGATAACCTCTCCCTGATCCATCCCCTCAAAAATTGTTTGCAATGTTTTTTTAAGCTGAACAACTTCAGCATTGGTACTTCTCTGAAAGAGTTTATCAGCTTCTTTCAGTGATGATTCAATAACATTAATTTGTTTCTGAATCTCGTTTCTTTTTGCTGTCAGACTTTCAATGGACTCCTTAGTTCGGCCTTCCACTGTAGTGATTATATTTTGCACTTTCGCTTGAATTGTTTTGGTCAAGTTATCAGCAAACCTTTGAACATCTCTTTTTATGATGTCGCCTTGATGAGTCATGTTAGCACAATCTTCATCAAGATGAGTCACTATGTTCATTTTTGCTTCTAAATTTTGTCTCTGCGTTTCTATTACAGCTTTCATCTCGAGTCTTTTGGTTTCGGCTTCTTCATCGATCAATTTCAAAACATGACCTCCGTGATCCAAAATGACGCAAGTTTGGCAAAGAGCTGTTTCGCATTCTTTGCAGTAGTATTTGAGCTGTTCTGTCTGATGTCCTTGTCTTGAACAAAATACTGGTCGCTTCAATACATCCTCGAAGTCCTTATCTTGGAATTCTTTTACCGCCAAAGCACGGTGTCCACTTTTGTCTCGCATTTTACTATGAAACATTAAGCATTCTTCGCAATAAAATATGCAACACTGGAAACAATACGACGCTTCCGAGCTCTTCTTGTCACAGTTTCCGCATGTTAGTTGTGTGTTCTTGCATTCTTTGATGGCAAGAACATCGATAAAGCCATTCAAATAAAAGCTTGTTGGAAGATCTTTAAGATCACCGCTTGCTGGTATTCTGCTTAGCGTTTGGCATTTCGGGCATTTAATGGCGTCTCCACCGCCGCACGTCTCGTACCATTGATTTACACATTTCAAGCAAAAACTGTGCAGACAGGAGAGTTGTTTAGGATCTGTGAATAAGTCCGAACACACCGAACAAGACACTTCTTCGCGAAGATTGTGAAATAGAGTTTTGAGATCCATGTCTTCTTCAAAATAACAGAGAAATGACCTTTTGTGTTCCGGAGTCTAGTTTACACCCAACAATGAAGTCTTGTGACGTTTCTATCTTTAGCTTTTCTCGGAATCAAAGGCCCTTCGAACCAATCACAGAGCACTATTGTCAGTATTAGAGCCCTTGACGAGCCTTTGTAGCGAACTGTCATTCATCTAGAAACAAAAGCTTTTTATATGAAGCACGACACCGTGAAAACCACAGCTGTTAAAGATGCAAATTACTATTTAGGGTGCAGAGTGCATCGAAGAGTGCAGTGAAACAAGCAACCGTGAACTGAATAATTCTATCTTTCTGGTTGAATTTCTCTCTGTTGTCGTGCTTACAATGCAGTTGTTTTGTGTTAACACCCGGGATTAACAGTGTATTGTCTGAATTCCAGTTTTCGGTCATAAACAAACGAGATTTGTCACCAAAGGAAAAAAAATACAGGCACGTTTAAAATAATGTTTACTTGCGCGATCTGAATTAACCTTTTTATGAACCATTATACGATAAAACCACATCACGTTACGTTACGCTTTTAAAAGTGTTCACCCTTTGCTTCTTTTACAAACTCAAGAGCTGAGGGCGGTGCATTGATACATAGTCTGCAAACAGATTGTCTAGGGGAAAAAGTGAAGGAGCGGATCAAGGCGGACTATAATAGAGTGGAAGAAGGGAGAGGAGGAAAATGTAATCGATTTTCTTACGGTCATCTTTACGCAATGCGACGGGTCAGACTCCAGGCCCTGAGAAAAAGACGGGACTGCTGGAAAACTATAGAATTAAACCTTTAACGGTGGCTACGGCTTCATTTAACCCCCAACATGAACAAAAAAGGCCATTCTAAACAGACAACTAAGAGCTTTAGTGGTTTTAACTCTTCAATACAGTATAACATCGTTTACCCTTTTTCATACACATTTCTTTTTCACGCACAACCACATGCGGGCTGGTGGTGGTTACTTCTATTTTTGTGCCACATTTCCCCTTTTTGTGATATCTGGTGCCATGCGCTTTGCTCCCTGGCAATTAGTCGTGTGTTTGAATTTTTGGCTTGTGAATATCCAGTAACGCAAAGTCCAACTCAGTTTCACGAAAATCTTCAGCCCAAGATTCATACCAGTCGAGGTTGTTCATTTGTAGGGTTAAGAGGATGTTGGTGGTCTTAAGTTGGCTCTTACAAACAACAGGAAGACAAAAATCTGCAAGGAAGCACATTCTACCAAACTCTGCGGTATGGCCAGTACCTTACGCTTGCGGACAGCAATATCAACCGAGCAGTGGCAGCCATGGACAGCTCTTGCGCCCCTCGTTAGGGCTCATCAGTTTGGCATAGCCTTGGGACCCCTGTAAGATCAAAGCCGTGATCATGGGACCATGCTCATGAGTCGCAATGAGGGCGAAACAGCTCTCCCTCCATGGCTCGAGTTATATGGCTGGGCGCATGCGTAAGCTACTGGCCATACCATCGAGTTATTTTGCTAATTTTGACGTGGGAGTTATAAGACGGCTGTAAAGTTAGCTCGATTGAATAGACTAGCATCTGCAGTCACTGTTTAACCCATGGTTCTGGGTTTTTATCCAATGTTTGTCAATGTTAGTTGGAAGATAAGCTCTCTGAACTCTGTGTACTTCAGGGATTTTTATTATAGTCATAAATATTACAATGCAGTGAATTGTGTTATTAAGTATTTGATTTTTCGTGGCATGAGTCATAATTCAGTAACATAAAACACGTTTCATTTTTAGGCGTAAAAAGAAGGAATCGCACAAGAGGAAAGACAAGAGAAAGCCCAAGAAAAGACGGTAAACGTGTTTTATTCAAAAGAACACTTTCGCAGAAAGAAAACTTGTTGTCGTGTCTTTCCTGCTCACGTGAACATGCCAGTCAACAGAAAAATGATCTTTTATGACAGGGCCTAGAAGTGCAAAGGCTTTAACCTCTGTCGCAAATGTTCACGTCTGATGTTCAGTTGATTCAGTCAAACTCTTTGTAATGCCAGACATTAGTAGTAACGTTTAAAGTTACATTTTTTGTAATTGGTCCCTGGATTGCTACGTCATGTGAAATGACAGTGAGAGAGACAGAGTGGGCTGGGTTGGGGGTGAGTAAAAGGGTGTGGGTGGCTACACTTCTCTTTCTCTCTCTGGTACAATGTAGTGTGATCCGACGTTATCATCATTTACAACACTTAATAACACCTTGTAGTTGGATACTCTTAAGTGGCGCTAAAACAGATCCGCAGATAAACGGTTATCAAGTAAGAGTTTCAAGCAAATCTTATCGCTGCAGCTGTTACTCCTATCCTATCTCCTATCTTAGAATTGTAAATAAAATTCAGTGAGCTGTTTTAATGTTCTAGTTGGTGTGCTGACCCGTCCCAGGTACTATTACGAACCGCGCATGACAAGGGACAGAAAAAATTACGCATATGCGCAAATTCTTATTCGTTTGTTTGCAAGGAGAACATGTGGAGAAAAGCAAATACTGACTTAATAACAGATAAAATAAATCGCAGGTAAAAGGGAAATTCTTCTTCTTTTTAATTGGAAAGCGTTCATGAAAACAGATGTGTGGGGCAGCACCTATCAGTAGGCCCCTGGTTCGAATTCCGCCGGAAGTGACGCTACACGAGCGTTGAGTTTGTTGTTGGTTCTCCCCTTTGCTCCGAGAGGTTTTTATATCTCCGGGCCCCTGTCCTCAAAACCCAACAGTTCCAAATCGTTTGATGGGGAAAAGATGAGGAAAAATGGAGGAATGAATGGGTGAATTGTTTTACGCAAAAATAATATGTCCTGGAAAGTAAGAATCACGCTTGTTTGGGGGTAAAATTAAAAACATTAAAATTAAGGTAGAACTAGACGCATAACTCGGACCTCGTCTATGTTGTACCGCAGTCATTTTACATAAAACCTGGTCCATGCTTTTCATATCTTACTGATGAAAAAAAAAGAAACTAAAATATAATGGCAATGACCAGCACTTAATAAACAGCAAAGAAGACATTTATGGCTAGGCTCATGTCCAGTCTTAATACTTTTACTTACATTGTCATAACTGGTTGCCTTGACCATCGCAAAGTATCGATCACAAAAAACGACCAAAAAAGCTTACAAACTCAAGCCCTCAAGTCAACATAGTCTTTTAGCACTTGATGTTAGTGTCTCCCTTTTATAAACGGTTTAATTAAATTCAGTATGTGGACTGCATACTATGGACTATTTTTAAGTTTTTTTTAAAAAAATGTTAGCGAATGTGGACTTACTTAATTTTCCTTGTATATTCAGATTTATATTTGGAATAACATGCTTTAATTTGCCAATATGTTCAAGAAATATAGCCACTTTTCATGAAAATATTTGAATTCGATTATTACATTCATCAGTCACAACGATTCGGCCATTACTAAGCATTACCACTGACATGGGATAATTAAATTCTCCTAACTTACTGCCTTTTGTTCCGAACTTCCCGATGAATTTTCCGTTAAGTTCAAAGACTTGAACTCGATGATTATAACGATCACAGACAAACAGATGCTGTGACTCATTCACTAACAAATAACTAGGATAATGAAATTCTCCGTCCCCTTGCCCCTCCTTACCAAACTTGTACTGAAAATGGCCCTCCCTGTTAAATACTTTGATACAGTGTTCACTTCGGTCCGACACTATGAAATATTCACCGCACTCAACACAGTGAACAGGACCATTTAAGGAACCCTGCCTACCTATCTTCATTACAAACCTACCATCCGGGGTAAAGATCTTAATCAGTTTGTTACCTTTATCAGCAACAATAATATTACCAGTACTATCTAAGGATAAACCCCAAGGGTTGGAGAGCTGACTATCAAGGCTTCCTTTGCCGCCAAATGAACCCAGATGCCTCCCCTCCCAACTAAAGATCTGTACTCTATGGTTATCTTTGTCTGCTACGAAAATTTTTCTATCCTTATCAGTCGCTATTCCAAACGGGCGGTTGAACTCTCCAACATTTTCACCTTTGTGACCAAAGGATCTTAAGAAAGTACCATTACTGTCAAACACTTGAACCCGATGGTTCAAACAGTCAGCTACTAATATTTCGTCTTTGTCAGTCACTGCCACCCCCAGAGGATTCTTAAACATCCCCTCCCTCGAGCCTTCCTCTCCAAAACATAAAACAGTTTTTACATGAAATGGTTTTAAGCTTGTTGTAAAAGGGCTTCCACGAATATGTTCCTCATTTACTTTAACGTACAATTTGAATGTTCCTTGAACTCTGGGATAAAACCTAACATTGTAGGTACTATCTTTCATGTCCTGTACTTTTACTTCCGCCACGCATTCTTGTCCTTGTTTGACTTCTATTGTTACACGATCCTGTTCATCATACCACTGCTCTCTCTCTGCGTTTCTTGTGATCAAATTGAATTGAGCTTTACACGCTACAGTTGCTTCCTTCAGTCCTTCGCCTTCAGCCACAGATTCCCTTGCTTTTGTTCTGTTAAGGTCCTTCAAGGATCCGATTTCTTCTCCATTCACAACATCAAGCAATTTCTGATTTTTAATGAACACTAAAGCTTCTTGAGTTCCAGGGTCATGAGCAACAACCTCAGTCTGATCAACCCTCTTAAAAATTGTTTGCAATGTTTTTTTAAGCTGAACAACTTCAGCGTTGGTACTTCTCTGAAAGAGTTTATCAGCTTCTTTCAGTGATGATTCAATAGCATCAATTTGTTGCTGAATCTCGTTCCTTTTTGCTGTCAAACTTTCAATGGACTCCTTAGTTCGGCCTTCCACTGTAGTGATTATATTTTGCACTTTCGCTTGAATTATTTTGATCAAGTTATCAGCAAACCTTTGAACATCTCTTTTTATGATGTCGCCTTGATGAGTCATTTTAGCACAGTCTTCATCAAGATGAGTCACTATGTTCATTTTTGCTTCTAAATTTTGTCTTTGAGTTTCGATTACAGCTTTCATCTCGAGTCTTTTGGTTTCGGCTTCTTCTTCGATTAATTTCAAAACATGACCTCCGTGATCCAAAATGACGCAAGTTTGGCAAAGAGCCGTTTCGCATTGTTTGCAGTAGTATTTGAGTTCTTCTCTCTGGTGTCCTAGTCTTGAACAAAATACTGGTCGCTTCAATACATCCTCGAAGTCCTTATCTTGGAATTTTCTCACCGCCAAAGCACGGTGTCCCGTTTTGTCTCGCATTTTACTATGAAACGTTAAGCATTCTTCGCAATAAAAAATGCAACACTGGAAACAATACGACGCTTCCGAGCTCGTTTTGTCACAGTTTCCGCATGTTAGTTGAGTGTTCTTGCATTCTTTGATGGCAAAAACATCGATAAAGCCATTCAAATAAAAGCTTGTTGGAAGATCTTTAAGATCACCGCTTGCTGGTATTCTGCTTAGCGTTTGGCATTTCGGGCATTTAATGGCGTCTCCACCGCCGCACGTCTGGTACCACTGATTTACACATTTCAAGCAAAAACTGTGCAGACAGGAGAGTTGTTTGGGATCTGTGAACAAGTCCGAACACACCGAACAAGACACTTCTTCGCGAAAGTTGTGAAATAGAGTTGTGAGATCCATGTCTTCTTCAAAATAACAGCCTGAAGTGTTCTTGTGTCCGAGAGTCTAGTCTACACTCAACAATCAAGTCTTGTGACGTTTTTATCTTAAGCTATTCTCGGAATCAAAGACGCTTCCAACCAATCACAGAGCAGTATTGTATTAGAGCCTCTGACGCGCCTTAGTAGTAAAGCGTCAATCATCTTATTAGAGGCAAAAGCCATTTATATGAAGCACGACACTGTAAAAACATCAGCACATAAAGATGCAAATTACCTTTTATTGTGCAGAGTGCCGTAAAACAAGCAACCGTGAACTGAATAATTGTATCTTTCTGCTTAAATTTCTCTCTGTTGTTGTGCTTGAAATGATATAATGCAGTTGTTTTGTGTTAACACCCGGGGTAACAGTGTATCTTTCGAACTAAAGTTTGATAAAAAATAAAACTCAAACAGCGGTGATCAACATCGTGAGTTTTCGCATTTTTATAAACTTGACGTCTCGTATGCTAATGCGAAAACTCACAATGTTTATCACTGCTGTTTGTGTTTTATTTTTGATCAAACTACGATGGCCCTCGAACTACACTCTTCGGTAACAAACAAGATTTGTCACCAAAGAAAACAAAATAAACATAGAGGCACATTCAAAATAACGTTTACTTGCGTGATCTGATTTGGACTTTTTATGAGCCATTATACGATAAAATCACATCCCGTTACTTCAGGTTTAACGTTTCAAGTGTTCACTGAGTGGAATGACTCATGGTATTTGGAGCATGGGCACGACACACCAGCATGCTCATTAAGGTGCAAGCAGAAGAGCTCCTGGGTGCAACGCTTAGCCTTTTTTACGTCAGCCACAGGAAAAACTCAAGGCCTGAGGGCGGTGCTTTTATACGTAGTCTGCAAACAGGCTTTCTAGGGAAAAAAGTGGAGGAACAGATGGAGGCGGACAGAAAAGTTATCTTTTATGACAGGGCCTATTTGCGCAAATCTTTAACTTCTGTCGCAAATGTTCACTTCTGATGTTCAGTCGATTCAGTTAAACTCTTTGTAACGCCAGACATTAGTAGTAACGTCTGAAGTTACGGCATGTGAAATGACAATGACCGGAGGAGAGACAGAGTGGGGTGGGGTGGGGTGAGTAAAAGGGTGTGGGTGGCTGCACTTCTCTTTCCGTCTCTGGTACAATGTAGTTTGCTGCGACGTTATCATCGTTTGGAACACTTAATAACGCCTTTTAGTTGGACACTCTTCAGTGGCGCTAAAAGACATCCGCACATAAACGGTTAGCAAGCAAGAGTTTCAAGCAAATTTTTTCGCTGCAGCTTTTACTCATATCCTATCTCCTATCTTAAAATTGTAAATAAAATTCAGTGAGCTGTTTTAATTTTCTAGTTGGTGTGCTGATCCGTCCCAGGTACTATTGCGAACCGCGCATGACAAGGGGCAGAAAAAATTAGGCATATGCGCAAATTCTTATTCGTTTGTTTGCAAGGAGAACACGTGGAGAAAAGAAAATATTGACTTAATAACAGATAAAATAAATCGCAGGTAAAAGGGAAATTCGTCTTCTTTTCAACTGGAAAGCGTTGGTGAAAAGTGATGTGTGGGGCAGCACCTATCAGTAGGCCACTGGTTCGAATTCCGCCGGAAGTGACGCTATATGAGCGTTGAGTTTGTTGTTGGTTCTCGCCTTTGCTCCGAGAGGTTTTTATATCTACGGGCCCCTGTCCTCAAAACCCAGCAGTTTCAAATCGTGGGATGGGGGAAAGATAAGGAAAAATGGAGGAATGAATGGGTAAATTGTTTTACGCAAAAATAATATGTCCTGGAAAGTAAGAATAACGCTTGTTTTGGGGTAAAATTAAAATCATTAAAATTAAGGTAGAACTAGACGCACAACTAATACCTCGTCTATGTTGTACAGCAGTCATTTTACATATAACCTGGTTCATGCTTTTCATGTCTCATTGATAAAAAAAGAAACTAAAATATAATGGCAATGACCACTTCAGCGCTTAATAAACAGTAAAAAAGAGATTTATGACTAGGCTCATGTTTAGTCTTAATATTTTTACTTACATTGTCATAGCTGGTAACCTTGACCATCGCAAAGTATCGATCACAAAAAACGACCAAAAGAGCGTACAAATTCAAGCCCTCAAGTCAACATAGTCTTTTAGCACTCGATGTTAGTGTTTTCCTATTGTTCCCTCCTTTTTATAAACGGTTTAAATTACAGCATGTGAACTACATACTATGGACTATGTTTACGTTTTTTTAAAAAAAAAAAATTAACGAATGTGGACTAACTTAATTTTCCTTGGATATTTAAATTTATATTTGGAATAACATACTATAATTTGCCAATATGTTCGAAATTTAGCCACTTGAATTCGATGATTACCCTCATCAGACACAACAACTCGGCTATTACTAAGCATTGCCACTGACATGGGATAATTAAATTCTCCTAACTTACTGCCTTTTGTTCCGAACTTCCCGATGAATTTTCCGTTAAGTTCAAAGACTTGAACTCGATGATTCCAACAATCACAGACAAACAGATGCTGTGACTCATTCACTAACAAATAACTAGGATAATGAAATTCCCCGTCCCCTTGCCCCTTACCAAACTTGTACTGAAAACGCCCCTCCCTGTTAAATACTTTGATACAGTGTTCACCTCGGTCTGACGCTATGAAATATTCACCACACTGAACACAGTGAACAGGATAACTCAAAGACCCCTGTCCACCTATCTTCATTACAAACCTATCATCCGGAGTAAACATCTTAATCAGTTTGTTACCTGTATCAGCAACAATAACATTACCAGTACTATCTAAGGACAAACCCCAAGGGTCAGCGAGCTGACTATCAAGGCTTCCATAGCCGCCAAATGAACCCAGGTGCCTCCCCTCCCTGCTAAAGATCTGTACTCTATGGTTATCACGCTCTGCTACGAAAATTTTTCTATCCTTATTAGTGGCTATTCCAAAAGGGCGGTTAAATTCTCCAGCATTTTCACCTTTGTGACCGAAGGATCTTAAGAAAGTACCATTACTGTCAAACACTTGAACCCGATGGTTCAAACAGTCAGCTACTAATATTTCGTCTTTGTCAGTCACTGCCACCCCCAGAGGATGCTGAAACTTTCCATCACCCAAGCCTCCCTCTCCAAAAGATAAAGCTGGTTTTACATGAAATGGTTTTACGCTTGTTGTAAAAGGGCTGCCACGAATATGTTCCTCGCTTACCGTAACATACAATTTGAATGTACCTTGAAATCTGGGATAAAAACTTACATTGTAGATACCATTTTTCATGTCCTCTACTTTCACTTCCGTCATGCATTCTTGTCCTTGCTCGTCCTTGAACTCTACCGTGACACGGTCCCTCTCATCATACCCCTGTTTTCTCTTAGCGTTTCTTGTGATCAAATTGAATTGAGCTTTACGCGCTGCAATCCCTTCTTTTATTCCATCGCCTTCAGCGATAGATTCGCTTGCTTTTGTCCGATAAAGTGTTTCCAAGGATCCAATATCTTCTCCGTTCACAACCTCAAGCATTTTCTGATTTTTAATAAACGCTAAAGCTTCTTGACTTTCACGGTCATGAGTAACAACCTCAGTCTGATCCACCCTCTCAAAAATTGTTTGCAGTGTTTTTTTAAGCTGAACAACTTCAGCATTGGTACTTCTCTGAAAGAGTTTATCAGCTTCTTTCAGTGATGATTCAATAACATTAATTTGTTTCTGAATCTCGTTCCTTTTTGCTGTCAGACTTTCAATGGACTCCTTAGTTCGGCCTTCCACTGTAGTGATTACATTTTGCATTTTTGCTTGAATTGTTTTGATCAAGTTATCAGCAAACCTTTGAACATCTCTTTTTATGATGTCGCCTTGTTGAATCATTTTAGCGCAGTCTTCATCAAGATGAGTCACTATGTTCATTTTTGCTTCTAAATTTCGTCTCTGCGTTTCTATTACAGCTTTCATCTCAAGTTTTTTGGTTTCGGCTTCTTCATCGATCAATTTCAAAACATGACCTCCGTGATACAAAATGACGCAAGTTTGGCAAAGAACTGTTTCGCATTCTTTGCAGTAGTATATAAGCTCTTCTTTCTGGTGTCCTTGTCTTGAACAAAATACTGGTCGCTTCAATACATCCTCGAAGTCCTTATCTTGGAATTCTCTTACCGCCAAAGCACGATGTCCCGTTTTGTCCCGCATTTTACTATGAAACATTAAGCATTCTTCGCAATAAAATATGCAACACTGGAAACAATACGACGCTTCCGAGCTCTTCTTGTCACAATTTCCGCATGTTAGTTGTGTGTTCTTGCATTCTTTGATGGCAAGAACATCGATAAAGCCGTTCAAATAAAAGCTTGTTGGAAGATCTTGAAGATCACCGCTTGCTGGTATTCTGCTTAGCGTTTGGCATTTCGGGCATTTAATGGCGTCCCCGCCGCCACACGTCTCGTACCACCGTTTTACACATTTCAAGCAAAAACTGTGCAGACAGGAGAGTTGTTTGGGATCTGTGAACAAGTCCGAACACACCGAACAAGACACTTCTTCGCGAAGATTGTGAAATAGAGTTTTGAGATCCATGTCTTCTTCAAAATAACAGAGAAATGACCTTTTGTGTTCCAGAGTCTAGTCTACACTCAACAATCAAGTCTTGTGACGGTTCTATCTTTAACTTTTCTCGGAATCAAAGGCCCTTCGAACCAATCACAGAGCAGTATTGTACTAGAGCCCCTGACGCGCCTTTGTAGTGAAGCGTCAATCATTTTGAAACAAAGGCCTTTTATATGAGGCACGACACAGTGAAAACCACAGCTGTTAACGATGCAAATTACTTTTTAGGGTACAGAGTGCAGTGAAACAAGCCACCGTGAACTGAATAATTATATCTTTCTGGTTAAGTTTCTCTCTCTGTTTTCGTGTTTGTAATATAATGCAGTTGTGTTGTCTTCAGACACCCGGGTTAACAGTGTATTGTTCGAATTACAGTCGTCAGTCATAAACAAACGAGATTTGTCACCAAGGAAAAAAAAAGGTACTTTCAAAATGACGCTTACTTGCACGATCTGAATTAACCTAGCCTGCGAGCAAGCTCTCCTATTTGGGAGAGCCTCGCGAGAACGCGGGGGCGCGTTCTCGCGAGATTCGCTTCGCTCGCGCGCTGTCTCTTTTTCAGCCAAACTCAAGGGCATCCTCGGAGACCCAGGGGCGGATAAAGGGGGCGAGGGAAAGTCTAAACAGGTGGAAAAATATATATGGAACGAAGAAAAGTAAAGATCGGCGAGAAGAGCCCCTGGGGACAGTGTCTTACCAGACCCTCTTCTCGATCTCGCCGATCTTTACTTTTCTTCGTGCCACATTTTCCCGCCCGTTTAGACCTTCCCTCGTCCCCACTATCTCCCCCTGGGTCTCCGAGGATGACTCAAGGGCTGAGGGCGGTGCATTTATACGTAGTCTGCAAACAGGCTTTCTAGGGAAAAAAGCTGACGAGCGGATCAAGGCGAACTTTTATAGAGTGGAAGAAAGGAGAGGAAGAAAATGTAATCGATACAGTCATTTTACCCGATGCTCCGGGTCGGAATCCCGGCCTTGAGAAAAAGACGGAGATGCTGGTTGGAAAACTGTAGAATTAAACTTCTAACGGTGGCTACGGCTTCATTTGACCCTCAACTGAGGATGCCATGCTAAACAGAGAACTAAATAAGAGCTTTAGTGATTTTAACTCTTGATACAGTATAACGCCGTCAGTAGCACTGATTTTTCATACACATTCGTTTTCCCCGCACAAAACCAAGCGGGCTGGTGGTGGTTACTTCTTTTTTTGTGCCATATTTTCACTTTTTGTGATAATTGATGCCGTGCAATTTGGTCCACCACCAGTCGTGTGTTTGAAGACTCATACAAGTGGAGGATGTTCATTTGTGTGGAGTTAAGAGGATTTTGGTGGTAGTTGGCTCTTAAAAACAATAGGAAGGAAAAAAACTGCAAGGAAGCACACTCTACCAAACTCTACAGTAGGGCCAGTATCTTACGCAGACATATTGTGACGGAAAGTTTTTCCACTTTCGAACGACTTTAAGGGCTAAAAGGGAAGTCGGGGATTGAACTCTGGAAACCGTCTTCTAAACTGGGGAAACTAAACTCAAATGGCAACTCGCTCGCGGGTAAGAGCTGTTACAACTCTTAGGACCGGGACCAAACCACTAACTGTAACACAGCAGAGAATAAGGCAAACTTGACTTGGTTCCAAAAGCGTTTATTCTTGTACATGTAATCGAAGTAATCGAAAAATTCTACAAACTGACTTACTTATATATCATTACGTTACACCGCCGCCCGGTTAGCTCAGTTGGGAGAGCGCCGGTCTGCTGAGCGGGAGGTCGCGAGTTCGAATCCTGGCCGGACCAACACTCAGGGTCTTAAAAATAACTGAGGAGAAAGTGCTGTCTTTATAATGACATCTGCAAATGATTAGACTTTCAAGTCTTCTCGGATAAGGACGATAAACCGGAGGTCCCGTCTCACAAACCTTGTTCACATATAACTCTGTGGGACGTTAAAGAACCCACACACTATTCGAAAAGAGTAGGGGACGTAGTTCCCGGTGTTGTGGTCTATCTTCATCACTTACATCATCAATCATCATGGGTTGGGAGGGTTCAGTGGGCTCATAAATGGACTGATAGCGGCTGCCATCGGCGCCCTTAGTATGCTGATGTCCGAGCCCACTGCAGAAAGCTATGTAAAGAGGACATGTATGTTTGTCCTCTCAATCGCGACATTTACATTTACATTTACATTTACATTACATTTACATTACTACAGGTATTCAACACAAAAGAGTACAATAGATATACAAACAAACTCGTTTGAAGTTTAGCGAAAATTATATATTGTTGCGGATTCTGTTTAGGTGTAAAAAGTGCTAGGACACGGATAAACTAACAAAGTTTGCCAAGTCAGCAAGGCGGCTTTAAAGCACGTAGTTTTGCTATATGAATAGAATTGCAAGCTCAGCTAGCGGCCCTCTGGGCACGTAGTAGGACTGTCTATTAAAACTGGCGTGGTTTTTCACCTACAACAAAAGCAGACATTTTTCGGATTTGCAAGTCAGCAAAACTTTTGGAATTCTAAATTTAGACGAAGCGACTATTTACGGAAGTAAATTAAGAACTATTATATTTGCGGAGAAACTTCGTGATCGTTCAAAAATACTTCAATTAAAAACGAGCTATATTTCCTTAACAAGTGTTACAGTGAAATGCCGCTTTGTTGTAGAAACTTTATAAATTAAAGTAGTGCAACTACTATTCAGGCAACCGATATTTTTAGAAATTATTACTGAAGTTGAACTAATACAATTAAATAATCTTATCAACGAAACGGAAACTTAATAAGTTTGTTCTGTTTGTACTATGACTAGGCCGCTGTTGGCTTTTGTAGGATTATTAAACAAAGCACAATAAAGCATGAGAACAAAACATCTTAAAAACTGCACGAGCCACCACGGCTGAATGCGGCTAATTGTAAACACTGTAAAATGTCTCATAAAAATCTTATTGTGAAAGCGAAAAGAGCAACGATAAAGTTAAGCGAAAATTCAAAAGCTTAAACTTTCATAGTCATTAAATTACAGCCAAAACCCGTATTTGAATTATAAATAGAAATTACTTGAATTTTCTCCCTAACAATATCAACTTAGCAGTGGCAACCATGGACAGCTCTTACGCATCTCGTTAAGGCTCATCAGTATGACATAGCCTTCGGACCCCTGTAAGATCAAAGCCGTGTTCATGGGCCCATGCTCATGAGTCGTAATGAGGGCGAAACAGTTCTCCCTCTATGGCTCGAGTTATATGGGTGGACGCATGCGTAAGGTACTGGCCATACCGGGGGGTAAACCGGGGGGTTAGCCTGGGACATGGGGGCAAGCGCAAAGTGAGAGGCGAATTTCCCCACAAGAAGCCTGGTACCAGGCTAGTTGGCCCTGGACAAACCCCTTGCCCTGGATAACCGTGTCGCGCTAGCCCCAGTATCAGTCAGGTGGCATATCAAATACAGTTTTACTATTTCAGCTAATTGCTAACAAGCCCTTATTTTAAGCTGTAGATAAGATGACAATAGCAACATGACGTCATTTTTTTCCATATTACAACTACCAAACTCTTTCAATCTTGTTTTCTCTCTCGAATTGGATTAATTGATGCCAAAACCTCCGTTTGATTAGTAAATTTTAATAAGAAATGAAAAAGTGAAATGAATTATGATAAATGTATGGTGTTGTTGGTTAGTGAGATCCAGCAAACAGACCAGAGAAAAACCTTCCCATAACAAAGAATTTTAATAATATTTTCTGAACTGCAATGACATAGTTTCTCAAAGGGTCATAAATGTGTTTCTGTCTTTTTATGATTATATTTTTCTATACAATTATCTATGTAAAATGAAGTGAATTACGATTATTGTTATTTTTTGTTAAATTACACAGAAAATTACATTGGAAATCTGAATTCCTTCAAGGATCTCCACTGACATGCACAACTAGTTTTTTATTGTATATTTTGCTTTACAAGATGTACTGAACTCTATGCTTTAGTTTACTATTTTCCTTCTTTGTGCTCAGTTGTAAAGCAAGAACAAGGTTATAGCTTAACTGACCTTTGTAAGGAGGAGAATCAGCAGTTAATCCGTCAACCACACCTTTGAACAACAAACGGTTCAGTCTAATTTAGGTCACTTGGGTTTTTTAAAATACGCACTTTACGTTTTCAAAATTTAAGGTAGCACTAGACTCGTAACTGCGTCTATGTTATACAGCAGTCATTTTACATAAAACCTGCTCCATGCTTTTCATGTCTCGTTGATAAAAAAGTAAATTAAAAAAACAATGGCACTGGCACTTCCAACACTTAATGAACGGTACAAAAACATATTTATGACTAGACTAGGCTAGTCACAAAGCATCGATCACAAAAAACGACCAAAAAGAGCATACAAACTTAAATCAACATAGTCTTTTAGCACTTGATTTTAGTGTCTCCCTAGTTTTCCCTCCTATGACCAAGCAAAATTATATATACGGTTTAAATTACAGTATGTGGACTAAATCTTCAAGTGTTTCAAAAAAATTTTTTAATGAAGGTGAACTAACTTAATTTACCTTGGACATTTTGATTGATATTTGGAGAATAACATGCTTATACCAATATGTTCAGGAAACAGACCCACTTTTCATTCAAATATTTGAATTCGATGGTTACATTGATCGGCCACAACAATTTGGCCATTACTAAGCATTGTCACTGACAAGGGTTTATTTAGTTCTCCCAACTTGGTGCCCTCTGTTCCAAACTTCCAGATGAATTTTCCGTTAAGTTCAAAGACTTCAACTCTATTATTATTATAATCACAGACAAAAAGATGATTTGACGGAGTCACTGACAAATAACCAGGATTAATAAACTCCCCGTCCTGCTCCCCGTTCTTACCAAACATGTACTGAAAATGTCCCTCCCTGTTAAATACTTTGATACAATGTTCATCTCGGTCTGACACTATGAGATATTTACCAAACTGAACACAGTGAACAGGCTTACTAAAAGATCGATGTCCACCTATCTTCATTACAAACCTACCATCCGGAGTAAACATCTTAATCAGTTTGTTACCTGTATCAGCAACAATAACATTACCAGTACTATCTAAGGATAAACCCCAAGGGTTGGAGAGCTGACTATCAAGGCTTCCTTTGCCGCCAAATGAACCCAGATGCCTCCCCTCCCAACTAAAGATCTGTACTCTATGGTTATCTTTGTCTGCTACGAAAATTTTTCTATCCTTATTAGTGGCTATTCCAAAAGGGCCGTTGAACTCTCCCGCTTTTTCACCTTTGTGACCGAAGGATCTTAAGAAAGCACCATTACTGTCAAACACTTGAACCCGATGGTTCAAACAGTCAGCTACTAATATTTCGTCTTTGTCAGTCACTGCCACCCCCAGAGGATACTGAAACATTCCATCACCCGAGCCTTCCTCTCCAAAACATAAAACAGGTTTTACATGAAATGGTCTTACGCTTATTGTAAAAGGGCTGCCACGAATATGTTCCTCGTTTACATTAACATACAATTGGAATGTACCTTGAACTCTGGGATAAAAACTAACATTGTAGGTACCATTTTTCATGTCCTCTACTTTCACTTCCGTCACGCGTTCTTGTCCTTGCTCGTCCTTGATCTCTATCCTTACACGATCCTGTTCATCATACCACTGCTTTCTCTCTGCGTTTCTTGTAATCAAATTGAATTGAGCTTTACGCGCTACAGTTCCTTCTTTCACTCCTTCGCCTTCAGCCACAGATTCACTTGCTTTTGTTCCGTTAAGGTCCTTCAAGGATCCGATTTCTTCTCCGTTCACAACATCAAGCATTTTCTGATTTTTAATGAACACTAAAGCTTCGTGAGTTTTAGGGTCATGAGCGATAACCTCTCCCTGATCCACCCCCTCAAAAATTGTTTGCAATGTTTTTTTAAGCTGAACAACTTCAGCATTGGTACTTCTCTGAAAGAGTTTATTAGCTTCTTCTAGCGATGATTCAATATCATTAATTTGTTGCTGAATCTCGTTCCTTTTTGCTGTCAAACTTTCAATGGACTTCTTAGTTCGGCCTTCCATTGTAGTGATTATATTTTGCATTTTTGCTTGAATTGTTTTGATCAAGTTATCAGCAAACCTTTGAACATCTCTTTTTAATACTTCGCTTTGTTGAAAGACTTTAACACAGTCTTCATCCAGTTGACTTACTATGTTCATTTTTGCTTCTAAATTTTGTCTTTGCGATTCGATTACAGATTTGATCTCAAGTCTTTTGGTTTCGGCTTCTTCTTCGATCAATTTCAAAACATGACCTCCGTGATACAAAATGACGCAAGTTTGGCAAAGAACTGTTTCGCATTGTTTGCAGTAGTATTTAAGCTCTTCTTTCTGGTGTCCTTGTCTTGAACAAAATACTGGTCGCTTCAATACATCCTCGAAGTCCTTATCTTGGAATTCTCTTACCGCCAAAGCACGATGTCCCGTTTTGTCCCGCATTTTACTATGAAACATTAAGCATTCTTCGCAATAAAATATGCAACACTGGAAACAATACGACGCTTCCGAGCTCTTCTTGTCACAATTTCCGCATGTTAGTTGTGTGTTCTTGCATTCTTTGATGGCAAGAACATCGATAAAGCCGTTCAAATAAAAGCTTGTTGGAAGATCTTGAAGATCACCGCTTGCTGGTATTCTGCTTAGCGTTTGGCATTTCGGGCATTTAATGGCGTCCCCGCCGCCACACGTCTCGTACCACCGTTTTACACATTTCAAGCAAAAACTGTGCAGACAGGAGAGTTGTTTGGGATCTGTGAACAAGTCCGAACACACCGAACAAGACACTTCTTCGCGAAGATTGTGAAACAGAGTTGTGAGATCCATGTCTTCTTCAAAATAACAGAGAAATGACCTTTTGTGTTCCAGAGTCTAGTCTACACTCAACAATCAAGTCTTGTGACGGTTCTATCTTAAACTTTCTCGGAATCAAAGGCCCTTCGAACCAATCACAGAGCAGTATTGTATTAGAGCCCCTGACGCGCCTTTGTAGTGAAGCGTCAATCATTTTGAAACAAAGGCCTTTTATATGAGGCACGACACAGTGAAAACCACAGCTGTTAACGATGCAAATTACTTTTTAGGGTACAGAGTGCAGTGAAACAAGCCACCGTGAACTGAATAATTATATCTTTCTGGTTAAGTTTCTCTCTGTTTTCGTGTTTGTAATATAATGCAGTTGTGTTGTCTTAACACCCGGGGTTAACAGTGTATTGTTCGAATTACAGTCGTCGGTCATAAACAAACGAGATTTGTCACCGAGGAAAAAAAAGGTACTTTCAAAATGACGCTTACTTGCACGATCTGAATTAACCTAGCCTGCGAGCAAGCTCTCCTATTTGGGAGAGCCTCGCGAGAACGCGGGGGCGCGTTCTCGCGAGATTCGCTTCGCTCGCGCGCTGTCTCTTTTTCAGCCAAACTCAAGGGCATCCTCGGAGACCCAGGGGCGGATAAAGGGGGCGAGGGAAAGTCTAAACAGGTGGAAAAATATATATGGAACGAAGAAAAGTAAAGATCGGCGAGAAGAGCCCCTGGGGACAGTGTCTTACCAGACCCTCTTCTCGATCTCGCCGATCTTTACTTTTCTTCGTGCCACATTTTCCCGCCCGTTTAGACTTTCCCTCGTCCCCACTATCTCCCCCTGGGTCTCCGAGGATGACTCAAGGGCTGAGGGCGGTGCATTTATACGTAGTCTGCAAACAGGCTGTTTAGGGAAAAAAGCTGAGAAGCGGATCAAGGCGAACTTTTATAGAGTGGAAGAAAGGAGAGGAAGAAAATGTAATCGATACAGTCATTTTACCCGATGCTCCGGGTCGGAATCCCGGCCTTGAGAAAAAGACGGAGATGCTGGTTGGAAAACTGTAGAATTAAACTTCTAACGGTGGCTACGGCTTCATTTGACCCTCAACTGAGGATGCCATGCTAAACAGAGAACTAAATAAGAGCTTTAGTGATTTTAACTCTTGATACAGTATAACGCCGTCAGTAGCACTGATTTTTCATACACATTCGTTTTCCCCGCACAAAACCAAGCGGGCTGGTGGTGGTTACTTCTTTTTTGTGCCATATTTTCACTTTTTGTGATAATTGATGCCGTGCAATTTGGTCCACCACCAGTCGTGTGTTTGAAGACTCATACAAGTGGAGGATGTTCATTTGTGTGGAGTTAAGTGGATGTTGGTGGTATTTGGCTCTTAAAAACAATAGGAAGGAAAAAACTGCAAGGAAGCTCACTCTACCAAACTCTGCAGTAGGGCCAGTACCTTACGCAGACATATTGTGACGGAAAGTTTTTCCACTTTCGAACGACTTTAAGGGCTAAAAGGGGAGTCGGGGGTTGAACTGTGGAAGCTAAACTCAAATGGCAACTCGCTCGCGGGTAAGAGCCATCACAACTCTTAGTCTTAGAACCGGGACTAAACCACTAACTAGAACGCAGCAGAGAATAAGGCAAACTTGACTTGGTTCCAACAGCGTTTATTCTTGTACATGTAATCGAAGTAATCGGTGTAATCGAAAAACTCTACCAACTAACTTACTTATGTATCATTACTACAGGTATTCAACACAAAAGAGTACAATAGATATACAAACAAACTCGTTTGAAGTTAAGCGAAAATTATTGTTGCAGATTCTGTTTTAGGAGTAAAAAGTACTATGACACTGATAAACTAACAAAGTTTGCCAAGTCAGCAAGACAATTGTCATGAGGACCTAGTTTCGCTATATGAATAGAAGTGAAAGCTCAGTTAGCGGCCTTCTGGGCACGTAGTAGGTCTGTCTATTAAAAATTGCCTGGTTTTTCACCTACAACAAAAGCAGACATTTTCCGAATTTGCAAGTCAGCAAAACTTTTGAAATTATAAATTTAGACGAAGCGACTACTTACGGAAGTAAATTAAGAACTATTATATTTGCAGAGATACTAAGCGATTGCTCAAAAATACTTCAATTAAAAACGAGCTATATTTGCTTAACAAGGAGTTACGGTGAAATGCCGCTCTGTTGTAGAATAAACTAAGAAAAATACTACTACGCAGACAATCACTATTTTTAGAAATCATTACTAAAGTTGAACTAATACAATTAAGGGCCTGTTTACATGGAGTGGGGGACCCCGGTCTAGTGGGGTTGGTTTGTTTTGATTTCACGCTCTGGGGGACACAAAACAAAAGAAACCTACCCCACTAGACCGGGGTCCCCCACTCCATGTAAACAGGGTCTAAATAATCTTATGAACGAAACAGAAACCCAATAAGTTTCTTCTGTTTGTACTATGACTACAATAGGCCGCTGTTGGCTTTTGTAGGATTATTAAACAAAGCACAAAAAAGCATGAAAACAAAGCATCTTAAAAACAGCACGAACCACCACGACTGAATGCGGCTAATTGTAAACACTGTAAAATGTCTCAAAAAAATCTTATTGTCAAAGCGAAAAGAACAACGATAAACGTTAAGCGAAAATTCGAAAGCTTAAACTTTAAAAGTCATGAAATTACAGCAAAATCCCATATTTAAGTTATAAATAGTAATTACTTAGTTTTTCTTTTTTTTCTTCTTTTTCTTACGCTTCTCGTTAAGGCTCATTAGCATGGCATAGCCTTCGGACCCCTGTAAGATCAAAACCGTGTTCAGGGGGCCATGATGATGAGTCGCAATGAGGGCGAAACAGCTCTCTCCTTAAATCTCTCCCTCCATGGCCGCCACTTCCCTTTCTCGTCTCCAGAGCCACTCGGCTTAATTTGACCAAGAAACGACGGGCTCTGGGGACGAGAATAGCCCCTTCCCGAGTTATATGGCTGGATGCATGCGTAAGGTACTGGCCATACCGGGAAGTTAGCCTGGGACATGGGGGCAAGCGCAAAGTAAGAGGCGAATTTCCCCACAAAAAGCCTAGTACCAGGCTAGTTGGCCCTGGACAACCGTGTCGCGCTAGCCCCGGCATCAGTCAGGTGGCATATCAAATACAGTTTTACTATTTCAGCTAATTGCTATCAAGCCCTTTTAAGTTGTACATAAGATGACAATTGCACCATGACGTCATTTTTTTTCCATATTACAACAACCAAAATCATTCAATCTTGTTTTCTTCCTCGCATTGGTAAATAAGAAATGCAAAAGTGAAATGAATTATGATAAATGTAAGGCGTCGTCAGTAAATGGTCTTCTACGCGCGAGCTCGAAATTTCACGCCACACCTGGAGACAACCAGCAAACAGACCAGAGAAAAACCTCTCATAACAAAGAATTCTAATAATATTTTCTGAACTGCAATGACATAGTTTCTCAAAGGGATAAGTGTGTTTTTTTCTTTTATGATTATATTTTTCTACACATTTATCTATACAAAATAAGGTGAATTACGATTATTATTTTTTGTTAAACTACCCAGAAAATTACATTGGAAATTTGAATTCCCTCAAGGATCTCCACTGACATTCACAACTAGTTTTTTATCGTATTTGCTTTACAAGATGCACTGAACTCTGAGCTTTAGTTTACTATTTTCCTTCTTTGTGCTCAGTTGTAAAGCAAGAGTAAGGTTGTAGCTTAACCGACCTTTGAAAGGGAGAAATAGGCGGTTAATCCGTCAACCACACCTTTTAACAACAAACGGCTCAGTCTAATTTAGGTCCTTGGTTTTTTTAGAATACGCACTGTACGTTTTCAAAATTTAAGGTAGAACTAGACGCATAACTGCGCCTTTGTTGTATGCTTTTCATGTCTCTTTGATAAAAAAATAAATTAAAAAAATGGCACTGGCGCTTCCAGCACTTGATGAACTGTAAAAAAAAAAAACATATTTATGACTAGACCAGACTAGTCGAAAAGTATCGATCACAAAAAACGACCAAAAAGAGCTTGCAAACTTAACTCAACACAGTCTTTTAGCACTTCATGTTAGTGTCTCCCTATTTTTCCCTCCTATGGCCAAACAAAATTATATAAACTGTTTAAAGTACAGTTTGTGGACTAAATGTTAAAGTCTCTCAAGAATAATATTAACGAATGTGGACTAACTGACTACAGTCAAACCTCTTTAATACGAACACCAAAGGGACAGAACCAAGTGTCCGCTTTACAGCGGTGTCGCTATTATAAAGGTAGGTAATGCATGATTTTTGGCATCTGGGACCAAACGAACTGTCCGTAATAGAGAGGTGTCCGTAAGGAGAGGTTTGACTGTAATTTACCTTGGATATTTGGATTAATATTTGGAGAATTAAATGCTTATACCAATATGTTCAGGAAATATAGCCACTATTCATTCAAATATTTGAATTCGATGATTAAATTCATCACACACAACAATTCGGCCATTACTAAGCATTGCCACTGACAAGGGTCTATTGAATTCTCCTATCTTGCTGCCTTTTGCTCCAAACTTACAGATGAATTTTCCGTTAAGTTCAACGACTTGAACTCTATGATTCTCACGATCGCAGACAAACAGATGCCCTAACTCATTCACTAACAAATAAGCGGGACAATTAAATTCCCCGTCCCTTTTCCCCTCCTTACCAAACTTGTACTGAAAATGCCCCTCCCTGTTAAATACTTTGATACAGTGTTGACCTCGGTCTGACACTATGAAATATTCACCACACTGAACACAGTGAACAGGGTCACTTAAAGAACCCTGCCCACCTATCTTCATTACAAACCTACCCTTCGGGGTAAAGATCTTAATCAGCTTGTCACCTGTGTCAGCAACAATAATATTACCATTACTATCTAAGGATAAACCCGAAGGTTCAAGGAGCTTACTATCAAGGCTTACTATGCTTCCAAATGAACCCAGGTGCCTCCCCTCCCTGCTAAAGATTTGCACTCTATGGTTACCGCTGTCTGCTACGAAAATGTTTCCATCCTTATCAATGGCTATTCCATCAGGTCGGTTGAACTCTCCAGAATTTTTGTCTCTGTGGCCAAAAGATCTTAAGAAGGTACCATTACTGTTAAACAATTGAACCCGATTGTTGCACTGGTCACCTACTACGATTTCGTCTTTGTCAGTCACTGCCACACCTCGAGGATAATCAAACATTCCATCACCGGTGCCTTTCTCTCCAAAACATAAAACAGGTTTTACATGAAATGGTTTTACGCTTATTGTAAAAGGGCTCCCACAAGTTTTTTCCTCGTTTACTTTAACATGCAATTTTAATATACCTTGAAGTGCGGGATAAAAACTGACATTGTAGGTACCATCTTTCTTGTCCTTTACTTTCACTTCCGTCACGCATTCTTGTCCTTGCTCGTCCTTAAACTCTACCGTGACACGGTCCCGCTCATCGTACCCCTGCATTCTCTCTGAGTTTCTTGTGATCAAATTGAATTGAGCTTTACGCCCCACAGTTCCTTCTTTCATTCCTTTGCCTTCAGCTAGAGATTCACTTGCTTTTGTCCGATAAGGTTTTTCCAAGAATCCGATTTCTTCGCCATTGACAACATCGAGCATTTTCTGATTTTTCATGAACAGTCAGCTTGAGTTCCAGGGTCATGAGCCACAATAACCTCAGCCGAATCCACCCCCTCAAAAATTGTTTGCAATGTTTTTTTAAGCTGGACAACTTCAGCGTTGGTGCTTCTCTGAAAGATTTTATCAGCTTCTTCTAGCGATGATTCAATAACATTAATTTGTTGCTGAATCTCGTCCCTTTTTGCTGTCAAACTTTCAATGGACTTCTTAGTTTGGTCTTCCACTGTAGTGATTGTAATTTGCAGTTTTGCTTGAATTGTTTTGATCAAGTTATCAGCAAATCTTTGGATATCTCTTTTTACGACTTCGCTTTGTTGAATCACTTTAGCACAGTTTTCATCCAGTTGACTTGCTGTGTTTAGTTTTGCTTCTAAATTTTGTCTCTGCGTTTCGATTACAGATTTGATCTCAAGTCTTTTGGTTTCGGCTTCTTCTTCGATCAATTTCAAAACATGACCTCCGTGATCCAAAATGACGCAAGTTTGGCAAAGAGCCGTTTCGCATTCTTTGCAGTAGTACTTGAGCTCTTCTTTCTGGTGTCGTTCCTTTGAACAAAATACTGGTCGCTTCAATACATCCTCGTAGTCCTTTTCTTGGAACCTTTGTACAGCCAATACGCGGTGTTCCTTGTGTCCAATTAAGCATTCTTCGCAATAAAATATGCAACATTGGAAGGAATATGACGCTTCCGCGCTCTTCTTGTTGCAGTTTGCACATGTCACCTGAGTCTTCTTGCATTCTTTGATGGCAAGAACATCGATAAAGCCGTTCAAATAAAAGCTTGTTGGAAGATCTTTAAGATCACCGCTTGCTGGTATTCTGCTTAGCGTTTGGCATTTGGGGCATTTAATGGCCTCTCCTCCGCCGCGGGTTTCGTACCATCGCACCAAACACTTTAAGCAGAAACTGTGCAGACAGGAGAGATGTTTAGGATCCGTAAATATGTCCGAGCACACAGAGCAAGACACTTCTTCGCGAAGATTGTAAAACAGCGTTGTAAGTTCCATGCCTTCTTCAAAAACAACTTAGAAATGACCTTTTGAGTCTTGTAGTCTACATCCAACATAATCAAGTGTTGTGACATTTCTATCGTTCGTTTTTTTCGGAATCGTAGGCCTTTGAGCCAATCACAGAACGCTACTGCGTAAGAGCCCCTGATGCGCTTTTGTCTGTTCGATAACATGATTCAATAGACTTTGTTAACAGTGTATTCTTCAAACTACAGTCTTAGGCGACAAATGGGATGTGTGAATAAACAATGTTTAAAATTATCTGGGCACATTCAAAACAATGTTCACTTGAGGGATCTGATTTAACCTATATACCGTAAAATTCCGAGAATAAGCCCCGGGGCTTACACTTTTGAAAGGCCCTTTTTGAGGAGCTTATTTTTTGAGGGGCTTATCTACGGAGGGAAAATTGCGTTTCAAAATCGATTGGGCTAGCCGTAAGTAAATTTACCGTTTTTGCTTTGTTTTACTTTGCATTTGAGGGCAATTTTCCAAGCACAAGCCCCCGAGGCGCTTATATTTGGAGGGGTGATTTTACGGAGGGTTTTCTGCGTTACTGGATTGGGTGGCTTATATTTGGAGGGCTTATTTTCGGATTTTACGGTATGACTATAATACCATTTGATAACACTACATCAGTTACGTTAAAAATACATTTGCGGTTTTGAAGGAGCATGGCCATGACTCGCGCGCATGCTCATCAAGTCGCAACGCTTTTGGAAGAGACGCCACACTCGTACCCGGCGTTTTCGTTCCCCTTGACCAGCGGTCGGGAGCATGCGCAGTACGGGACGAAGACTCGAGGTACGAGATTGAAGAACGGAGAATCGGGAAACGTTTTCAGCCGGGAAAAAAGAGGAAGAAACTGAAGACAATTTTCTTACGGTCAGCTTCACTCAATTTTGCGGTAAACTCCAGCCTTTGAGAAAGTGAGAAAGAGACGGGGATGCCACAGGTTGGGAAATTAAATCAAACCTCTAACGGTGAGTAAGGCAATTGACTAAGACTATAGTTGACCTTCAAAAAAGGAGACTATGCTGGAACAGACAACTTAATAAGAACTTAACAGTGCTTAAGATGTTTGTCAAATGGACTCTTAAAAACAGTATCACGTAGTTAAACCCTTTTATGGTCACTTTTTTTTTCGCACCACCCCAAGCGGGCGGGTGGGGAATGCCTTTTTTTTTCCATTACACTTTTTGTGTTAACTGGTGGCATGCGTATTGATTTCTAATAAGCCCTGAGGTAAACCTCTGGCTTGTGAATGTTGAGTAACGTAAAGTCCAACGCACTTTCGGGCCACGAAAATCTTTAGCCAGAGACTCATTCCAGTCGAGAGTGTTCGTGTGTAGAGGAAAGGATGTTGCTGGTCATTGGATCGTAGCCTAGGACTAGGCTCGTTATAGTTGAGAAAAAGGGTGAATAACATGTTTAGAGCGAAGAAAGGGGCTACAGCTATCACCACCCATCAACGAGGCCTGGACTCGAATTCCGGAAGTGACGCTATATATATATGAGCGTTCGGGTTGTTGTTGGTTCTGGCCTTTCTCCAAGAGTTCCCTAGTGTACTCAAAAAGTACGATTTTTTGAAATTCCGATACGGGCGCGGGGAAGAAGATACGAAAAAAATGGAGGAATTGTTAGATGATTGGTTTTACAGAAAAATTAACTGCCCATAACATTAAGAATCACGCTTGATTTGGCAAAGAAAGTTAGGAAAGCGATTTGAACCATGCAACGCCTAACGTCTTGGACCAACGCTTCCATGCCACTCAGTCTTGTACCCTGAGCTTTATCATGCTCGAGCAAGCAGGCGGTAGATAATCATCAGATCTATTTAACAATATCTCAAAAAATGCGGCCCAGAGAGGTTCCACAAAACAAATGCAGTTGATGAGAAAGATATTTGAACAACAATGTTTAATCTGATATAGCTCACTCGGTTTCTCAAAATATAGTGACCGTCCAACATTTTTGTAAACGTTGTACGTTTGTACCAATTGCCCCCCTTTTTTTAAATATTTCGTTAAAATTTAAGATAGAAGTTGTTTTAGACATATAGTATTATCATGGCTCTGAAGTAAACCAACTGTCAACGTATTTGAAACTATACAACCTAACTTATAAGACAACAAACAAACAATGAAACTAATTTTATTTTACTTCATATTTTATACACCTTGTACACTTGTAAAATTAAACTGCGAATAAAGGGCAGGGGCGAGATTATTGTGTTTTATCTTGGTAAAAACAAATGCTAAAATTTATCAGGAAATAATAACTTCCTTCAAGATCACCAACGACATGAAAATAAGTATCACACTGTAAAATATTTTGTACGTCATACCAGTTTTTTCTAAAAGGCGCGTCAAGAAAATGTTTGGCGGGTTATTTTTCACGATAGAATCCAGTTTTATCTTAGGCCCCGTCCACACGAATCTGGACATTTTTGAAACCGCATATTTTTTATCGGGATTCGTGTGGATTGAGCCATAAACCGCTTTGGAGAGTGGTTTTAATGTGTTTTAGAACAATGCGGTTTCGGTGTCTGTATTCACTGGCTTCGTGTGGACAGGAGGCCGATTTGTGTTAAAAAATATATATATATGCGGTTTCAAACCGGATTTGTGTGGACGTGGTCTTAGCCACTGAAACCCGAAAATACTTATGTTACACAGTGGCCATTTTACACAACACCTGGCCCATATTATTCGTCTGCCATTGACATAAAAGTAAAACAAAATGACACTGGCCCTCCCAACAGGAAATGAACGGTAAACAAAAAGAAAACATTTTTTTAACATCTTAACTGACTTTTGTTAACGTTATCGTAGCAGACTGCAAGAATTAAACATATTTTAGTCAATACTTGAACTAAGTTTTGTTCCCTAGCTTTCCCTCCTATGGCCAAGCAAAATTTTATAAACGGTCAAAAGCATCTGGAAGAAAAATCCAGAGGCTGGTAGTCAGAGTTCTTTAAGTCTTACTAAACAATATTAACAGTTAATGTGGTCTAACTTATCTTAGCTTGAATATTTAGAGAATAACATGCCTATACTAATAATTTCAGGAATTTTATCCATTTTTCTATTCAAATGTTTGAATTCGATGATTATCTTTATCACACACAACAATTTGGCCATTATTAAGCATCTCCACTAATATGGGTTCAAT
Organism: Porites rus; assembly: GCA_964035705.1. Lineage (NCBI taxonomy): Eukaryota > Metazoa > Cnidaria > Anthozoa > Scleractinia > Poritidae > Porites > Porites rus. The sequence goes on from OZ038005.1 coordinate 20,053,146, forward strand.
GAACTCTCCTAACTTGCTGCCGTTTGTTCCAAACTTCCCGATGAATTTTCCGTTAAGTTCAAAGACTTGAACTCTATGATTCCTTTGATCACAGACAAACAGATGCTGTGACTCATTCACCAACAAATAAGAGGGACAATTAAACTCCCCGTCCCCCTCCCCCCGCTTACCAAACTTGTACTGAAAATGCCCCTCCCTGTTAAATACTTTGATACAGTGTTCACCTCGGTCTGACACTATGAAATATTCACCACACTGAACACAGTGAACAGGATAACTCAAAGAACCCTGCCCACCTATTTTCATTACAAACCTACCATCCGGGGTAAAGATCTTAATCAGTTTGTTACCTGCATCAGCAACAATAACATTACCATTACTATCTAAGGATAAACCCCAAGGACGAGAGAGCTGACTATCAAGGCTTCCTTGGCCGCCAAATGAATCCAGGTGCCTCCCCTCCCAACTAAGAATTTGTATTCTGTGGTTACCATTGTCTGCTACAAAAATATTCTTGTCCTTATTAATGGTTATTCCAAAAGGGTGTTTGAACTCTCCAGTATTTTCACCTTGGTGACCAAAGAATCTTAAAAAAGTACCATTACTGTCAAACACTTGAACACGATCGTTTAACTGGTCAGCTACTACTATTTCGTCTTTGTCAGTCACTGCCACCCCTTTAGGATACTTAAACATTCCATCACCCGAGCCTTTCTCTCCAAAAGATAGAACAGGTTTTACATGAAATGGTTTTACGCTTGTTGTAAAAGGGCTTCCACTAATATTTTCCTCATTTACTTTAACGTACAATTTGAATGTACCTTGAACTCTGGGATAAAAACAAACATTGTAGGTACCGTCTTTCATGTCCTCTACTTTCACTTCCGTTACACATTCTCGTTCTTGCTCGTCCTTGAACTCTAACGTGACACGGTCGTGTTCATCATACCCCTGCTTTCTCTCTGCGTTTCTTGTGATCAAATTGAATCGAGCTTTGCGCGCTACAATTCCTTCCTTCAGTCCTTCGCCTTCAGCCACAGATTCGCTTGATTTTGTCCGATGGGGTTTTTCTATGGATCCAATTTCTTCTCCGTTCACAATATCAAGCATTTTCTGATTTTTAATAAACGCTAAAGCTTCGTGAGTTTCAGGGTCTTGAGCAATATCCTCAGCCTGATCCGCTTCCTTAAAAATTGTTCGCAATGTTTTTTTAAGCTGAACAACCTCAGCGTTGGTACTTCTCTGAAAGAGTTTATCAGCGTCTTCTAGCGATGATTCAATAACATTAATTTGTTGCTGTATTTTGTTCCTTTTTGCTATCAAACTTTCAATGGACTTCTTTGTTCGGCCTTCCACTGTGGTGATTATATTTTGCATTTTTGCTTGAATTGTTTTGATCAAGTTATCAGCAAACCTTTGCACATCTCTTTTTAATACTTCGCTTTGTTGAATCATTATAGCACAGTCTTCATCCAGTTGACTCACTATGTTCATTTTTGCTTTTATATTTTGTCTCTGCGTTTCGATTACAGATTTGATCTCAAGTCTTTTGGTTTCGGCTTCCTCTTCGATCAATTTCAAAACATGACCTCCGTGATCCAAAATGACGCACGTTTGGCAAAGCGCTGTTTCGCATTGTTTACAGTAGTATTTGAGCTCCTCTTTCTGATGTCCTTGTCTTGAACAAAATACTGGTCGCTTCAATACATCCTCGAAGTCCTTATCTTGAAATTCTTTTACCTCCAAAGCACGGTGTCCCGTTTTGTCGCGCATTTTACTATGAAACATTAAGCATTCTTCGCAATAAAATATGCAACACTGGAAACAATACGACGCTTCCGAGCTCTTCTTGTCACAGTTTCCACATGTTAGTTGAGTGTTCTTGCATTCTTTGATGGCAAGAACATCAATAAAGCCATTCAAATAAAAGCTTGTTGGAAGATCTTTAAGATCACCGCTTGCTGGTATTCTGCTTAGCGTTTGGCATTTCGGGCATTTAATGGCGTCTCCGGCGCCGCACGTCTCGTACCACTGATTTACACACTTCAAGCAAAAACTGTGCAGACAGGAGAGTTGTTTAGGATCAGTGAACAAGTCCGAACACACAGAGCAAGATACTTCTTCGCGAAGATTGTGAAATAGAGTTTTGAGATCCATGTCTTCTTCAAAATAACAGAGACATGACCTTTTGTGTTCCGGAGTCTAGTCTACATTCAACAATCAAGTCTTGTGACGTTTCTATCTTAAGCTTTTCTCGGAATCAAAGTCCCTTCGAACCAATCACCGAGCAGTATTGTATTAGAGCTCCTGACGCGCCTTGTAGTGAAGTGTCAATCATTTAGAAACAAAAGCCTTTTACATGAAGCACGACACCGTGACAACATCAGCTCAGAAAGATGCAAATTACTTTTTCGGATATAGAGTGCAGTGAAACAAGCAACTGTGTGTCGAGTTATAATTAGCCCCGTCATCAGTCGGGTGGTATATCAAATACAGCTTAATTTACTATTCAGCTCGTTGCTATCAAACCCTCTATTTCTCTCGGTATGTAAGCCGTATGTAATAGGACAATTGCACCATGACGTCAACTACCAAAATCTTTCAGTCTTGTTTTCTTCCTGAAATTGGAGCAATTGATGCAAACCTCTGTTTGATTGGTAAATTTAAATAAGAAATGCAAAAGTGATATGTATTCTGGCGGGCTCCTGATTTTGGTCAATGTACGTATTGCGTGGTCGGGAAATTTCCTTCTACGCCGAGGAAATGTAAGAGGTTTATTTCCCCACGGACTAAGCCCGGGGATAACTCTTCCATAGGTGAGCCGCTGAGGGTTGGAGACCCTAACCCTGTTTAGAACAAGTACCGTATTTATTCGATTAAACACCCAACCTCAAATTAGCTCCCGCCTCGAATAAGCGCCCATCCTGTTGGGAGGAAAATTTGATAAGCGCCCAGCCTCGAATAAGCGCCCACCCCCACCCACAACCCTCCCCTCCCACCCCTACAACAATAACAACCTCAAGTGGACAAGAAGAGTTGGTTGTTATTTCTTTGCTACCCTATCTGCTTCTCATTGTATGACCGATTTGCAGACGTTACGCTGTGAGACACCTACTAGGCAGGACCAGAGAGTTCGCTTAATGATCTTACTGACAATGAGATAGAAATTGACTAGGTACATAGCTACTAAGAGATTTCCCCGAAGACCGAGTTTGTTAGTATTTTCATATTAAAAAAAGATCTTTCAAAGAACAGTTGAAATTCTGCTCTGGTACATCTTCAAGTTTTGTTATTATTTACTGCTTTGTTGGAAAATTAACTTACTTCTTGTTCAAAATAATAAAAATTTAATAAACGCCCAGCCTCGAATAAGCACCCACTCTCAATGCCCAAAAGCTAAAAGTTTAATAAGCGCCCAGGGCGCCTAATCGAATAAATACGGTTGTTCGTAAAATACATAGCCTTTTTATAGTAAGACAAAGCCCTCGAAAAACCCCGTTCAGATCAAAGTACATGTACACCGATTTAGAGCAGACTTCCGCGGAATTATACACCCGGTTTAGCATAGAGAGGACGAAAACCATATCCGGGGGAAGGGTTGAGAGGGTTGCAACCCTCGCTTTTGGGGAAGTTTTCGACTTGTCTGGCTACCCATGTCTGTCCCTTTTTTATACCAAAAATAATATTATAAATTCTTAATGTTTTATGCGCAATTCATAGGTGATTGACTGATCGTCATTTACGGGAGAACAAACCATCAGGCTTGAAAGGGCCTGAGATGATTTTGCACACATGTACCTTTGCTAGCTCTTGGTGTTCGCGGTTGAAGATGCTTTCCCAACGATCCATCGTATACCTGCGGATCGAAAAGTTGGATCTCACGCCTACTCACGTCTGTGTTCTGATTTGTCACGCCTGGTGGAAAAGTTTGAGCCATTACAGCATTAACTGACACATTTTGAAAAATATATTTATAATTAATTTCAAGGAAACCAGAACTAAAGAGGGAAAGGAAAAGTCTTTGTGAATGATCGACTTTCTCCGAATTCTCTTTTTTTAGTAGGGAAGTCAATGTTCCTTTGTGTTCCCATGTTCGTGTTAGACGGAACTCTTCGTAACGTCTTCGGAAGTCTTCGGAATATCTTCGGACATCTTCGGATATTATCGGACCCCTATGAAAAATCCTGGCACCCTTAAAATAAAGAATGTCACGCCTATAAATTAAAAATAGTTGGCAAGTATACCATCGCCATTGCCTGCACCCTACCGACCACAAAACGCAGAAGCTAAGCGATCGTTTTCACTAATGAAACGATTCAAGACCTGCTCTCGCAAACAATGTGATTGTCTGAAGCCGAGCGATTCTCTGATCACGCAGTGAACGCAATGCTCTCCGAGAGTTTCGAGGTAGACAAAATATTCCAAGCCTTTGTGAAGTTTCATCCAAGAGGGCTCTTTCCAGCGAGTCTGTTTGATTAAATAGGCAGGTAAAAAGAGACAAACAACTATCGTTGTTGCACTCTACTCTTGGTCCTTAACCCTCGGACGTAGACGCAAATTCATGAACGGGAAGTCCAAAGACTACTGCAAAGCTGATTTAAAACAACGTGTATTGTTTTTTATAACAATATTTCGGCTGGCCATACCAGCCTTCTTTAGGTTTACAGATGTTACGCAAATTCATACCCCCACCGTGGTACAGGGAGGGGTGGATGGACCCCCCCCCTAGAGTCCTTGATTGCAGTATTTCGAAACGATTTTACCTTCAGTGGAAAGCCTTTGATCTCCTCTACAAGATGAGTATATTTTATGGGTGGTGGCGCTGCTGGGGGCCTGTGACGTCGCCAACAATGGTCGCCATCTTGGATTTTACCAAGAATTAGAAAACAGGTTAAAACCGCGAGAAATGGTGCTTTTTTGCTCTTGACATGAAAAATAACACATAAATAAGTACTTTGAATGACTTAAGCCGCAAGATTTACTTTTATTGTTGAAAAAAGTTGAAAAAACGTGTACTTTACCTCAAAAATGGCTTGACCACCTCCAACTTATGACGTCATATCTCTTAACCATAGAAACTGACTATCACTGAACTTGACTCAAAATGCGCGCCAGGGATAGACGAACAGCTACTGAAAACATCAGATGGTGATGTTTTATCCTCTAGGAGAAAACTCACGAAAACCTTAGGGGGGTGGCATCCACCCCCCCTCCCCCATTGTACGTCCGAGGGTTAATATAGAGCCTCAATTTCATCTGACCCTTCCCTCCCCCTCCCCCATTCCCTTGGCCCTGCTTGAATTCTCATCGATACTTACAACCCAGTCTTTGAGAAAATCCGGGATCCGCCCCTGTCTGGCAATAGGTTTGCTGTTACTTGAGTATCAATGACTGCATGTAAGTAACAGGGTCATAACATGGTATATCTGGGACCCATTGATCCCTATTTTCTTGCCGTTGTTTTGATCCCTGAGCCCCATTTTCCCCAAAAGTTTGATCCCTGAGCCCTGATAAAAGAATTGATCCCATCTATGTTTTTACACAAAATTTTATCTTAGGCAACTTTGTTTATCTCCAAATATAGAAAATAGAACATGCTCAAATGGGCTGATGAGAAAAACATTAACTTTAATTTTTAGTGCAAGTTGTAGGTTCTATCAGAGCTTTCTATTCTGCTATCCCTGTTGATGTTGTAGCCTTATGTGAATTTCCTCTTTCACTCTGTGTGTGTTACAGTGAGGATCACGATCAATTACCAATAGTAAAATACCTGCTTTACATGAAGTAGAAAAATTGAATGATGCAAGCCACAGGTTCTACAGTTTAATAGCTTTTCTGTGTCAAGCCATTAATGGCTTTTTCTGGCTTAATAACCATTGTAGATTGTCAGAGGACATGTCTGGTTGTAGGTCTTCCAGACCTACTCCTTCCAGCTTCAAATCTAATTGGCTCTGTTGTCCACCTGAGCTTGCTCCCCTTCCTCTTCGTCACCACCTGACGCAGGTGAATCATCTAATTCAATTGACCCCTGGAGCAATGCAACTAGGCGTTGCTCTTCAAGGCAGCTCAAACAGAAGTTTTTTCCATCTTTTATTATTTGAACTTTCCCGATGATACACTTAGGTGAATTTCTATCGTCACGGTGCCCAGTCTGGTATGCAAGCGGATCTTCCTCTGACTGTTCCAGCCATCTCAAACCCATGTGATCTTCCAGGAATGCGTCACCATTATGGTGGAGATCTTTTAAAAGAACTTCAAGGAAGAAAGATTGATATACCTCTTGTAATTGTGCTTGAGAGCAACTACGTCGCCTTTTGAATAGATAATCTCATATTCTTCGGCTGCGTCTTGAACTGTAGCTTGTCCTTCACTCCCTTGAATCTCTTTCAGCAGATCGACTTCTCCATGTGCCGACGCATTCCTTCTGAACATACTCAGAGCAAGTGGATTGAAGTGTACCAGCTCTTTCTTTGGTCTTCCCTCTCGTTCGTTGCTGTCATACACCCCGTCCGGATTCTTTCGCAAAGCTCTGCAATGCCTTCCTTTGTCGCCCCTTTCCCTCCGCGCTCGTTTCCTCATCCACATCCTCCTTAAGGTTTACTCTTGCCGTGCGACTTTCGAAGCCATTCCGGTGCCTTTGGACCCAGCTTTCTCTGTGTGTAATGGCTTTGACGACTGGTATAAGATATAAACGAGGATTGGTGGAGCCTCTCTGTTGATTCTAAAAGGTAGCTGGGCCGCCGCGATACGTAGTCGTTCAGAGCGGGTGTTCTTACTCCACTAAAAAATTCAGGGTCCAAATCTAAGGTGGCCTTTCGGGGCCAACCATTACATACGCCGAGGCCGAATAGCCGATAGGGCCCAAAAAATTCTTGTAGATCAATATTGTCACTAAAGTCTGTAAATTTTGTGCAAAACGAAATAGCCACTGCGAATGAGGTCTGAAAAAATAACCCATCCCCGACTCAAAAATCAAATAGTGGGCCCCTTACTGGTGGCCCTTCATGCCGAGTGCTATAATATATTAAATGCCTGCAGACTCTCCTACTTGAACCTAGTATGCAACATTCCTTTCACCAATTCAACCGTTTATTTTATAAAAAAAAAAAAAAAACTAAAGAAAATAAACTATAAAGGTTTTGTTACTTTTATTTCACCGAGGTAGCGTTTATCAGTGATACAGTAACGGATATAGTAGTGATACAGTCCTTTACTTTCCCGGCCCAATACTAGTACTGGTAGGTGAACCGATCTCGGTTTTCCATCAGAGTTCGAGATAACCTAAAACTCTATGCAATTAGAGCAGGTTTATTAAATTGCGAGAAAGCACTTATTTTGCAACATTTTAAGCGCGCGAATTCATTGTACTTTTGTATTCTACTTTTGACGTCCATTCTAATTATTTATAAGTACTTTTAAGAATCAAGCTACTGGTCAAAAAATACGCACCTCGATTTATAGTCGCCTTGTGACTTGCCTTGAGGCGATGAGGCAATCGGCACTCATACAGTAAATTCCGCTTTCAATGAATCGGTTTGTCTATTGTCCTGGCGGTATTGTTATGTTTGATCGGCCCAAAAACTCTATGCTTGGACCCTTGCCAGGAGTAAATCAGTCAAGGAAGTACTTACGTACCTTTCTCTGTCACAGGATTTCTTTTTGTCCTTTTTCTTCTTCCCCATTTCTCGCAAAAAAAGATATGTATAAATCGCTTTCTCTGCCTTCTGGCGTTGACAGCGCGTTGAGGAGTTGCGTTACAAAGCGAGAAAAGTGACTTGAGATTCATATTACGGTGCCCTCAGCAGTTAATAAATTAAGAATATGATACCATGTTTTCGTCAAACTACCAGGACTTCGTATGACAGGAACTGCTGCCAGCCGGAAGCAAGAATAGGTAATGTACCTCGGCCAGGAAATTCTATGGACACAAACCTTATTAAGCGGAAAAATAGTGTGATAAGAGATTTTTAGACAGTGTAATAAATCTGATCCCTGATTCGGGCTCAAAAGCCTTGTGATCCCTGATCCCATTCTTCTGAGCCCTGAGCCCTTTGCTCTGAGCCCTGATCCCAGTCATATTTTGGGCTTTGAGCCCTGAGCCCATATACCATGTTACGACCCTGAAGTAATGATCATGAAGATGACTGAATTATTAAGACCAAAAATCAGCATTCCGAAGACTGAAAAATCTGCCAGTCTTTTGAAGTTCTCAGACTAGCATCTTAATTATACCCGGCGCTGTCAATACACGGCGTTTTTGCCTTATGTAAAGCAATCCCGGTCTGTCTGGGATTCTGGATTCCACGCTGTGGATTCCGGATTCCAGTATTTGTCAGTAGAACTTGGATTCTGAATTCCAATCGTTGATGGGATTCCGGATTCCTTGAGCTGTATTGCGGATTCCAAAACCCAGGATCTAGGATTCGATTAGCCAGCGTGGCAGGCGTTTAAAAGGGAAGGGAAAGGCAGTTTTGGGAAAGGGAGTTTTAGACGCGAAAGAAACGCGAGGGGCGCGCGAATTCCCTTCCCCTTCCCTTTCGAACGCCTGCCACGCAGACTAGGATTCCATAAACAATAATTTCCTGGATTCCAGAACTCGGATTCCCTTATATGGGGCGAACTCGGTATTGCATTACCGTAAAATTCCGAAAATAAGCCCCTGCATGTATAACTCCAAATATAAGCCCCCCTGACTGGCTCGTAACGCAAAAAACCCTCCGTTAAATATCGCCCCACCTAATATAAACCTCTCGGGGGCTTGTACTTGGAAAATTGCAGTCAAAGACAACGTAAAACAAAGCAAAAACGGTAAATTCACTTCTAACTATAAGGCTAGCCCAATCGATTTTGAGACGCAAATTTCCCTCCGTTTATAAGCCCCTCCAAAAATAAGCCCCTCAAAAAGGGCCTTTGAAAAAAAGCCCCGGGGCTTGTTTTCGGAATTTTACGGTAGCTCAGACCGGAGCTGTTTACGGTGGGCTCCTGGTAAAGATCGGTTTACCATAGCTAGCCTGCGTAGCTCCAGTTTTTTTAGGGCGAAGGAATAAATCTGTAAAATAAAATAATAACCGGCCCCACGCAGGCTACCTACGCGTATAAAGTTCGTTTGTGTAGGAAGGGAAAAAGGGAGGGGATTCCTTAGGGGAAATTAGGCCAAAGATCAGTTTCCGGAAATGTAACTAAAAATAGACTTGTCAGTGAACTGGTAAAAGGAGTTTATTGGCTTCTGCCGGCCCTGTAGTGCATGCTATGAATGTCTTTAAAAATCATTTTATCTTTTATAGGAGATTTTGTTATTACCATCATTGGTATTAAGGAGACGTGACGGCACCCCTATTGCAAGACTAGAAATTTTGGGATCAGTTTAGTTATCTGGGCAACCGAACTCGATACGAGTTTATCGAGCACGATATGTCAACCGGCCTCGATAAACAAATCGAACTCAGGAAACCGAGCTCGATACGGGTTTATCGAAGTCGATATATCAACCGGCCTCGATGAACTAATCGACCTCGGGAAACCGTCCTCGATATGTCGATACCGAGCTCGAATTGTCGAGGACGGTGAAGCAAGGACTCACACTTTTCCGGGGGGACAAGTAGAATGTTATCGAGCTCGATAAGCCTCACTATCGCGCTCGAGTTCTCGTAACCGCGTTTAAATGGACCGAGCTCGGTTTACGTTAATCGTAGCTAATCGAGCTCGGTCGCCTAGAACTAGTTTTCTGCGGGGGGGGGGGGGGGGGGGGAGAAGAATTGTCGAGCTCTGTCCCATGCAAGTCTTAGTAAGTCCTGGATTACCGATATGAGTGTTTAAAATTTTCATTGAAACTAGCCAAATGTGGCCAAACCTTTAATTATTTGTCATAGAGTCTGTTTCGCTCGAAAGCCCTGATATAAAACGGTACTGGGATAGTGGATCGTACCGCCTTTTTTATCTTACCACATTTTTTAAAATGAGTATTGCCTGGCAATTACAAGCACTGAAAGTAAGAAACCGCTTGCAGCGTTAAACCCTTTTTTTCTCACAACTTTGAAGTTGATGCAGTATATGAAAACGAAGCGATACGATACTTATCTACATTCGCTAATGCCCCTCCTTTTTTTGTAGCGGTCAGTCACTGCTGGTGTCTTTGCCTTTAGCCCGCCCCAAGCTTTATAAAATACGGGGTTTAAGGCTTTTAAAATCTGATGATGCAGCCTTCTTATAATTTAAAAATAAAGTGTTTATTACATGAGTTGCATTTACGTTGTCTTTTCAATTTTTAACAAAAAGCGATTGATTCGTTCAACACTTATTGTAATCGAAAATAATTACTTAAAATTCCTGTCTATATTTCGTATGTTGTCATCGTTTTGACACTAATTTGATTAAAGTCAAAATGTACTTATACAAGATCATAATAACATCAATGTCTTCGTGTTGTTAATAAAGAGCAGGCTCCAGTTGTTCAAAAGGTGGATAGCGCTACCCACCGGATAAAGAATAAACCATCGCCGGGATGGTGGCAGTGACGTTGGTTTTCACTGTTTAGCTATTTATCCGGTCGATAGCGCTGTCCATCTTGTGAACAACTGGGGACAGTTCAATAATATCTCGGCATTAACCTTAATGAGACAAACAAATAACTAAAATGTCTTTCATTCAGTCTATCTACATATTCATTTTTCCACCAAAGAATTGACCTGAATTGAACGGGCAACTTGGAGAAGGAGCTAAACTGGGAGCAGGCCCAATTTTAGCAGTTCTCGTAATTTCTCTTTTACGTGGTCTCGGTAAAATAGGGCCTGACCCAAAGACTCACAAGCCACGTAATTTATCGCATCACTGTCTAGTTTGCTTTGAGATATATATCCTTTTAAAAAGATCGCGAAATATCTCCGAGATTTCTAACAATCTATGTGCTGAAAATCGGGGAAAATTACCGAGGAGAATGTCGTGTAAAATAGAAAGATCTTCAACATCTCCTCGAAAGAAGTAAAATGGCACAGCTAACCGTTTCATTTTTAAATGAGAAATGACAAAAAGCTACGTGTAAGTCAGCAAGTCTGCATTTGTATGAAAAACTGGCATACTTAGAGAAGCATGCTACGGAAGTAGTTCATTCTACAAGGGTCTCAGGAAGAGATCCAGAACTTTTTCTTTGGGGGGGGGGGGGGGAGGGCACAATATACGTTAATTGAGTTTAAATTCTCTTGTAGTTGTCCCAAAACATTCAAATTTTGGAAGGACGAAATGCAAATGCAAAAATTAAATACATATTATTAATGGTTGTCTGTCTTGGTTGTAAATTCAGGTGCTTGGTCTTTTATTGTCACCGTGAATCTGATCGGCTTTGTAGGTTTTTTTAGTTTATATTCTTTTTAGTGGGCTGTTATAAAGGTGAGTTTCTAGCCACCCAATTAAGCTCCTGGATCCGCCCCTGTGTCTTATGCGATCCTAAAGGATTCCAACTGGAGTGATTTTAATCTTCTTGTTTTTCTTTTTGTTTTTCTTCTTCTTCTTCTTGTTCTTTCTCTTTTTTCCTTTTCCCGCAGCTCCTGTTAATGAATCGACAGATCAATAAATACATTATCAAACTGAGCTCTTTTTTTTCTCGTTGCTGCACAACAGAGCTTGGTAAAACGGTCATAAATTCAGTCTAAGATTTCAATGAAACAACCATTTACGGGTAAAAGATTCTCCTAGGATATGCAAAATAAGGTATTGTTAGAATTACTTAAAAAGCTTAGCATACCGTCTTCCTTCGGATCTTCAATTGTAGCCGACAAATCATCAGTTGACCTCGTCTCTCCTGGTTTTCCCGCAGCTTCTGTTAATGAATGGGCAGATCCATAAATACATTATCAAACTGAGCCCTTTTTTTTCTCGTTGCTGCACAACAGAGCTTGGTAAAACGGTCATAAATTCAGTCTAACATTTCAATGAAACATAACCATTTACGGGTAAAAGATTCTCCTAGGATATGCAAAATAAGGTATTGTTAGAATTACTTAAAAAGCTTAGCATACCGTCTTCCTTCGGATCTTCAATTGTAGCCGACAAATCATCAGTTGACCTCGTCTCTCCTGGTTTTCCCGCAGCTTCTGTTAATGAATGGGCAGATCCATAAATACATTATCAAACTGAGCCCTTTTTTTTCTCGTTGCTGCACAACAGAGCTTGGTAAAACGGTCATAAATTCAGTCTAACATTTCAATGAAACATAACCATTTACGGGTAAAAGATTCTCCTAGGAGATGTAACATAAGGTATTGTTAGAATTACTTTAAAAGCTTCGCATACCGTCTTCCTTCGGATCTTCAATTGTAGCCGACAAATCATCAGTTGATCTCGTCTCTCCTGGTTTTCCCGCAGCTTCTGTTAATGAATGGGCAGATCCATAAATACATTATCAAACTGAGCCCTTTTTTCTCGTTGTTGCACAACAGAGCGTCGTAGAACGGTCATAAATTCAGTCTAAGATTTCAATGAAACATAACCATTTACGGGTAAAAGATTCCCCTAGGAGATGTAACATAAGGTATTATTAGAATTACTTAAAAAGCTTCGCATACCGTCTTCCTTCGGATCTTCAATTGTAGCCGACAAATCATCAGTTGACCTCGTCTCTCCTGGTCCAAATGTAACCTACAAAAAAAAGGGCACAGAGGAAGTATGACAGTAGAAAGGTCTACTGTCATACTTCCTCTGGGAAGACATTCGAATGGACCTTCGGGCAATTTAACATTGAAATTAAGCTTACTTACATTCAAGTTTTAAAATCTTTAATCGACTTTACTGTGTTTAGAATTATTTATCAACGCTTAATGATTATTGTTCATGGAAATTCACGATATTGATAAATTATTTGTTCTATTTGTTTAAGCAAGTCTTGCCCTACTATTTATGTTCCCGAAGTACCTAGTCCACCAGTCCACACCAACCAATGTAGTCCACGTTAGCCAGACCACACCACACACAAACCCACTTAAGCCAGTCCAGATCAAATCCAGTCCAGTCAATCCAGATCAAATCCAGTCCAACCAGTCCATATCAAATCCAGTCCGACCAGTCCAGATCAAATCCAGTCCAGTCAGTCCAGATCAAATCCAGTCCAGTCAATCCAGATCAAATCCAGTCCAACCAGTCCAGAATAAATCCAGTCCGACCAGTCCAGTTCAAATCCAGTCCAGTCAGTCCAGATCAAATCCAGTCCAGTCCATCCAGATCAAATCCAGTCCAACCAGTCCAGAATAAATCCAATCCGACCAGTCCAGTTCAAATCCAGTCCAGTCAGTCCAGATCAAATCCAGTCCAGTCAATCCAGATCAAATCCAGTCCAACCAGTCCAGAATAAATCCAGTCCGACCAGTCCAGTTCAAATCCAGTCCAGTCAGTCCAGATCAAATCCAGTCCAGTCAATCCAGATCAAATCCAGTCCAACCAGTCCACATCAAATCCAGTCCGACCAGTCCAGTTCAAATCCAGTCCAGTCAGTCCAGATCAAATCCAGTCCAGTCAATCCAGATCAAATCCAGTCCAACCAGTCCATATCAAATCCAGTCCAGTCAATCCAGATCAAATCCAGTCCAACCAGTCCATATCAAATCCAGTCCGACCAGTCCAGATCAAATCCAGTCCAGTCAATCCAGATCAAATCCAGTCCAGTCAATCCAGATCAAATCCAGTCCAACCAGTCCAGAATAAATCCAGTCCAACCAGTCCAGTCAGTCCAGATCAAATCCAGTCCAGTCAATCCAGATCAAATCCAGTCCAACTAGTCCAGAATAAATCCAATCCGACCAGTCCAGTTCAAATCCAGTCCAGTCAGTCCAGATCAAATCCAGTCCAGTCAATCCAGATCAAATCCAGTCCAACCAGTCCAGAATAAATCCAGTCCGACCAGTCCAGTTCAAATCCAGTCCAGTCAGTCCAGATCAAATCCAGTCCAGTCAATCCAGATCAAATCCAGTCCAACCAGTCCAGAATAAATCCAGTCCGACCAGTCCAGTTCAAATCCAGTCCAGTCAGTCCAGATCAAATCCAGTCCAGTCAATCCAGATCAAATCCAGTCCAACCAGTCCAGAATAAATCCAGTCCGACCAGTCCAGTTCAAATCCAGTCCAGTCAGTCCAGATCAAATCCAGTCCAGTCAATCCAGATCATATCCAGTCCAACCAGTCCAGATCAAATCCAGTCCAGTCCAGTCCAGTGTTGCCGGTCCAGCCCAGCCAGAGAGATTATAGTAAATAAAATTGTGAACATTATGCGTACCTCAGTGGATTCACTGTCCTCGTTCTGAAACACATTTTAAAAAAGTAAAAGATTCTAATTAGATTATTTGGGTGGCAAAGCGAACACAGGGTCAGAGTCAGGAAGCCCTCCTAAGTATTACATCATAGGCACATTGTTATGAATATTAAAACAAAGGGCCTCCCTACACACAGGATATATTTATAAATGTGTGTGTCAATGTATTAAAAATAATTGTTTTTGATATCCAGACATACTGGGAGAGAAATGCATTTGTAAATATTGTGATTTTCAAAACAATCGGCCGTCATGTAAACACCAGGGAAGAAACTGCTCTAAATAAGTCTCTTTGTAAGCAAGAAAACGAGAAACCATTGTACAGTGCCTGTAGAAATTTACTACAAACATTGCACTGCATCTTAAAACAATTAATGACTACTTAACATGTTGGCTGATTAACATTTCCTTAAAAAAATAAACAACCAGACTATGTAAATTTCAGGCCATCACACACGCTATTTGCAGAACTGCTTCACAAATGATACACACTACCACCCCTCTCCCCCGCCCTGCTGTAATGTTGTTTTGGCATAACAGCCCATGTGTGCATTTTCTGGTGTTACTGCAAACAACATTGCAATATGGGAGGGGGAAAAGGTCTTTTAATTTGCGATGGTAAGCCTGTTTGTCAGGGTGAGTGCAAAAAGGCAATTTTTGTAATGTGTCTACAGGATTTGTCCGGGGTTGCAGTTTATCACTTCTTAAACTAAACATCCCAAAAGTCTCAGAATGACCAAGACCAACAGTGAACAATGAATGTGCATACCTCATTGTCATCCCCATCTCCACTTTCATCCAAATCTGCAGACTATGATAACAAACAAAGCTGAATTAATTTAAAAATATGACCTTTTGTGCAATGCTTGTGAAAACTGCAGCAAAATCCTGCATAAGATCAGGCAATTGTTGATGTACTAGACTCATACAGTCTAGACTTGAAGCAACCACTTAACAAGTGGCTGCTTAACAGATAACAGAAACGTTTTATGTTCTAATTACCCAGAATATACCTATAAGCTGGCTAAAAGCACACGCATAATTCAGCATAAGCAGCTATTGTTGAGCAAATTTGGAAAAAGTTTGCAATAAATCAACCAGTGATGTGCAGCACAATTGCAGTTGAATGCACTGTTCACCGAGAAGACCTAAGGACGAAGTGGAGTTGTTTTGGTTTTGAAAACAATAATTACATAACACTCTGCGGAACATTTTACTCGTTTCACGGCTAACTATTGTCCAAAAACATAGCAAGGAGACACCTCGACAGACAACATCTGCTATTTGAAGTATATTTGCAGACCAGCCCTTTATATTCTTAACATCCACTATCGAGGCCTTGGTGGATAACATATCCTCCTCGATTTGGAAAATTCTTCATTCCCTACTCAGCCTCATTCATTAATTGCTAAATAACCATGAGAATATGTACAAACCTCTTCAGTCGGGTTCAACCTGTCTCCCCTCTGAGCCCACCTTGCTCTCAACCTTTCCCTGGTTAAGACAAATTTACTAATGTTATTTCATAAAGTTAAAGTAAAAACAATGCTTATAGGGTATCGGGCAACTAAGAAAGGTTACAAACAGTAAAAAAAGAAATTAAGGTAACACACAATATTGAGCTTTTAGCGCCAAACAATAAACACAAATAACTATTACAATACATAACAAGTGCATTGGTTCCAATTAATAAAATATTCTAGCTGAAAACTTACCTTTCTTCTTTAAGTGCCAGGCAAATCTCTTTTGCTGTTTTGGTGGCACCAAAAAAAGGATCTTCCTCTAAGACTGCAACTGGGAAACAAATTTCTTAAATTAATTTCACAAGCATTAATATTAATGACAAAAAAGGTAGTCAGATAGTACAATTCGAATAAATGCCATGAACAAAACAGAAGTTTTGTCAATAATGATTAAGATTATGTTCCCTGTAACTAATAAGAGGTAGCACAAACCAAAAAAAAGGGGAGCATGATCCTGGAAAAATGCATGTTTTAATTAAACTTACCATCAAATATCTCCACACACTGTGGTGCAGTCAGACTTAAAGACGGAGATAAAATCAGTACCGTTCCCGGCATGATGCTGAACTTCAGTTGCACTTAAAGATAGAGAACAGAGGTAAATGATATTTACGTCTATTTGTATCATGTTCAAAAAAGCAATGTTGCCATTGTGTATGCAATAAATAGACTGCTTGCGTTAAGTCAAACTTAAAGTTTTTTACTTTCATACCTTTCTGAGATTCAGGAGACTGGTGGTCAGCAATCCAGAGAAAGCAGCCTTCTTCTTCCTTATCAACAGTATTCAGCAGTCTATTAAATGTGATAGTGATAACACTTATAATAGTAGTAATGATAATGATGATAATAACAATAATAATAATAATAATAATAATAATAATAATAATAATAATAATAATAACTTTAAGACGAAATGATCAAAAAATGTTGACAATGCGATTGATCGTCAATGCTACTTTTATCGCCGACCAAAATAGAGGAACTCCAGACGTTGATCAGTAACGTAAATATCCTCGTTTGATCCATGGCCAATTAGTGTAAGTATAGTCAAAGTTCAAAGAGTTGAGAATTAGAAATTAGCCGAAACTGATTTTGCTGCGCGAATACTGGTTTCCGGCACGGTAGCCCCTAATTGCACCGGTGAAAGTCGGCTTTTTTGCTCGGGCTGTAAGGGATCTACAAGCGGACGGCCAAAACCGTTTCGCAAACTAAACTTAAAAAAAATTTATAATAATATATGAAAAAAAAGGAAAATAAATGAGATATGTTGTGTACTCCCCTATATAAGCCATATGGGTATCTGCTGCCCAAAAGGGTGGGGTTTTGACGCCGTTTTGGCTCGGAATAAGTACTTTGTTCATTTTGGTTTCAAATAGGGTATGGTTTTCGAGGGATCTAGCCGGGAGGGTATTATGAACTTATTTATCGTTTTAGTAATTCCAAATAAGTAAAGAAGAAAGAGGAAACATGCCAATTCGAAATGGCTTTTAAGAAATCTTCATTGTTGCTTTTTAAGGCTAACTAACAATGACATCACTAATTTCTTCGAGGCCAGGTAAGCATTTGGAGAACTCGGAGGCACGCCTCCACCAAGAATTCCGAGGAATACTCACCCGGACCGTTGTTCTTTTGTTTAACATCGTTTCTCACAGAACGATCGAATCGTGAGCGCTTTCACTTTATGGACTTAGTCGTGAGATTGATTTTCGTGTTTTACTCCCAAACTTCTTTTCCGTCTCCTAGGCGTTGCAGTGGATGTAAGAAGAAAAGAAGCCTGCGTACAAACAGCTTTTTTGAAGAGTTCCCTCGAGTGGCACTAGGGACTCTCCTCCTCTCCATCTATTATTTCATTGCTGACGATTCGCAGAGGATTACCGCGCGCAGGTTAGATGTCAACCATGGGTTAATTTCAAATATTTTCAGGCGACTGCAAGACGTGTGTTCGAGAGATTTGGCCGATAGACCCATCATACCATTTGGAGGCCCAGGTTCTGTCGTAAAATGTGATGAAAGCAAGTTTAATCACAAGGCTAAGGTAAACTCCTTTCTTTCTTTTTTTTTTCGTCCATTTTTGGAGCCAAAGTCTAATATCCCTAGCCCAGAAAGAGGGAAAAAAACCTTAAATCCTTAGAAGTTTTTCAACTATACCATTTTCATATTCGTTCCATTGGTAAATTTTACTCCTTTCAAATACCTGCTTAATACCTATTGTCTAACGATTAAATGGTACAGCCATAAAGTGCGTCTGTAACTAAAATATATTTCATTTGAGGACCACTTTTGTCCCTAAACAACAGGTTTCTCTCCCTTTTCAAACACTTCGACATAGGAAAAAACCCCACTCTGTCAAACTACTGTGGGCTGCAAAAGGCGCTCATTTCGGGCGGATCCTCCCCGTATAGGTAAGGGTAAGCAGTCCACACCCAAACCCCCTCCCCATCGAAAAATGGGTTCAAGAGGTTAGAATTGACAATTATTGGGAACATGCTGATTCTTACTACAACCGATACTAAACATTATAATACTTTGAATTTCTTTATTTCCAGTACGGTAGGGGAAGGAGAGCAGCACGAGATGCGTGGGTATTTGGAATAGTGTCGTGCGACTACAATCCGGCGAGAGGCTATTTTCAGGTAGTGGATAGAAGGAATGCAGCCACCCTGCTGCCAATCATTCAGCGATGTATTAGGCCAGGTACAGAAGTCCACAGCGACGACTGGGCAGCCTACAGGAGAGTGGCTGCATTGCCAAACGTCAGCTCTCATCTAGTCGTCGTCCACAGACACAATTTTGTTGACCCGCGTACCGGAGTCCATACCCAGGAGGTAGAATCCGCCTGGAGCCAACTCAAGCTTGGTCAAAAACGGAGGAAAGGTTTAATGAGAAAAGATTTGCAGTCATACTTGGACGAAAGAATGTGGCGACAGTGGAGAGCAGGAGACATCAATGTCTCAATGAGGAATTTCCTGGCAATTCTGCCCTTGCAATACCGCACCGATACTCCGGTTCTCTGAGGGTCTCCATGTGGTTATGACATTTGCTGCTTTCGGTTTGTTTGCTGCAAAAGGAAAAAGCAATCCTAACTTTGTTCACTTTTTCTAGTATTCTTATTAAAACAAGCCAGTTGTGAAATGGAAAAACCATCTCTTATACGCAGTAGATGGAAATATTCTCACCTAACTGTAGATACGGCTGTTACCAGACCGCGATAAGACCTCCTGTTTACAAAAAGGAGTCTAAAAATTAGGAGCCTTCTATTCTATAGGTTTTATTTTGCTGCTTGCAATCAAATTAATGGTCAAGGCCTCTATTTTTTTCGGCAAACAAGTTGTGTATTGTACGTTACGACGACAAACTTTCTTGAAATAATAAGATCGTAGAATTTATTTCCATTGTTACAAACCGTCGACACTAAGATCAATAAGACCTCTAATTGTGAATGAACACTTTGGGCCAAATATCTAAACGTAGTTTAGCCGGTTTATTACCGCGTTCTAAGTCATTTTCAATTTGCCCAACGATTTTATCCCAACATTATTTATTGTACACAGTTTTATGAAAGCATATAGAGAAGACTTGAAAAGCATTTATCTTCTTAAAACAACCCACCAAAGGAGACTGATTTCTGGAGGTTCAAAGATTCTTTAACCGCGACTTAAGTTAGAGTTCGTATAATATTTGGTCCTTTGTTCTTGACAAATTGAAGGTGCAACCTAATACTAATCCTAACCACATTACGATGGATCCAGGAGGTTGATTGGGTGGCTAGAAAATCACTCTATAACAGCCCACCAAAAAGAACATTATTATAAACTTAAAAAAACTTGCAACGCCGACCAGCCTCACAGTACCAATAAGAAACCAAACAACAAATCTGCCCTTAATATTTGCGTCATTTGCGTTTTTGTTGGCGTTGCAAGAGTTTGTGGAGTTTCAGGTCTCATTTCGTCCTTCCACAAGTGGAATGATTTGAGGCAGTTATAGGAGAATTTAAATTTAACTAATGACCCCCCCCCCCCCCCCCTTCCGCCCGCCCCAACAAAAAGGTCCTGGATCTGTCCCCAGTGCATAGGGAGAACAAATTGACACCAATTAAAAGCGTACCCATACAATTCAGATCAATTTTTTGTAGGCCAAAAAAGTGTGTAGAAACATGAATGTGAAGATAGACTGAATGAAAGTCATTCTAGTTATTGTTTGTCTCAATAATGTTATTGCCGGGATTTTATTACCAATATAACGTTGTTGTTATTATGATGCTTTGTGTTATGGTATCGTTTCACTTTCACCATCATCTTTGACTCAAAACCATGGCAATATGAACAAGAAAGAAATTACTTGTAGTTATTTTCGATTAAAATCATTAAGTAAAAAATTGATAGTTTCCTACTTCTGCTATGTAACTGAACACGATCAATCGCTCTTTTATAACAGTTTAAAAAGACAATGTAACGGTAGCTGTAATAAACTCTTTAATTATGAGGGCCTTTCAGGGGTTTTAGGGAAAGAGGGATATCTTAAAATAACTTTTTGGGAACAAGGGAACAGTTGAGTTATAATGGGGACGTGGGAACACCGATTTCCAGAACTTTACAAGAAATCAAGAAATACTAAAACATATCCAAAATAAATAAAAAGCAAACATGCTCTAAGTTGAAAAACCGTTTAAAACTACAATAAAGGTTACAAGTAAAACTTTAGGATGGATACACCTTAAGAGGTTCACTCTTCCTTTTGTGAAAATTTGTTTCAAAATTGATGTGTAAGAGGAAAAATTGCCTTTGCAACGACAAAATATTACAATTTCTCTCATTTTTCGGGCCCTCGAGAAAAATATCATATTTTGTTCTTCACAGAAGAACTTGGGAAAATAAGCAAACATACGGTTAAAAATAAGCGACGGGCATCACACTACTCCCGCACTTATTGGTGGTATTGGAAGTTGTATCATGACCTTCACAGCTTCGCTCTATAAGCCAACTAATAGCTCCTTAAGAGATTTCTCTTAGCGATAAGATATGAGGGGAGGCTTCTTAAAGATTTCTCTTCGCCGTTGCTGGTTTTGTATAAGGTGCCATTTCCCCATTTGTATTCTCTTCAGGCTAGGAAAAGCCGGAAGGAAGAAGTTTTTTACGGGCGGATTTCTTTCCGTGTTGTAGGGCTGTTTCCCTGTAGGCAAATTTTACCTCAGTGAGGCACTTTCTTTAAATAGTGGACAGGCAAAAATGAAAATGAAATATGGGAGAAATTGTGGGGAACAGTGGGAAATATTTTGGGGGATAAAGGGTAGGCCTTTCTCGATTATGTTAGCATTTTTTTCGGCATTTTTTGGGAAAACGAGCATTTTTTTCGGTTTTTCTTGAAAAAGAATTGCTAGCATTTTCTGTCATTTCTCATGACTGTGATCCAGATTTCAGCACTCAGAAGGGTGTTTTCAATCCTGAAAGCCTCATTCAATGAGCAGCAAGATTGCGCTCTTGTCGATTACATTCAAGCCAGTGTGATGGCACAATACAACAAGCAATAAGCGCTCGCAACTGCTTACAGTATACTCAAACGTAAACGTTTTATATGAGTTAGAAGTTGAACAGAACTGTGCAAGTCTAGGTTGTGTGTACCCAGCGCATGGTAGTGCTTCAAATATAACTGTTTAGTGGCTGTTGGCTGGAAAAGTTTTATTCTGACAAAAGTTTTATAAACAAACAATTATTAAGTATCACCTGTTGTTGATATGAGCATATAATGTAAGAGTTTGTACGTTTTGTTTGAAATAAAACAAAGCATTTTTTGGAATTCAAGTGGCATTTTTTTTAAAGAAGTCAGCATATTTTGACTTTATGCGAGAATTTCTAGTAGCATTAAATGCCAGATTTACTAGCATAATCGAGAAAGGCCTAATCAAGGGAACAAGGAGCACAATTTCTGGGAACATGGGAACTGAGGAAAAGTAAATTTCGGGGAACACCTTAGTTCATTGTTGAGGAAAAAGGGAGCAACTATGAGTTTTTATAGGGAACAAGGGAGCATGCACCCCCCCCCCCCCCTTCTGGGAGGTCCTCAATTATATAGTATAAGGAAGCTGCGTCATTATTAACTGCTTTGTCGAGGCACCAGAGCGATACCAAAGGTCGCACACTAACTTGACTGCATGCATGCTCATACTCAAATATTTCAGTTCAGCCGATCTGCTGCATGGCACTTCTTAGGAGGTAGTTCTTTAGTGAGGGTCTCAATGGGGTTAACCGATAGGCGTAAAAGGGCCCAAAGTTAGTCGATAGCCGTAAAAATTGAAAAATTGTAACCGTTAGCCGTAAATAGGGTAAAAAGCATTAACCGTAAAAAAATTTTTGCTCCTTAGATTTGATAATTTGAGGAACAGGCTAGACTCACTTATTTATTTACTTTGACTCTTTACGTTCCCGTTTCTGCTAGTTTTGCTTTTCACGAAGATTCTATTCAAATAAATTGGTAAATCGTTTATTAGGAATGGTACTTGTCATGGCTCACAAAAAAGTTTGAGTTGACTGGCAGTAGCTTAACCTTTTGTTTCTATTTTAAACAAAGAGCTCATGTCATTTTAAGAGAAAGAGAAAACTGCGGCAAAGGTCTTCAAAGCTGCGTACTTTTCAGCTTGGCTCCGACACTTGTTAATGTGAGAGTCACAGAAAGGTTCGAGTCTCAATCTGCATGCTTGTTCTTTTTTAGTTCATGCTGTACAATCTGTTCTTCGGTGGAGTAAAGACCCTATCGTGGTATTAAAAAGAGAATAGGGTAGTAGCCCTGAAGAAAAAGAAACCACGCCGAGATGCAAAAGATGACAAACTTTTAACATTTCTAAGCGTAAAATGATATTAGAAAGGGAGTACTCTAAAAGCGTGATTTATGAAAATATTAAAAATTTTCAGAAGAATAACTTATTTCATCCCAAGATGATCCTAAGACATTTATTTCGCTTTCAAGATACAAAAAAATACAGGTTTATTGATATTTAACTCTTTGCAACAAAGAAATTATTTTTAACTTTCTAGTTAACCATGACTGAAAAAAATTAACCGATAGCCTTAAAAGAGCCAAAATTTTAGCCAATAACCGTAAAAGCCACCACCCCATTGAGACCCTCTTGAGTGGTCTGAGGCATTGGCTCCGGTCGGAGGGTAAAAAATGAAAGCCGAATTCACAGGTTAAGTCAGTACAAACTTAACAGCTCCTTTAAGCTTATTTTATGCTATGGCAGGAATTTTTTAACCCGTGCACCGCTACCTATTCCTCTATTACAGCCTTAATTGACAGTAAAGAACAAAACAGAATCCGGGCACAAATGTCATCAGGCCCACAAGTGTTACGATGAGACAATCTTTTGTGCGCCGGGTCTTACACATTTTTTTTTTGCTTATGCTTCGGAAAGGGCTCAACAAAAAGACACCAGAAGTTTGTCCGCTGCAAAAAGGGGAGGGGCATTAGCGAGTGTAGAAAATTAGCCGTATCGTTTCTTGAAAGCGTCGTTTACCGCCACAACTTCGAAGTTTTAATTTAAAAAAGGAAAAAAGATCACTGGAAGGGGTTTATTACCAAAATGCTCGTAAGCACCAAGCAATCAGTGCTCATTTTGGAAAGTGCAGTAAGATCTACTATCCCCCGTTCTCAATCCAAGCTTACTCAATGATTTTTGTACTAATCCACAAGTGTGTTATTAAATAGGTCGAGAGGGAAATTTTTAATCTGTTTTATTGACTCCAAAGAGGCTTTTGATGTAGTGTGGCATTATGGTCTCTTTACATAACGTGGGAAATCAGTTCATGACTGTAATCAACTGTCCTATTAAGTGATGACAAAAGAACAGAATTTTTCAATTACAATAAAGGTGTACGGCAGCTGTTTCATCATTTCCCCAAAGCTTTTAAACTTATACTTAAAGGACATTCCGTTTCTGTTGGACCGTGATGAGAATCATTCTACTTCACGGAACCCGCTTGAATTCCTTACTATACTATTGTATCAAGTAAGTAATAAGTAAGTAATCTTTAATTATATACGGTCATACAGATTCATCAAGCACGAAATACAAAAATTAAAAAAACCTTAAATACATTGACTGGGTTTTGCTAAATAGACTATTTTTGTATAAAAATTAAAATACCTTCTGTCAAGCTTATGTAACGCTTTTTGCATAAAAGGTAAAATACCTTCTATATTGTCAACACAAAATTACTTGGGTGGTTTAGAAGGGCAGATTTCCGGTTTTACAATAGCCCGCGATCTTTTCACAAGGATCAATAGAGCGATTCATGAGAACAAAAGGGCCAGCTTGATTGGTTAATTGGTACCGACACTTTGCACATTAGTGATATTGGACGGGAGAAAGTCTTTTGTTTTACTTGTCAGGTTAACTGTTTGCGGATAATAATTTGGATCTTATTCTCCAGTTTGTTTTCACCTCGTGCTCGGACAGACATTCCTTTTGCAATGTTTCATTTAAAGTTTTCCTCTTCTCCGGATCCGCTATTGAACTGCTGTATCTGGTAAGCCTAAATAGTTAACGTAAGGGGCTGAAGGCCAAAGCATTACTTCTCTTGTTAACTTATCTTGTCGATTTAGTCTGGAGTGCTGCAGCACTAAGCAGCACGAATGCTAGAATTTTTTGATATTTAGCCTTCCCGTCTTGGCTTTTTGGCTTAACTGCTGAATAACCTGCCACTCTAAAGCAACCCCTAAAGATAGGTTAATACGCAGCTAGTTTACCTGCTAGCAGAGGCCTCTTTTCCCTTGTAATCGGCGGGTGAGAATAGCACTGAGGAAAAGAGGCTTGTACTAGCAGGGAAGCGGATACTCATTCACTACGTATCCGCGTATACACTTGGTAAGTTTCTTTTAAATATGCGCGTATCCACGTTGAGACAGCAAGACAGCATAAGACAGCATATAAAGCTTATAGTATGCCTTTTTGTCGTTCTAAAAGCCACCGAAGGTAGAAAAGCGGATAAACGGGAATAACTGGTATCCACGTATCCAGCTCTTACGGGGATACAGCTTCGAATTGGCAGCCGTATTCTGTAGTGAGTTTTGTCTAGCCTGCGGAAGAAGCATTTTTTTTTCTCGTTTTCCAGGCGAGCGAAGGCAAGCGAACGCGGCGACCTGAAATACGTCTGTGCCCGCTAGCTATTTTTGAGCGTGATACACGCGCAACTGTGGAAGGCGCGAGAAATAAACGCCCCCTTCGCGAGCATCTCGCGCTTGCCTTAGGTCGCCTGAAAAACCTCGAAAAAATAACGCCTGTTCAAATTTTACGCTTAATACGGGATCAAAACAGCCTTCTTCCTCTTCCACTTTAAAAGGATGGGGAGCGCGGAGTTAAATAGTAATGTGACTTTGGTGAATAGATCTGACTATTTTTGTTGTTTCCTTCAATTTTAAAAGCCTTTCAACCATGGTTAAGCCAGTTACCTTAGCATGTGGACACTCCGGATGTCAGAGCTGTTTAGCAACGGCGTTTACCATGTCATCTTCACCAAAATGCCCTCTCTGCAAAAAGGTTTTCCCAAGTGGCGCCGCACTGAACGTCAACATCGTCCTTGATGACATAACTTCGAGACTGGACATAAAGTGCACCAACAGTGGCTGTGAGTGGGTGGGGAAGCTTGTGAACCACTCACAGCACTCTAACACTTGCGCAAAACTGCTTGTCGAATGTCAAAACAGAGGGTGCATGGAGAAGAAGCCGAGGGAGGAAATGGGGCGGCACATTTCCCAATGCGAGAAGCAGGAGCTTCCTTGCCGCGACTGCGGGAAGCGCGTAACAAGGGATTCTATGCGCGAGCACAGTGAGTCTTTGTGCTCGCACAAAAGAATCCCCTGTCCGCTTAGCTGCGGAACAAATCTGCCACGGTAAGGCTTTTATAAATAGCTTTATATATATTTAACAATATTATTCCTCGAGCTCGGATGGGCTCTGAGGCAATAGCGATAGCAATAGCCATGAGGGCTCGAGGAATAATTATTTTTGGTAAAATCCAGCTAGTTGGTGAAAAGTTTGTTACCAACATGGAAGGTGTTAGCCGACGTAACCTTACATTTTTAACTTCTATGTTTTCATAGATGTCACCTGACGCTTCATTTGAGCGAGTGTTCCGAAAAGGCAGTGCAGTGCACAGTCACAGGCTGCAAGGCCATCACAAAGAGAAAAGACACCGAAGAACACATCTTTACCGCCGCAGCCACACATTCCGTGCTTCAGACGGGAGAAGTGCAAAAACTACGGGGTGTGATGCACTTTAAGGTTCGGTACAAATCTAGCTTATAATTATACAAATACAAACATTAAAGACTGCAAAGAAGCACGTATATAAACAAGAATTACTGTAACACCAACAATATTTCATTCGTGTGTTGATTGTTAAAAAAGAAGAAATAGTGATTGCGCCTTTATATATTGTGTACAATCTTAACCTAGGAAGTATTTTAAAGACTTCAAAAGACAATCCTCGAACCAAATAGTTTGCTGCATAGGTTGCCATTATTACTGAAAGAAATTTAATATTATCTTTCCCTTTTCTACAGAGACCCAAACCAGCTTGGTTTCTGGAGGAGGAGAATGTGTTCTCCTTCTGCTGGAAAACAAGTGGTTTAAAAACCCAAACTCAATCCGGAGCAAGCACCGAATATCGCTGCCCTAACGGAAACAGGTGGAGAGGAATTCTGTCTGTCGAAGGAGGCCAACTACACCTGCTGTCCCTACAGCTGGTGTCTTCTGTGACACCAGTAATAGTTGGAGCAAGGTAAGTGGGACTGTAGATAAACGATTGATAACAATACCTAGTTCTCGCCATTTAGCCCATCCACGGAGCCTCCTCATGGTTTTTATTCCCCATAGATAAATTGCCAAGAATCCATAAACTAACAATATTAAAACAAAGAACTGAAGTAAAATATCATTGACTGGACTAAAGTTATACTTAGAAATGGTCATATTCACACTAGGGACGGATTATTATCCGTCTGAGACGGGTTATCCGATGAATAATTCGCGTCAGACAGATAATACGTTGAAAATGGAACGGTATTAATTTTGGATGGAGAAAATCCCCCCGACTTTATCCATCTTTTCTTTCCGTGAATTTTGATAGAGTTTGAAGATAGATCATACCCGTGTCTGTTGATTTAACAATTACGAATTTGTCGATACCTTTATATTCTTACACCAACATTTCCACCCTTTTTTTCAGTTGTAATTTTTAAATTTTCGTTCATTAATTACAATTACGTTCTGCCGTTAGGATTGTATTGATGCCAGGGACAGCTTCGGAGAAGATTTTCTCCTTCGATGCCAGAGAAATCAAAGAGGGGGAGCTGGCTGGAAAAATTCCAGCAGTAGATTTTCGTTGCATTGTGACAGACGGGACAATGTCTGTAAAATATGTTATGTCATACTACAAATTGAAAGAAGTTTAACTACAGTCTAGGCCCGGGGGGGACTCCGTATATAAAAGGGGCGGGGATGCTCGTCGTCTCGCTTATATTTAGCCGTAAAGGTCTCTTTTAGGGTTGCACTCGAAGAAATATCAAAAAATTATGTCTTTTCAATTCGTATTATTTACTCGATTCATGTAATACAAGTCTAAAATGATCGCTTTTACGGGTCAAAAAGAGGTTGGGCCACGCCCAGATTGGTCTCCTTTAGGGGTTTAATTCCAAACTTCCGACGACCATCTCCACCCCTTTCATACGCGGAGTCCCTCCCCCCACCGGAGTCTAGGTCAAAATTTTTGGGACTCTTCGTTGTCTTCTTTTCCTTCCAATGTTGGTGCACAATATTGGGTGAATGAAATGCGATAAACAACATTGGGAAGCAAGAAGTAAAAAACAGCGTTGGCTAAAAGTGTCCCAACTATTTTTTGCTGTGACTGATTTTCTCCAGGTTGTAAATAAGTAGAAATGAAGACCTGTGTTTCACAATTTTTGTCGTCGCGGTCTTGACGTTTTTGAAGTTCATGATTACCTGCTTTTTCTACGCCTATTCACGGCCTGGAAATAATAGTATTCCTCTCCAGGTCAATTTTTGGTAGTCAAAAACAAAATGTATGTAAAAAAAAGGAATGTGTAGAAAGACCGAATGAAAGACATTTTTCGTTATTGTTTGTGACCTTAAAATTAATGCAGAGACGCCATTGAACTGGCCCCGGTTGTTCAAACGTTGGACGTTCTTGTCACTGGCGAATCGAATCATTCTTTATCCGGGGGTAGCGCTATCCACCTTTTGAACAACTGGAGCCTGCTCTTTATTAACAACACTAGCTAAGACGTTGATGTTATTATGATTTTGTATAGGTACATTTTGACTTTAATCAAATTAGTGTCAAAACGATGACAACATACGAAATATAGACAGGAATTGTAAGTGATTTTTTTCGATTACAATAAGTGTACAATAACAGTTTGCTACTTCCGCTATGTAACACGATCAATCGCCTTTTGATAAAAATTGAAAAGACAACGTAAATGCAACTCATGTAATAAACACTTTATTTTTAAATTGTAAGAAGGCTGCATCATTAGACTTTAAAAGCCTTAAACCCCGTATTTTCTAAGCTTGGGGCGGGCTAAAGGCAAAGACAACAGCAGTGACTGACCGCTTCAAAAAAAGGAGGGGCATTAGCGAATGCAGAGAAGTATGGTATCGTTTCGTTTTCATATACTGCAACAACTTCGAAGTTGTGAGAAAAAAAAGGTTTAACGCTGCAAGCGGTTTCTTACTTTCAGTGCTTGTAACTGCCAGGCAATACTCATTTTAAAAAATGTGGTAAGATAAAAAAGGCGCTACGATCCAGTATCCCAGTACCGTTTTATATCAGGGCTTTCGAGCGAAACAGACTCTATGACAAATAATTAAAGGTTTGGCCACATTTGGCTAGTTTCAATGAAAATTTTAAACACTCATATCGGTAATCCAGGACTTACTAAGCCTTGCATGAGACAGAGCTCGACAATTCTTCCCCCCCCCCCCCCGCAGAAAACTAGTTCTAGGCGACCGAGCTCGATTAGCTACGATTAACGTAAACCGAGCTCGGTCCATTTAAACGCGGTTACGAGAACTCGAGCGCGATAGTGAGGCTTATCGAGCTCGATAACATTCTACTTGTCCCCCCGGAAAAGTGTGAGTCCTTGCTTCACCGTCCTCGACAATTCGAGCTCGGTATCGACATATCGAGGACGGTTTCCCGAGGTCGATTTGTTCATCGAGGCCGGTTGATATATCGACTTCGATAAACCCGTATCGAGCTCGGTTTCCTGAGTTCGATTTGTTTATCGAGGACGGTTGACATATCGAGCTCGATAAACTCGTATCGAGCTCGGTTGCCCAGATAACTAAACTGATCCAAATTTTGAATGAGGGTTGAATAAAGGTTGAGCGCACCAAGTCTGCTTCCGGGGCATGTGATAGCCATGCAGACCCAAACTTTTGTTTGGCACGTGTTCATCGCAGTCTCGCTCATGATTGCAAAGTACCAGTTAGTTTCGGCAGACGTCCAGCCAAACAAATGTTATTTCCTTACATCTACAGTACTTTGGACGTTTCCTTTCGCGTTGATTTTGGTCAGGGATTTAAAATATTCGGTGTTTTACTATTTCAAGGGATATATATTTTTTTCCAATCCGGAAGTCACGGCCGATTGTAAACTAGCGGCATGTACGTCTAGTCTATTATGAATTCAGCTACTCAAACTTTAAGTACAATTGAATATTAGGGAATGCCTCCGTGCATGTCATTGAAAAAGAAGAAAGTAAAGGAAAATAAGTTTGATTGATCTCAAAATTGGATTTGTCATCACCTAGTTTTTTCCACTTCGGACTCGGTGCAAATTTCGGCGTAATCTTTGACCACTTTGAATTTTGCCCGCACGACTTTCATCCCCTATAATAAAAGGTTGCTCTAGAAGAAGTTTAAGATATAATGGCAAAACGTGAGCAAGAAGCTCTCAGACCAATATATGTCAAGATAAAGTGAATGCTTTAAAGGGCGTTTGCCTTGCGCTCAGAAAACGCTAGAATAGCAGCTTCCTCAACGTTTCTCCAAAATATGTTTATAGATCATTACGTAACTGCCCTGTCGCCCATTTTTAGAATTTCCGCCTACGGCCATAAAATGAACTTGTTTTTGACGATGACAAGCAGTGCAAAATCTCAAGAATAAAACGCCGCATAGGGAAATAACACGGTTCAAAAATGAAATTTCAAAAGTCTTACTTTAACCCGACAAAGACAAATTCAGTAGAAAACTACAACTTAAATGC
The DNA here is from genome assembly GCA_964035705.1 of Porites rus. Lineage (NCBI taxonomy): Eukaryota > Metazoa > Cnidaria > Anthozoa > Scleractinia > Poritidae > Porites > Porites rus. The sequence goes on from OZ038005.1 coordinate 20,083,246, forward strand.
GATGCACAAATTTTTATTCCTTCATGATAATTGCCTCACCATTTAATGCAAATGAATAACAAGCTGATTTATTGCCCTTCTGGCGTTGATATAAACTTGGCTTTCTTTCCATGAAATTAACATGCATAACTCAATCAGTTTTTTTTGTACAAGTAAAGCGAGAAGTAAAGTACAAAGTACTCATTTCCTTAGAAATTTTACACATAATATTTACAGACACTTTATTTAAACCTACTGTGGAAAGTAGGCATTTCATAGCATTGTATTAATAAAGTTCACCCCACTGTATCTCGCCTGTTCCTCTCGCGTCAATTTCTCCACTAAAGCAACGAAATCAAGAACATCGCACCTCTTCTTCGTAGCGGGCAGTGAGGTTTCTCGCCATGACAGTATATCGAGAAAAAGTCTGAAGCAGTTCGGATAATTTCTGTTGCAGTTTGGCATCTGGCAGCTCGAAATTCCGCGATCCTGACAGCAGTTCCGCTCTCAGGGTCTTGAGCAGCGCGAAAACATCGTAAAGAGTTTGGATCCCTTCGTTAAACTGCGGCATCTGCTCGCTAACTCGGTAATCTTTCAACAGGCAAGGAAAAAGCACTGACTTCTCCAAGGCTTCCACCTCATCGACAAATTTCTTCAACGCGCCGAGAAGACAATTTTCAGCAGCAAGGAGAGTTCTGTTTTTAAAATTTTGAAAAGAGGGAAGCTCGTCGTTCGGGCCCAGATTTAGCGTCGAAGTTTTGATGTACCTGGCGACCAAGGCGAGCTGATTTAATCGGTGACAAGATTCCCGAATTTCCCGTTCTAGCGGAACAAGGCTCTCTTCGTCTTCACTGTAATGGCTATGTCCAAGCGACAATTTAATTCGCATCGCTTTCACCATTAAATAGAATGCCCTCATGTTCATATTGTTTTGCAGAAACGAATCGGCCGCGGAACCTTTCGCAGGCATAAGATCCTTTACGGGCAGATCGATCAACTTCATGGGAATCAGGACCGTATGATCCATCAAATCCACCGTTTGCAGAAACTGTTCCATCACAGCGAGGAAAGAGTGTTCTACAGATTTTAACCGTCTCGACTCCATTGAATATGATAAGCTTGTGTTTACCACTCTTGTCCCTTTCACAGGTGCAAAGCGAGGGTTTTCGCTTTGTGTAATATTCACTCAGTACTTTCCCTTCTCCTCACCACTCAAACCTGAAGGACATCCAGATATTTCTGAGACGTACGGCTGCAATCAACGTTCTTAAAATGCATCCCTGCGGCCTTTTGTCATGATCTTTTCTGGCGAACGTGACATTTGTTTTTCACGACTGTGGCCTGAGATGGTATTGTTGCTGTACACGTGCTGTGCATGTGAAACAGCGATGGTTCGACTTCCTTATTTGCTATGCACACAAAACATCGAACTTATTGTCCCCCGATTTGAAGTAAAATGTCACCTTTTCTATTCGTTAAGCAATTCCATCTCTTCTTTGGTAACAGCTTATATAAATTAACAGTACTCGAACGCCAAAATACATAATTGTTGCCCTGTTTGAAGGGTAGTTATTGTTTGTTGAAATTCAATGCGCGAACAAGGCGTGATGTAATACATAATTTTGATTGGTTTATAGACAAGAGAAAGGGGCGCTGGCTAGGCGTTGGTGGGGCGTATAGGTGGCGTGTTCAAGTTTTCTGTCACGCCATACGACTTTCGTAATACGAACACTTGTGAAGGCAAAACCACAACGACAGAGCAGTGAGGGTTTGCCGAATCTTTTATAGAAGGACTGGATCAATAAAATCTTGTCTGAGTATCAAATTTTAAATTTAAAACAGTAATAATCGTAATGATCGTGTCCGAGGTTCTACCTTGTTTCGATTTGGGAGTTACTTGGGAGAGGAAAGTTACATCCCCACAAAGTAAAAAAAAAAACAAAAAAAAAAACACTCGTGTAATTTAAAACTCCTGAAAAATGTTGTTCAAAATATCCGACGATCCTGCGATGTCCAATATTTATCGGAGATTTTGAATTCTTGCATTTTATCCGTAAGCTTCAAACTACCTGCGGTAAACGGGATATATATAAAGGTCAAAATATATTTATTTATTCAAACAGCGCGCTACTTCATTCTTTTATAGAAGCTGTAAAAGACGACCATTATCGTTATGGATTTAAGAGAAATGTGTCTTTGAAACTGAAAGTACTATTTTCCTTTTAAAATTTCTCTCGATCTCCTGTTTTTTTTTCACGTGTTATCACTCGTTCTGACTTGATCTATTTACCGGCTGACTATATGTTTATTTTTAAACGTAGTCAAAACAACAATTTCACAAGCGAAGCGTGGTTGTGCTTCCGTAAGAGTGGTTTAGTACGTTTATTCTTTATTAGCGTCAGATTAGCGAGGATTCCAGACAAATGCAGCAGAATTCTCGGAGCCCAGTGGCTCCTGGCCCAGGAATTGAGCGAGCTCTGTGAAAAACACAATCATGGCAGACCCTCTATAAATGTTTAGTATCTTTTAGTTGTTTCTCATAGTTTCTATAAAACAACATTTAAAGTCCCTGAAAAAACCAAACCATATCTTAAATCTAAAAATATCTTGTGACAGATCAAATCTAATCCTGCATTTTTTATGGCGTAAATTGAAGATCGCGTTTTTGAAAAAGAGCTGACTTTTTCGTATACGCCGGTAGACGGACTTTACTTCAGTGGATCACCTCCTTGGAGACTAAGACCATGGTCGCTGTGTTTGCCGGAAAGGGTTTAAGATTTACAGTTTATATATAAGAAATGCTAATAATAGCGCATCGACAAGTAACGCAATTATAATAGAGTCAACAAAAAGGAAACCAATGTCCACCAACTGTTCAGAACAAGATGTTCACAAAATAAGGCGAGCAAGGTACAGTGAAGACGTCAGTTTGAACTTCGTTCGCATGGGGAGGTTTTCTTACCATTTGTAGCACAATTTTGTGGCCGTTCCTGTTGCAGAAAGAGAGAGCCGCTAGAAGAACTTCGACTGGTATAAAAAGAAGTTTACAAGATTACTCATAAATATTTGCTTTTCTGTGAAGATCCCGGGGTAAAGATCAAGAAAGCCGATTTGGCCGTAATTCCCCAGTGGAATACACTAGAAACGAAATAAGTCTGAAAAACACGTACTTTGGTCCAAGGTGTTCGGACCTGTTTTTTACCCAGGTCAAATTTTATTTGTCCCGTGTTAAAATTTGGATGTGTATCAGGGTAAAGTGAAAGACAAGCACGTGATACAACGACACCGTCCCCACACGCACTCAGTGGGGATTGCGAGTCAAGAGTCAGTACTTGATAGTGTTGGATAGCTTTCAGTATCTTTTATTACGCATAGCTTACTGCTTCTCAAAATGTTTGTTCCACGTCCCGTGAAAAAGTTGAAAATAACGCGAATAAGGTCCGATTGGGAAAATACTTTTGACGACGTTCAGGGTTCAGACATACAGCAGCAGTGATCGGGTAGTTGTCAGAGTTCAATGATCTTGAATCACGTACTTACAGAACTTCGCTCTTTGCGCTTCTTGCCGCTCAGTGGTGGTGAGACTGGGTAAGTTCTATCAGACGTTGAATGGACTTTTGCCGCCTCACCCGTGGCTTGTAAGTCTGTGGAACACAGGAGTCTTAAAAGGTGTGGCTAACCGACTTTTCAAATTTTCCCACTGTAGAATGCGACCCCCTTGATCGAATTCGAAGTCTGCCCGTCATTCCCTGTTCAAATTCGTTTCGCACACAGAATTGGTTATTTTCATTTTTTCTTGATTATCAGTCGTGGAATACGATTTATTAAAAAAGTTATTGGTCGGCCATAATCAAGGAATTAAATTAACTGCAAAAACCGTGGACGAAGATCCTTCTATAAACGTTAGATCTCTAGAAAAGAGATCTAATCAGCCAAAATATTAAGAACCAAATACGAGAAGTCCAAAGACTACTGCGAAGCTGATCAGAACACATGACGAGTATTGTTTTTTCATAACAGTATTTCGACTGGCCATACCAGTCTTCTTCAGGTTTACAGATGTTACTGAACCTTAGGCTCGATTTCCGCTGTCTCCGATCCCGGGTCCGGTCTTTGATCCTCCTCCGGGGGATGAGTGCGGGCTCATTTTCTTGAACAGCGGCTGGTAATCGAGCCTAACTGAACCTATGATAGGAATCACAATATTATATAGATGGAGAATGTCGCAATAAAAATTGTTTAAAGGGAGATCAGGCGGAAATGACGTACAACCCAAAAAACTGGAAAAAAATAATAAGGATATGGATTAGAATAATTCGTCACGGCGGCTTAGGCCATTAGGTTCAAGAGTCAGCCACACGTGTGGACAGCTCATCGCCTACCGTCTTTAAAGGTCCAAAAAGACATTCTGTGCAAGACTCGAAATAATGAAATAGCTCCTAATATACCCTCTATAAGACCCTGAAAACTATGGCCCTGTTAAGCTCCTGTCTACGCCAAATAAGGGAGTGTGCTCCCCGGTTTATGCACCCTTTCCAAGAAAAGACTCACCATTAGCCAGATGGAAATGAGTACACAATGTGTAAATTTTTTGGACAAGTCGATGAAAAGTTGGAACGTAATTTTCATTTTCGCCGTTGATGCGTTCAACAAAAATTTTACTTGACTTTTTTGTTGTCATTTCCGGTTTTCCAAGGGCCTCCCGTTCTGCCTCGTTATCACGCGGTTAGCTTAGTTGCCGCGCCACGCTATATGGTTCGAAACTTCGATCAGTTTGTTCTTTCGTTCATCGGACTCGGGCTGTTTTATTGCACGACATGCAACGGTAAGACGTGTAAAATAAACATGTTACGATGAATGTTTTGAAAGTACTCTCTTGGATGTTTCAGTTGAGTTTTAATTTCTTCGAGGAACTATCTAATTTGTCTTCACCATCAATTTTAGAACACCGACAAGACGAATCACAGTTTGTTAAACGTGACTCCAACATTCTTGGCTGTTTCCTTTTTCCTGTGAGCAAACTTGGCAACTCCATGCACTGAGAAAGGGAGGCCAGCCACAAACACCAGGTAGGTATTAGTATTGAATATAAACTTTAACTAACATTGCGAACATTGAATAGATATGCCTATCTGCAACAGACCTTGTCACGGTTTTGGAAGTCATCTTGACGAGTAGGCAATCGCGTGAGAATACAGAGTTTGTATGAAAATCTTATGTCGAATAATTTCCTTGAAACGGCTGTTCTGAAAAAAAGAATGAATTGTGAACTAAATCTTCACTCCTAACGATTCTACGGAGGAAATTTAAGGACGACAAATGTAGGAACATGCGTTAGAACCAGGTCGTCAGTGCTAAACTGCATCTGAGATCAAACCTGGCTCTCAGACTGAACAAACCACAAAATGCATAAAACAGTCCAAGTTTGGGAACTCTAAAATACTTGTGACAGCAAAAAAGTTTAGGTGCGCCTAGTGCCTGTACTCTATGCACTGCATAACATTCGTATGTAAGAAAGAAAGGAAGGAAAACGTCCAAGGTCATGTCTCCCACTTTCACAAGCTTATGAGTTGTGTTTAGCCTGTCATTGACTTGTAACTTCAAACTTGGTCATGTTAAAATTTTTGTGTGATAGAATGGCATGGCAGAGGTTTTTTTCCCCTCTGAATATCATGGAAAAGAAGCTTCTGCTAGCAGGGAACCACAACGACAATGAGAACATCCAAAAAACAACTTGGACTATGATAAAGGAGTAGCTCTGCATGTTTACCACACATTAATAAAATTTGCGTTCATTTCTTTGACATCCATTTCATGACTATTGTTAGAATTTTCCTAATGATTGCAGGTTCTCCCTTGACAGGGCTTGAAATTGCGGCTGATACAGTCGCCAATGCAACTAACATTTTCTCCTTGGTGACTAAAAATTCTAGTTTGGTCACCAAAGTGGCGACCAGATTTCTCTATGATTGAGATTTAAATTAAAAGAGTGAAGTTAAGACAACCATTTCATCTTATCCTTCTTTGCTTTCATCATAAAAAATGTGCCAAATGGCATAAACAAGGCCAGTTTACCTCCAAATTTATACCGACTTCTATCCACGATATTTTCAAATCTCATGGATCGCACCATACTATGCAGGGCTTCTGATTGGTCGTAGAAAAAAAGTCAAATTTCGCGGTATTTTTAGGGGCAAATTCGCTGAAAAATCGATCGATTTCGCAGGAATTTTAGGGCAAACTTAGCCAAAAATCAATTGGTCGAACAGGCTGATTTTGTGGTTATTTTTCAGGGAAAACTTGGTTAGAGATCGATCGGTTTTGCGCTGACCAGACCAGCATTTTTATTGTTTTTCTAACAGAGGTCATCATTTGCTCTTTCAACAACAATACATAATACGCTCCAGAACTGAACAAATGGCAATGCCTTTAACATCATGGCTAGTGCCCAGTTTTTTGCAACATTATCTACGCCTGGTAGTTTCTGAGTTTCGGGACGTTGTTTGCGTGTTTCAGTGACAAGGTTTCAAGATAAATTTACAAGTTTACAGCAAGTAAATAACCCCAATAGCTGAGAAAAATTTCAAATATGTTGTACAGACATGTATTTGATAAGATTTCTACCGAATTTCGCAGTATTTTGCATGTTTTTGTGAATTTGCGGCTCTGCGATGATGCGAAAACTCAGAAGCCCTGACTATGAGCTGCATCATTTACATCATACAAACTGGAAACAAAAAATTTGCATCTGGCGAATATATTTCTTCAGTTGGTCACCAAAAGGTGACCTGAGGGGTTTTTTTAATTTTGAGCCGTGCTTGAGCTCCAAAAAAGTTCATCCACATTTTTACTTGTTGAGCAAAGCAAAATAAAAGAACACAAATTCACTTTTTTTGTGTTTCTGTAGCTGCCTTCAAAGTGGCAGTTGCCTGAGCTTCCCCTGACCAACCAAGTCAAAGTTGTTGCTGGGCCTAAAGTACTGGTCACATTCCATGGGTCAAGAGTAGAGGACACTGCTCCATCAATAAACTACACGTACCAAGCTACACAGATTCCCCTCGATCTTAGCCCTAATCTCCTAACAAAATACTCTATTAGGAGACACTTGCTGTTTGTTTATCTCTAACGTGGTGACCTTAGCCGTCACCTGTGGAAAAGTGACCTGTACTTCATGCCTGCTGCAAAAAAATAATAAAAATACCTTGGAAGCTCTGCAGGCAAAACAACCCATTAACAGGCCAGCCAGCAAGCAACAATTTTTATGTAAATCACACAGTGCTTTGTTGCAGAGCTGCCATACTCGGTGGTTGCCATTTATATGAGGTCCTAGTAAACACACTCCCCTGGAGGTTCAGCATTTTCAATCAGTATTGCGTCTGTGATACTTTTACAGTGGAACCTCAATTTAACAAAGGGCCAAGGGACTGACAAAGTTTGTTCATTCTAACAAGGTTTTGTTATATCGGGGTTCTTTTTCATATATTTTTCTATTATTGGGGTAAAGATTAAATCAACTACTTCGTTCAATCAGCTAGGGCTCCACCTTATTTACTTACCAGTTATTCTGAACACAGGCCTGCCCAGAGGGACAGTGCCCAATGGGATTCTGGTCCCATGCGAGGTGCCATCCCTTTCCAATCCCACCCATAAAGGTTGGCCACGCCACAAGGGTCTACGACCCCTACTCTTTTTCAAATAGTGATGTGGGTGTTTTTTAAGTCCCACAAGAACAAATCAGTGAAAGTGCTGTGAGACGGGCCTTAGGTTTTTCGTCCTTATTGGAGAAGACTCGAAAGTCTAACCATTTGCCGATGTCATTTCAAAGGTTGCACTTTCTTCTCAGTCATTTAAAGACCCCAAGTGTTAGTCCAGCCAGGGTCTGAATCCCTGACCTCCTGGTTGGCAGACCGGCACTCTCCCGACTGAGCTAACCAGGCAGCAGTTAAATGTAAAATATGTTAATTATGAACATTCTTGAGACAAACTTGCATGTCTTTTCCTCTTTCTCCAATACCCAAGTCAAGATACAGTAGTTAGTCAAGGGCTACTGACACAGTTACAATGGAATTTACTTTAATTTTTTGTTTACACATTTTCCTTTCCATAGGTATGAAATATGGGAAATAAAAGGAGTTATAGTTCCAAGTATAATGTACAATGATTGTAGCATCAGATTTTAATTTTGTCCATATTGATGGCTTCAGAAATGTGCAAGGTACAAGAAAGGTACAGTTGAAGTGAAAAAAAGGTGTAAGAATTTAACACCTGTAGAGCCCCAATGCTGATATAGGTTAGATTAAGCTTGCCACCAGCCTATCTGAGGAACTGTTACGTGCATGCATTTCAGCTTTTTTATTGTTTCTAAGCTCCTTTTGCGGTTTTAGTTAGCTACTGCAGCTGTTTTGGGGTGTTTTAAGAAGAGATTTTAGTCGATATGTTAATACAGGTGATTATTATTTTATAGCTGGAAACAATTAAAGATGTGTGAGTAATAAATGATGAACTATCAACATGGATCATAGCATAATATTTTTTTACAGCTGTAGTGTCAAAAGTATCAAATATTCAAGACCACGATAAATTTTCATGAGCAATCAAAGCTGGCAAATGCAAAATAGATCAAGCTCGTATAACTAGAGCCATGTTATCTTTAGATCATATATGTATGAGGTTATGAATAGGAGGTTATTCATTATAGTAGAACACCAAAAATTCAAACTCCCTGCTAACTCATACTAAGTCCCATTTCCAATTTTGGCAAATTGATTGTTCAATCAATCCCAATAAATCGAACCCTCGCTAACTTGAACTGATTTTTGTTTCCCTTCACAGTTTGAGTTGCCAGGCTTCTACTGTATTTATTTACATGATAAGACGTCGTTTGTTGTCGCTGGGACACTCTGTCACCCATAAACTTAAGAGAGGAAGGAGAACTGTTGTACATTTTTGTTCATTATCGTAAACTTAGGATATACATGTACCTCGATGATCTTGGGTTCTCTAACCTTAATCCAAAATCAGCATGGAAGGCTGTAAAGCATTTAAGGATTAAGCCCTTTCCTCCCCTGGTGCTGTGCCTTGACGTGGCGGGGAGGCTTGCGTGCCCTTATGACCCCTAGAGCTTTGATGGCGGGAGCTTATGCTCCTAGCAGGTTCAACCATGCCAGATTGGTCTAGGGGAGAGGGGCCAGACTAAACAGCACCCTGGTCCTCCAGGTTGGGGGTTTAGTGCAGGACTAACAACCCTGCCTTGTAAAACACCTCATGTCGAAGTAATCTTGGACATCAGCATACTAAAGGAATTTCACCGCTCTTTGTGCAGCTGACAAAGAAAACTTGTGACTGCAAACTGACAAGAGATCGTGTAAGACACAATCAGTCATGCATGGAGATGCTATGGAAATTGGATTCCCTTCATTTGATACCCAACATGCATACTCAGTCAGTTCTCATACTGACTGTTCCTCTACACTTTTTTTGATCACTGCTCCACAACTGCATCCCTGATGCCTGCCCCATACATTCCAGATGCCAGACTGGAAACTTATGGAAGATACAACTTGTATGAGATTGGATTCCTTACAGTGTCTGGTTGCTTGTGTATGACTAGATTCCAATGAAAGCTGAACTTGTGGATATGGTGTAGTGGTGTTTGGCCGATGAACTGTTTCGACAGAAACCGGTGTCACTTGGGGTGGGTTGACCTTTGGGATGATAAGGATTTACTAGGATCAGAGATCCCAGACCACTTGGATCATGGTAGATCAATTCATTTGATCTATCATGATCCGAGTGATCTCAGACCACTTATCCTCATTCAGATCGTCTCAAAGAGCCCACTCTTAATAATCTACATGCCACGAGAGATCAGCAAACATAGAACCGGTCAACCTATAAACCAGCAAGTATGGAAACCATTAACTCATACTAACCGTTCTTCCCTACTTGTAGTGTTCAACTACAAGTGCATCCCTGATGCCTGCTCTTTTTGCTTTGGTGTCAACCTGACAAACATAGGAATCCACCACTCAACTCCATGGTTATGATTATTGCTCCCGCACACATCCTTGAAAAACAGAAGTTCGTCATCAGCAGTTGACTGGCACTGAAGAATTCATTTTTACTTTAGAAAATCCACTTTATGCTGGTACACATTGATTTAAATTTAACTGTTCTATATCTGTATATATATTTTACATCTTTTCTTGAAGTTAGTAGGAAGGTCATTTGAAGATAACTAACTGGTCTGCAAGGAAGTAGAAAACAGAACTGAAATGGGGAAGCCACTGCTTTTTTGTCCTCCAGATTTTGAAAGTGCTGTAGTTTGATGGTAAGTGATTATATTTTATCCTTTTTTGAACCTGACCTTTACTTAAAATACTTTTAAATATCAACTTCAGACTTATCTTTTTAAGAATATATTAGTTTAGGTTCTTTCCATAAGCTTGTATGAAGCACCTAGTGCTGGACTGGATAAGAACTACAAAAATTTTAATTATTATTATTGTCAGCTGGATGCTTGTGTCAGGCCAGATTCCAATGAAAGCTGAACTTGTGGAAGGTGTAGTGGTGTTATGTGGCCGATGAACTGTTTTGGCAGAAGCCGGTGTCACTTAATCTGCACAACACAAGAGATCAGATATCATAGAATTAGCCGCACTATAAAACTGTAAGTATGGAAAACATTTTACTCAAGACATACTAACTCTTCTTGCTTATTTGTAGTGTTCAACTACAAAAGCATTCCTGATGCCTGCCCTTTTTGCTGTAGTTTCAATCTGGCAATTGGAGGAACCCAACTCCAGGAAATCAAGGAGACTCAACATGCCTACACAGGCAGCACTCACACTGACTTGTTGTGATCAGTGATTCACAACTGCATCCCTGATGCCTGCCCCATACATTCCAGATATTAGACTGGAAACTGCGGAAGATACTTGTATGACATTGGATTCCTAACGGTGGCTGGATGCTTGTGTCAGGCCAGATTCTTGTGAAAGCTGAACTTGTGGAAGGTGTAGTGGTGTTATGTGGCCGATGAACTGTTTCGGCAGAAGCCGGTGTCACTTAATCTGCATAACACAAGAGATCAGATATCATAGAACTGGCCGCACTATAAACCAGTTCGTATGGAAACCAGAAACTCATACTGACTGTTCTTCCCTACTTGTAGTGTTCAACTACAAGTGCATCCCTGCTACGTGCCCTTTTGCTGTAGTTTCAATATGGCAATTGGAGGAACTCAACTCCAGGAAATCAAGGAGACTCAACATGCTTACACAGGCAGCACTCACACTGACTTGTTGTGATCAGCGATTCACAACTGCATCCCTGATGTCTGCCCCATACATTCCAGATATTAGACTGGAAACTGTGGAAGATACTTGTATGACATTGGATTCCTAACGGTGGCTGGATGCTTGTGTCAGGCCAGATTCCTATGAAAGCTGAACTTGTGGAAGGTGTAGTGGTGTTATGTGGCCGATGAACTGTTTCGGCAGAAGCCGGTGTCACTTAATCTGCATAACACAAGAGATCAGATATTATAGAACTGGCCGCACTTTAAACCAGTAAGTATGGAAACCAGAAACTCATACTGACTGTTCTTCCCTACTTGTAGTGTTCAACTACAAGTGCATCCCTGATGCCTTCCCTTTTTGCTTTGGTGTCAACCTGGCAAACATAGGAACCCACCTCTCAACTCCTTGGTTATGATTATTGCTCCTGCACACATCCTTGAAAAACAGAAGTTTGTTATCAGCAGTTGAATGGCAGGATTTGCAAGAACTGACGAATTCATTTTTACTTGAGAGAATTCAGTTTTTGCTGGTACACATTACTTTAAATTTAACTGTTATATATATATTGATATGTCTTTTACATCTTTTCTGGAAGGTAGTAGGAAGGACATTTCAAGATAACTAACTGGTCTGCAAGGACAGAAAAAACAGATCTGAAATGGGGAAGCCACTGCTATTTGTGTCCTCCAGATTTTGAAAGTGCTGTAGTTTGATGGTAAGTGATTATATTTTAACCTTTTTTGCACCTGACCTTTGACAGGGTTAGTGTGAAGTTTGAATTCAGATGTGAAAGCTTTTAAAACAGTAAATTCAACTTAATTCATTTTGTCAACAAGTTGATAATTGGAGCTCTTAAAAATAACAGAGAAAATTATCCGAAGAAATGTTTTTGAAGAAAGAAAAAGAATTCCAGGTTAAGCACTAATTGGTCTTTGAACAACTACGCCCTGTAATCACGCCAGTAAAACAAAATGTTCTATTTACACGCCGGACGCACTCTGGCCAATTTCTTCTCTGATAACAAGCACTTGACACCGAACCATACGATATCTTTTCAAAACCTTCTTATAATCATACACAGTTAAATGGAGGTTTTGCTGTATGCAGCCCTTACGTGCAAAATATGCCATAATCATATTTATCTATATCACAACCACCCTTCCCCCTCAACTGCTACCTGTACGCCTAACAAACATATCGAACGCACTCTCCTAAGATCCGATTACTCCTAGTTATATATTGGTTTAGAATTTTTTCCCATAAGCTTGTATGCCTAGTGCTTGACTGGATGCGCACTATTCACATTTTAATTATTATTTGTTATCATCATCGTCATCATCACTATTGTTATTATTATCATTAGTATTGGCATTAGAATTAGTATTATTAAGTACCTTTAATCTTTTATATCTCATCAGGAACTGTCATGCAAAGGTTACTGGTCTGCTATTAGGAGGACAGCTGATGAGCTGAACTGGAGAAGCCAATGCTGTTTTGTCGAACAGATTGTGAAATTGAAACCGATTGCTGGTAAGTCTTTGTTCTTTTAAATGTTACTTTTCCCATAGATTCCAGAATGCTATTGTGAAACTAACCAATAACACAAGTATTTTTTATGTATTTTTCTCTTAATTTTTTATATAGTAATATCTTTTTTATTTTTATTTTTTTATTATTCAGCATGTTTTTCTCCGATCCATGCAAGTCATAAATTGCCATCGTTTCTGGCATCACTCTTCCACAACACCCTTAATCTGATTTAGTTGATAAAGAGACCAAGACAGAATCTCTTGCCGAGCCAGAAAATTACAGAATTGTCAGTGGTAGCTACCTCAGTCCTGCAGACACAGCACCCTTGACATTTTCATTGGAACACAGCATTTACGGGCCCACCAGCCACCATGCAACCACAAAGACTCTTCTCAGAATTCCTCAGTTATAACAGTTAATTTCCCAGTTAAGCTGATACAAGTGTGTGATATGAACTCTTTTGTGCAGTTTTCAAGATCAAGGACATTTTGCATTTCATTGAATCCAGCAAAACGGCCCAATATAGTGATACTGCAGCACTCTGGGAAAAAAAGCTATGTTAAGCATCCAGACACTTATTTATGTTTCTGTGTCATTTTTTTTGGTTCAAGGTATCTGATTATTCTATGAGCAATTTCGATTAGTGTTACTCATTGCTAGTCAGCCCAGGAGACCTTTAAAATGGGGTACAGCTGGCCTGGGGTTTTCCTCCTAGGGGCAAGAGGACGTACGGGGAGGTTTTTCACCTAGCTGTTGTTCCATGACCCCATTTCTCTTAGCATTTATTGAAACACAGATTGCAAAAAATAGTGTTAAAACTGCTTGCATATACACTAGTTAACTAGATAATCTTACTGTAAGTCTCTCTAATTTCTCCAGACGAATAAGGGTGCAAAGAAAGTCAGTTTTACAGCCTGCCATTCGGGTAAGCTGTAGCTAGCATGTACTAGCCCTCGAGTCATTTCGACTGGTGCCAAAACCCTTTTTGATCAGCAGGATTGATTACAATCCTTCTGTATTTTGAATTTCCCAGAAAACAGCATTTGTCCATCAGGCAAGTTAAGAACAAAAATCACTAGCGCGATAGCGAAATCTTCTAGCCCCCGGCTATCGAACACAACTTTCTTTGCACCCTGCCAATAAACCGAAAGTTGACATTACTTTTTGGGTGTCTATATTTATGTGAGGAATAAGGATTACCACAGTGGGTTGGTGTGCAGCATAAGAAATTTTAAATGTTTGACCATAATCATCCAACATGACAACTATGTCAAATTATTTTTGTGTGTGTAGGACAACTTCCTTTGAATATTGAACATGGACAAACATCATTTCTTAGTCTAGCTTGCCCAAAATCAAAACATGACTGATTAGACAATAAAATATCAATTTTATATAGTTGTAAAAATAACAAATTTTCCAAACCTACGAGTATGGTCAAAAAAGTTATTTTTTTTTTTCATAGTTTATTTTTGGGCAAAATCAACAAAGAAATAATGTTTAGAGGTGTTCTTAATAGAAAACAAGCCTTTCTAGACAATAAAAATATTAATCCTAAAAATGTGAATTTTTTCAAAGGGGTTAGCCCATGATTTTGGTAAAAAAATTCCAAATTTTCTTTTTTTTGTTTTAGGGTAAAAGGAGCATGGAATTATTGCTTTACGATGACTTAGACAAAAAACAAATTATTTTCGAGTATAAAAAAAAATTAATAACGCCAAAAATCGCAATAAGTTAACCCATGATTTTTGTCAAAAAATTCCAAGTTTTTTTAAAATTTATTTTACGGCAAAGTGAACCTAGAAGTAATGTTTCACGATGTTCGAAATTAAAAAGAAACTATTTTTAGACCATGACAAAAAAAGCTTTTAATAAGGCCAAAAATCTAAGGGGGTTACCCCATAATTTTTGTCCAAAAATTCAAAATTATCTTTTACTTTTTTTAGGGCACAATCAGCTTAGGAACAATGTCTCACAATGTTCTAGATAAAAAAACTATTTACAACTATTAAAATAACAGCTTTTCAGAAGGCCAAAAATCGCATTGTTCCAAAGGGCTTAACCAATGAGTTTAGTAAAAAAATTCACAAATTTTATTTTACTTTTTTTAGGTCAAAATAGGCGTAGAAATAATGTTTCACGATGTTCTAGATAAAAAAAGAAACTATTTACGACTATAAAAATGACAACTTTTCAAAAGGCCAAAAATCACAGTTTTCCAAAGCAGTTAACTCATGATTTTGGACGAAAAATGCAAAATTTTCTTTTACTTTTTTTACAGCAAAATGAGCCTAGAAATGATGTTTCACTATGTTCTAGATAAAAAAAACTATTTTAGAGTGAAAAAAAAAAATTTTACAGGGCCAAAAATCGCAATTTTCCAAAGGGGTTAACCCATGATTTTTGCCAAAAGATTCAAGAATTTTATTTTATTTTTTTAGAGCAAAATGAGCCTAAAAATAATGTTTCACGATGTTCTAGATAAAAAAGAAACTATTTACGACTCTTAAAATAAGAATTTTTAAAAAGTCCAAAAATCGCATTTCACTAAGGGGTTAACCCATAATTTTTGTCAAAAAATTCAGAATTTTTTCTTTTCCTTTTTTTAGGGAAAAATGAGTCTAGAAATGGTCTTTCACAATGTTCTAAATAGAAAAGAAACTATTTTAGAGTAAACAAATAGGAACTTTTCAAAAGGCCGAAAATCGTATTTTTCCAAAGGGGTTTAGTAAAAAAATTCAAAATTTTCTTTTACTTTTTTAGGGCAAAATAAACCTAGAAATAGTATTTCACGATGTTCTAGATAAAAAAGAAACGATTTACGACTATAGGAATAACAACTTTTCAGAAGGGCGAAAAATCGCATTTTTCCAAAGGGGTTAACCCATGATTTTTGCCAAAAAATTCAGAATTTTCTTTTACTCTTTTTAGGGCAAAATAAGCGTAGAAATAGTATTTCATGATGTTCTAGAAAAAAAAGAAACTATTTTACAATAAAAAACTAACAACTTTTAAGAAGGCCAAAACTGTCAATTTTGCGGAGGGGTTAATCCATTATTAGTCAAAAATTTCAAAATTTTCTTTAACTTTCTTTAGGGAAATTAAGATGAGCCAAGAAATACTGTTTCACGATCTTCTAGATAAAAAAGAAACTATTTTAGAATAAAAAAATTAACTTTTCAGAAGGCCAAAAATGGCAATTTTGCAAAGGGGTTAACCCATGATTTCAGTCAAAAAATTAAAAATTTTCTTTTACTTTTTTAAGGGCAAAATAAGCCTAGAAATAGTATTTCACGATGCTCTAGAAAAGAAAAAACTATTTTACAGTAAAAAAAGACTTTTTAGAAGGCCAAAAATAGCAATTTTCTAAAGGGGTTAACCCATGAATTTTGTCAAAAAATTCCAAATTTTCTTTTGCTTTGTTTCGGGCAAAATAAGTCTAGAAATAGTATCTCATGATGTTCTAAAGAAAAAAAAAACTATTGACCGCCATAAAAATGCCAACTTTTCAGAAGGCCAAAAATGCCAATTTTGATCAAAAAATCCAAAATTTCTTTTATTTTTTTGGGGGCAAAATGAGCCAAGAAATAATGTTTCACGATGTTCTAGATAAAAAAAGAAACCATTTTACAATAAGCAAATAAAATTTTCTGCTTCTGAAAAGTTGTTATTATGATAGTCGTCAATAGTTTCTTTTTTTATCTAGATCTTCGTGAAATATTATACTATACTATACCAGATACTATACTATACTATACTATACTATACTATACTATACCATACTATACTATACTATACTATACTATACTATACTATACTATACCAGATACTATACTATACTATACTATACTATACTATACAATGTTCTAGATAAAAAAGAAACTATTTACGACTATCATAATAACTCTTCATAAGGGCGAAAAATTGCATTTTTAGAAATTCGAAATTTTCTTTTACTTTTTTTGGGGCAAAATGAGCCAAGAAATAATGTTTCGCGATGTTCTAGATAAAAAAGAAACTATTTTACAATAAAAAAATAAAATTTTCCCCATCTGAAAAGTTGTTATTATGATAGTTGTCAATAGTTTCTTTTTTTATCTAGATCATCCTGAAATACTATACTATACTATACTATACTATACTATACTATACTATACTATACTATACTATACTATACTATACTATACTATACTATACTATACTATACTATACCAGATACTATACTATACTATACTATACTATACTATACTATACTATACTATACTATACTATACTATACTATACCAGATACTATAATATACTATACTATACCAGATACTAAACTATACTATACCATACCAGATACTATACTATACTATACCATACCAGATACTATACTATACTATACTGTACTGTACTGTACTATACTATGTTCTAGATAAAAAAGAAACTATTTACGACTGTCATAATCACTCTTCATAAGGGCGAAAAATTGCATTTTTACAAACGGGTTAACCCATGATTGTTCGCAAAAAATTCAAAATTTTCTATTACTTTTTTCCGGGCAAAATGAGGCTAGAAATAATGTTTCACGATGGTCTAGATAAAAAAGAAACTATTTTAGAGTAAAAAAATTGCAACTTTTCAGAAGGCTAAAAGTCACATTTTTCCAAAGGGGTTAACCTATGATTTGTGTCAAAAAATGCAAAATTTTCCTTTTCTTTTTATAGGGCAAAATAAGCCTAGAAATAATGTTTCACGATATTCTAGATAAAAAGGAAACTATTTTACAATAAAAAATAACAATTTTTGAGAAGGTTAAAATAACAGTTTTCCAAAGGGGTTCACCCATGATTTTTGTCAAAAAATTCAAAATTTTCCTTTTCTTTTTTTGGGGCAAAATGACCCTAGAAAAATGTTTCACGATGTTCTAGATAAAAAGGAAACTATTTTACAGTAAAAAAGTAAACTTTTTAGAAGGCCAAAACAGGCAAGTTTGCAAAGGGGTTAACCCATGATTTTTGTCAAAAAATGCAAAATTTTCCTTTTCTTTTTTTAGGGCAAAATGAGGCTAGAAATAATGTTTCAGTATGTTCTAGATACAAAAGAAACTATTTTACAATAAAAAAATCACAACTTTTCAGAAGGCTAAAAATGACAATTTTCCAAAGGGGTTAACCCATGATCTTTGACAAAAAATTCAAAATTTTCTTTTAATTTTTTTTATGGCAAAATGGGGCTAGAAATAATGTTTTACGATGTTTTAGATAAAAAAGAAACTATTTTAGAGCAAAAAAATAACAACTTTTTAGAAGGCCAAAACTGGCAATTTTGCAAAGGGGTTAACCCATGATTTTTGTCAAAAAATGCAAAATTTTCCTTTTCTTTTTTGGGGGCAAAATGAGCCTAGAAATAATGTTTCACGATGTTCTAGATAAAAAGAAAACTATTTTACAATAAATAAATAGCAACTTTTTAGAAGGCTAAAAATGAGAATTTTGCAAAGGGGTTAACCCATGATTTTTGACAAAAAATTCAAAATTTTCTTTTCCGTTTTTTAGCGCAAAATGAGGTTAGAAATAATGTCTCACGGTGTTTTAGATAAAAATGAAGCCATTTCAGAGTAAAAAAATTAAGACTTTTCAGAAGGCCAAAAGTCGCATTTTTCGAAAGGGGTTAACCCATGATTTTTGTCAAAAAAATTCAAAATTTTCCTATTCATTTTTTTGGGCAAAATGAGCCAAAAAAATGTTTCACGATGTTCTAAATGAAAAGGAAACTATTTTAGATCAAAAAAATAACTTTTTAGAAGGACAAAACTAGCAATTTTGCAAAGGGGTTAACCCATAATTGTTGTCAAAAAATGCAAAATTTTCCTTTCCTTTTTTTGCGGCAAAATAAGCCTAGAAATAATGTTTCACGATGTTCTAGATAAAAAGGAAACTATTTTAGAGTAAAAAAGTAACAACTTTTTAGAAGGCCAAAACTGGCAATTTTGCAAAGGGGTTAACCCATGATTTTTGTCAAAAAATTCAAAATTTTCTTTTACTTTTTTTTACGGCAAAATGAGGTTACAAATAATGTTTCACGATGTTGTAGATAAAAATGAAACTATTTTAGAGTAAAGATATTACAACTTTTCAGAAAGCTAAAAATCACATTTTTTTAAAGGGGTTAACCCATGATTTTTGTCAAAAAACTCAAAATTTTCTTTTACTTTTTTGGGGGGCAAAATGAGGTTACAAATAATGTTTCACGATGTTTTAGATAAAAATGAAACTATTTTAGAGTAAAAATATTACAACTTTTCAGAAAGCCAAAAATCACATTTTTCCAAAGGGGTTAACCCATGATTTTTGTCAGGAAATTCAAAATTTCCCTTTTCTTTTTTTGGGGCAAAATGAGCCTAGAAATAATGTTTCACGATGTTCTAGATAAAAAGAAAACTATTTTACAATAAAAAAATAGCAACTTCTTAGAAGGCTATAAATGAGAATTTTGCAAAGGGGTTAACCCATGATTTTTGTCAAAAAATTCAAAATTTTCTTTTACTTTTTTTAGGGCAAATGAGGCTACAAATAATGTTTCACGAGGTTTTAGATAAAAATGAAACTATCTTAGAGTAAAAATATTACAACTTTTCAGAAGGCCAAAAATCACAAATTTCCAAAGGGGTTAACCCATGATTTTTGTCAAAATATTCAAAATTTTCCTCTTCTTTTTTTGGGGCAAAATGAGCCTAGAAATAATGTTTCACGATGTTCTAGATAAAAAGAAAACTATTTTACAATAAAAAAATAGCAACTTCTTAGAAGGCTATAAATGAGAATTTTGCAAAGGGGTTAACCCATGATTTTTGACAAAAAATTCAAAATTTTCTTTTCCTTTTTTTAGGGCAAAATGGGGCTAGAAATAATGTTTCACGATGTTTTAGATAAAAAAGAAGCCATTTTAGAGTAAAAAAATTAAGACTTTTTAAAAGGCCAAAACTGGCAATTTTGCAAAGGGGTTAACCCATGATTTTTGTCAAAAAATGCAAAATTTTCCTGTAATTTTTTTGGGGGCAAAATGAGCCTAGAAATATGTTTCACGATGTTCTAGATGAAAAGGAAACTATTTTAGAGCAAAAAAATAACAACTTTTTAGAAGGCCAAAACTGGCAATTTTGCAAAGGGGTTAACCCATGATTTTTGTCAAAAAATTCAAAATTTTCCTTTTCTTTTTTTGGGGCAAAATGAGCCTAGAAATAATGTTTCACGATGTTCTAGATAAAAAGAAAACTATTTTACAATAAAAAAATAGCAACTTCTGAGAAGGCTATAAATGAGAATTTTGCAAAGGGGTTAACCCATGATTTTTGACAAAAAATTCAAAATCTTCTTTTCCTTTTTTTAGGGCAAAATGGGGCTAGAAATAATGTTTCACGATGTTTTAGATAAAAAAGAAGCCATTTTAGAGTAAAAAAAATAAGACTTTTTAGAAGGCCAAAACTGGCAATTTTGCAAAGGGGTTAACCCATGATTTTTGTCAAAAAATGCAAAATTTTCCTGTATTTTTTGGGGGGCAAAATGAGCCTAGAAATATGTTTCACGATGTTCTAGATGAAAAGGAAACTATTTTAGAGCAAAAAAATAACTTTTTAGAAGGCCAAAACTGGCGATTTTGCAAAGGGGTTAACCCATGATTTTTGTCAAAAAATTCAAAATTTTCCTTTTCTTTTTTTGGGGAAAAATGAGCCTAGAAATAATGTTTCACGATGTTCTAGATAAAAAGAAAACTATTTTACAATAAAAAAATAGCAACTTCTGAGAAGGCTATAAATGAGAATTTTGCAAAGGGGTTAACCCATGATTTTTGACAAAAAATTCAAAATCTTCTTTTCCTTTTTTTAGGGCAAAATGGGGCTAGAAATAATGTTTCACGATGTTTTAGATAAAAAAGAAGCCATTTTAGAGTAAAAAAATTAAGACTTTTTAGAAGGCCAAAACTGGCAATTTTGCAAAGGGGTTAACCCATGATTTTTGTCAAAAAATGCAAAATTTTCCTGTATTTTTTGGGGGGCAAAAGGAGCCTAGAAATATGTTTCACGATGTTCTAGATGAAAAGGAAACTATTTTAGAGCAAAAAAATAACAACTTTTTAGAAGGCCAAAACTGGCAATTTTGCAAAGGGGTTAACCCATGATTTTTGTCAAAAAATGCAAAATTTTCCTTTTCTTTTTTGGGGGGAAAATAAGCATAGAAATAATGTTTCACGATGTTTTAGATAAAAAGGAAACTATTTTAGAGTAAAAAAAATTAGAACTTTTCAGAAGCCCAAAATCGTATTTTTCCAAAGCGGTTAACCCATGATTTTTGTCAAAAAATTCAAACTTTTCTTTTACTTTTTTTAGGGGAAAATGAGCCTAGAAATAACGTTTCATGGTGTTCTAGATAAAAAAGAAACTGTTTTGGACTATAAAAATAACAACTTTTCATAAGGCCTAAAATCACAATTTTCCGAAGGGGTGAAACCATGATGTTGGTCTAAAAAATCCAAATTTTTAGTTTTTTGTTTCAGGGTAAAATGAGGATGGAATTATTTTTTTACGATGTTCTAGACAAAAAAAGCAATTATTTTCGAGTATGAAAATAAAAACTTTTCAGAAGGCTGAAAATTGGAATTTTCCAAAGTGGTTAACCCAAGATTTTTGTCAAAAACTTTAAAATTTTCTTTTACTTTTTTTAAGGGCAAAATGAGCCTAGAAAAAATGTTTATGATGTTCTAGCTAAGAAAAAAGAATTTATTTTAGCCCATAAAAATAACATCTTTTCAGAAGGCCAACCCCCCGTGGTAATCCTTGTTCCTTATATAAATATAGAGACCCAAAAAGTAATGTGAATTTTCAGTTTAGCGCTGTGGGGAAATTACAGAGACTTACAGTAAGATTATCTAGTTAACTAGTGTATATGGAGGCAGTTTCAACACTATAGTTTGGAATCTGTGTTTCAATAAAGAATGGGGTTGTGGAACAACAGCTGGGTGAAAAACCTCACTGTAAGTTCACTTTATGTCCGTAGGAGTAAAACCCCAGGCCAGCTGTACCCCATTTCACAGGTCTCCTGGGCAAGTCCTACTAATCAGAAGGTACCTAAGAAGTGTTTGGAACCTTGAATTACATTTTCTGAGGTTGCTGCATCACTGTTTTGCTTGATTAAATGAATACATGTACTACACAATGTCCGCATCCTAAAATCTGAAGGAGTGAGTTCATTATTTTTGCGCTCTTTTATCGGCTTTACTGACAAATTAACTGTTCTTGCTGATGAACTGGGGTGAACCAGTATACTCTGTGCACCATCAAAAATGGTCTTGTTGAGGTAGTTTCCACAATACAATTTTGTACATCTCAGCTCAGCAGGAGATTCTGTCTTTGTCTCATTTGTAAGGTGACTCAGATTAAGGGCTGACGTGGCAAAATAATATCTGAATCCATGGCAATGTACAAGCTGAATATAAAAAAAATTATATTATTTTAAAATAAATAATGGACAGAAAAATACTTAACCGATACTTGCATTATGAGTAAGTTCAACAAACTCATAACAGGCTAATTAACATTCAAAAGAGGAAACTTACAACTTATAAGTAATCCATCTTATTTTCCAAATCTGTTAAACAAAACAACACTGGCTTCTCCAGTTCAGCTCTTCTTTCCTCCAGTGACCTTCTCGTGATACATCTACATAGACAAAAGATAATTTGCATTATGATTTGCACTTTTTCAACTTGCACGACAAATTAAAGGATGTTAAGGAAAGTAATGGGCCAAATTACTTTCTCGTATATTGACATATCCTGTGCTGGGTTACTCACAAAATATTTAGTCACCTACCGTATACAAACTATGGTATTTTCATCATGTGGGCAAGAAATAATAGTGGTGTCTCATTTGATCACTTCTCTCTTTCTAATGGTAGACAAGTGACATTATTTTGCACGACATTCCAAGAAGAAAAAAGGTACTTAAAGCTAGGATTTTCACTTTTTTACTTGCACAACACAGGATGTTAAGTTAGGAGGAATGTAATGGAGAGCTCTTAGTTAAAACAATGATGTCACTGACCGCCAAACTATCATATGGTACTTTTAAATTCTGGAAGACAAAAATAACAGGCATACCAATTTTTTAAGGAGGTGTGTATGGCCGAACGATAAACACCTTGAACTCAGGATTAGGAGGTCTGGGGTTCAAGCCCCCCCGCCCCTGAACCCCATTGTTTCCTTAGACAAGGAATTTTACACCTCTTTGCCTCTCTTCACCCATGTGTATATATTAGTACTAGCGACATACTACTGCCACAGCCGCCTACTTTCCCAGAGTTGGCCGCCTACTTCAAAACATTTGCAAAGCCTTGAATACCATCTAGGGGAAGTAGCAATACTCCTTAGGAATGCTTCATCAAGCCAAAAGAAACTGGGATAAGCTCTGGCCATCAGGGCCTTTATGCACCTTTACCTTTTCTTACCTTGCCAATTTTAGCTCTGCTTTAAATCTACTCGCTAGCAGGACTGTTTGCTTGAAACAATGTCGCTACTAACTTCAAGAAAAGAGATAAGAGATGATGAAAGATACAAACATAGTTTTAAATCATTTCATATCAGCATAAATAATTAAATAATTAATTGTATCCTCAAAAGTGAAAGACAAAGATCTTTGGTGCCTATATTTCCTTCGAGTCCACTTCATCAGACAACACTACACTTTCCACAAATTCAGTTTTCATTGGAATCCGCTCATACAAAAGCAACCAGTCCCTGTAAGGAATCCAATTTCATACAAGTAGTAGTACTGACTGAGTAAGCATATTGAGTAACCTAGATTTCCTAAAATTGGATGTTGAGTTCCTCCGATTGTCAGGTTGACACCACAGCTAAAAGGGCAGGCATCAGGGATACATTTGTAGTTGAACACTACAAAAAAGGGAAGAACAGTTAGTATGAGTTTCTGGTTTCCATACTTACTGGTTTCTTGGTTGACCGGTTCTATGATCTCTGATCTCTTGTGTTGTATAGATTAAGTGACACCGGTTTCTGCTGAAACAGTTCATCGGCCACATAACACCACTACACCTTCCACAAGTTCAGCTTTCATTAGAATCCGGCCATGCTCAAGCATCCAGCCACTGTAAGGAATCCAATTTCATACAAGTAGTAGATGTATCTTCCACTAGTTTCCAGTCATATACAGTGTATCTGGAATGTATGGGGCATGTATCAGGGATGCAGTTGTGGATCCATGATCAAAACAAGTGTGGAGAAAAAGTCAGTATGAGTACTGACTGAATGCATGTGTGGAGTTCCTAGATTTCCTGGTTTTGGATGGTAGGTTCAGACCTTCTATTTGCAGGTTAACACCACAGCAAAATTGGCAGGCAACAGGAATGCTTTTGTAGTTGAACACTACAAACAGGGAAGAACAGTTAGTATGAGTTTCTGGTTCCCATACTCACTGGTTTCTTGGTTGACCGGTTCTATGATCTCTGACCTCTTGTGTTGTGTAGATTAAGTGACACCGGCTTCTGCCGAAACAGTTCATCGGCCACATAACACCACTACACCTTCCACAAGTTCAGCTTTCATTGGACCGGCCATGCTCAAGCATCCAGCCACCATAAGGAATCCAATTTCATACAAGTAACATTTTCCACAAGTTTCCAGTCACTTATCTGGAATGTATGAGGCATGCATCAGAAATGCAGTAGTGGATCCACGATCACAACAAGTGTGGAGAAAAAGTCAATATGAGTACCGACTGAATGGATGTGTGGACTATCCTAGATTTCCTGGTTTTGGATGGTAGGTTTGGACCTTTGATTTGCAGGTTAACACCACAGCAAAATTGGCAGGCAACGGGAATACTTTTGTAGTTGAACACTACAAACAGGAAACAACAGTTAGTATGAGTTTCTGGTTCCCATACTTACTGGTTTATTGGTTGACCGGTTCTATGATCTCTGACCTCTTGTGTTGTGTAGATTAAGTGACACCGGCTTCTGCCGAAACAGTTCATCGGCCACATAACACCACTACACCTTCCACAAGTTCAGCTTTCATTGGAATCCGGCCATGATCAAGCATCCAGCCACCATAAGGAATCCAATTTCATACAAGTAGTATCTTCCACAAGTTTCCAGTCATATTTCTGGAATGTATGAGACATGCATCAGGGATGCAGTTGTGGATCCATGATCAAAACAAGTGTGGAGAAAAAGTCAGTATTAGAACTGACTGAATGGATGTGTGGAGTATCCTAGATTTCCTGGTTTTGGATGGTAGGTTTGGACCTTTGATTTGCAGGTTAACACCACAGCAAAATTGGCAGGCAACGGGAATGCTTTTGTAGTTGAACACTACAAATAGGGAAGAACAGTTAGTATGAGTTTCTGGTTTCCATACTTACTGGTTTCTGATCTCTTGTGTTGTGTAGATTAAGTGACACTGGCTTCTGCCGTAACAGTTCATCGGCCACATAACACCACTACACCTTCCACAAGTTCAGCTTTCATTGAAATCCGGCCACGCTCAAGCATCCAGCCACCGTAAGGAATCCAATTTCATACAAGTACATGTATCTTCCACTAGTTTCCAGTCATATATCTGGAATGTATGGGGCAGGGATCAGGGATGCAGTTTTGGATCCATAATCACAACAAGTGTAGAGGAACAGTCAGTATGAGTATGACTGAGTAGGCATGTTCAGTATCCTAGGTTTCCTGGAGTTGGATGATTGGATTGCAGGTTGACAATGCAGCAAAAAGGGCAGGCATCAGGGATGCTTTTGTAGTTTAACACTACAAATAGGGAAGATCAGTTAGTATGAGCTGAACCTGCTAGCCTAAGGAGCGTAAGCTCCCATTGTCAAAGCACTAAGGGTCACAAGGGCACACAAGTCTCCCTGCCACGTCAAGGCAGAGCACCAGGGGAGGAAAGAGCTTAATCGTTAAATGCTTTACAGCCTTCCATGCTGATTTTAAACTACAGTTAGAGAATCCACATGGCTGTCATTACGAGGCAGGGGCCGTATATATCCCCTGGCTACTATGAATGTGGCCCCTAACTACTTTTATAGAAAAATGTACCAAAAGAAACCCCTAGCTGTCTTATTCCCTGCCTACTTGTTGTATTTACCCAGCAACTTGAAATCTTAGTGACATCCCTGATCCAAGATCATTGAGATAAGAACACATGGCAGGATTCTGGATACCTGTCTAGTAAAACTTATCATCTTCAAAACATGCTCCTGAAGTCCCACAGTTGTTCAATTTTTCAATTCCTGGTTAACAGACCTTATTGAAAAGCACTTTCTGCCATGGAGAAAAACAAGCACACTGCTCAAAACACGCTTTTACAGTAGTCAAATTTATGTTTAACAGACTGAAGCACTCGAACAAGAAAGGATACAGCATGAAATTTTAGTCTGCAGGAAGAGAAATTTTTAAAGACCAATGTATAGAAAATTTAAAAAAACTGGTTCTAGCGCATTTCTCGCCCTCAATTTTTTTCAGTAGAATCGTTAGGAGTGAAGCTTTAGTGTATAATTCATAGTTTTTTGAACAGCCGTTTCAGGGGAATTATTCGACATTTATTGATGCCTACACGTCAAGATGGCTTCCAAAACCGTGACAACGTCTATTGCATATCGGGCATATCTACATGTATTCAAAGCTCGCAATGTTAGTTAAAGCTCGTATTTTAATACAACTACCTACCTGGCGTGTGATAACAGTAGAATTGGGGCTAGCCTCCCCTTCTCATCGCAGTTACTGAGTTTGCTGACAGGAAAAAGGAAACAGCCAAACAGTTGGTTCACCACACTCTGATTCCGGCGGCTTGTCGGTGTATTAAAATTGATGTTGAAGACAAATAAGATAGTTCCTCGTGGAAATTAAAAGTCAAAACATCCAAGAGAAAACTTTCGAAACATTCATCGTGACATGTTCATTTCACAAACTGATCGGAGTTTCGAATCACATGGCACGTGGCGCGGCAACTAAGCTAACCGCGTGATAACGAGGCAAAACGAACCGGAATGACAACAAAAAGTCAAATTAAAATTTTTGTTGAACGCGGGAGCCCAAAACTGAGGATTGTTATGTTCCAAATTTTCATCAACTTATCCATAAAATTTACACAGTGTGGGTGACACTCGCGTTTTCTGGGAAAGGGTACATAAGCAAGAGGGCACTCCCACGCAGACATTCTTATGGGTTCGTCACGCGTCCCTGAACCCATGATTTTGGGGGGAAAGTTCCTTTTTTTTTTCATAGTTTGGTTTTGTGCAAAATCGGCAACAACTATTAAATGTTTGTTGATTTTCGAAATGAAAAACAAGACTTGTTACACAATAGAAATATCAATTTTATATAGTCGCCAAAATGGGAATTTTTCCAAAGGCCGGGGGAGTAACCCATGATTTTGGTCAAGAATCCTCATTTTTTTCATAGTTGGCAGGAGCCGATTACTTCGGCTCCTGTAGTTGGTCAGTTTTGGCCAGAATCGACCAAGAAAAAATGTTTACTGATGTTCTGAATAAAAAAGAAGACAACATTGCCCATGATGATGACGGTGATGATGATGAGAATCCATTGTGCCCTCGTTTTTCCCCTACTGTTTTCTATAGGCTCCAGCCTTAGGTGCCTCGATCGAGACTGCCCTGGGTGCCAGAGGTCTTTCTCGCGTTTCGGCATCTCACGAAAGACTTGACAGAAACCGGAAACCGCACTAGAAAAGTCTCACCCAGGGTACATTGAGACAGAGCCCGCACAAAGCCTATGCGAGAAATTCGAGAAAAAAAAAGCTCTGATTAGAATATTCAGCACATAATTCAAATATTTACTTGACATTTTTTTACCTCAGTTTATTTGTTAGACTCTTGTTAGCAAAGATAACATTATGAATGAAGGATTGTTCTCAGGAAGCCCTAGGGGGGTACTCGGGATTTCAAGTGACGGGGATGATGAAAGGATTTTTTTGGGTTTGAAATTTTCGATTCTGGGATTTTTTTGGGTACGAAAATTTGGCAAGTATTTTTTTGGTAGCTTGATTTGAGTAGGGATTTTTTGGGGGTATTAAAAAGAATCGTTAGTGCCCTGGCTGCGTAGTTCTGCGAATAAAGTACGCTTTACATCGCACGTGTTATACAGTAGTCTGCATTGTCCGGACATGCATGTCCCGTGGTGCCCGGATTTTTTGGGGATTAATTTTTGGTCCAGAGTTTTTTTTTTGAGGTTTTGCTGGAAGCCCTAGGGATTTTTTTGGGTCTTGACTTTTGGCTCCATTCGATCATCCCCGTCACTTGAAATCCCGAGTACCCCCCCTGGGCAGGAAGCCAATAATGGCACAGCAATGTCACCATGGCTAAATGCCTAAATTGGTAATAAGACAAACAATAATTAACTAATAGTCAACATTCCAAAAATGTCACAACATCAATAACAAACCCGAATTTCGGGTACGGGAAGGTTGATTTTGTTCATCGCGATTGTAATTACATTGTTTCGAAAAAGACACAATCATCGTCGATTCAAGGAATTATCTCATGTCAAAGGATTTTCTTCGATTCATTCAAGGAAGAAGAGGACAAAGTAGTCGTCTCCGATAGGTAAGATTATAGTTCAGCATGATGCTTGAATAGGCTGCTAAGCTTGTGATTTTCCGCGTCTGAGATCTACGATCTGATTGAGTAGCACTTTTTGTGGCCTTGTTTGTATATTATTATAGCATTCTAACTTTTTTGGTGTCTTGTGTGAGTTGGCGTCTAATATATATATGTCAATTTGCTTTTCCCATTTGCAATTTCTCTTGGGTAAAGAATGTAAATAATGAAAGCCAAGAGGACGAAAAGTGTCAATGTTATTTGGACTGTTTTGTTTGCCAAATATCTTTTTTTGGAGGAAATTTGTAATTACATAGAAGCGATTTGGTGAAACATACCACGAGACCGATACCTATTTTGCACTGTTTTCTGGCGTTTCGCTGCGAATCGTTTATCCTGCTTTCACAGGCGTATTTCCGGTCGTCGCTTCGTTACTTTCTCTCTCGGGAGGGGCGGGGGGAGGTTGGGTACTCCCTTATATAAGCCATACAGGTATGTGCCGCCCCGAAGGGTAGGGTTTTTGCGCCTTTTTGGTCTAAAAACGGGTATAGATTTCGCCCCATTTTGGTATGGAATCGGGTATGGTTTTCGAGGGAACTATGGGAGTGTTCCAAATGAGTAAGAAAGAAAGAGAAATATGCTAAATAGAGATGGATGTTAAGAATTCTTTCAGTTGTTGCTATTCTAATGTAAGAAATGATGACATAATTTCTTAAAGACCAGGTCTGTGAATGGGCATGGATTATAGAGGCCAGGCCTAAAAACGGGTGTGAAAATGAAGTCTTTTGGTCTGAAATAGGGTCAGGAGCGGCACACCCCCACCTAGAATTCCCAGGAGTACCTCCCTAGCCTGCGTAGCAGGCGTCGAAAGGGGTAGGGGGTAGGGGATAGGGAGGAAGGGAAAAAGGGGAGGGGGATTGGGGAGAGGGGGAGCTCCCTTCCCTTTTTCCTTTCTCCCTCCCCCTCCCCCTCCCCTTTTTGCGCCTGCCACGCAGGCTATACCTCCCAGAGTCTTTGCACTGTCTAACATCCACGTAAATAAACTGATCATAAACGGGGTGATACCAGAAAAAGTCATATCCGCACAGTGGGCTAATCCCTAGGTCTGAAAAAAGTTTTTTGTTTGTTTCTTAAGAAAAAGAAGAAGGTCAAAATGATGGAACCCCCGCCCCAAGGAGAAGTGGAAGACACCCTGAAAAGGATTAACTCGCACCCAGGCGTCCTGGGTCTTCTGGTGATCAACCCACAAGGCATTGCGATCAGGTCTACAATGGATAATGCAACAACCCAACTGTACGCGACCAATTTTCAGCATTTGGCGAGTTTAGCGCGTAGCTGTGTCCGAGATCTCGACCCTTTGAACGACTTGAAGTTTCTTCGAGTACGATCTCGGAAGAATGAGATAATGGTTGCTCCGTCGAAAGACTACACTTTGATCGTTATTCAAAATCCAAACCACAGGGATGTCTGATATGGTCTAAAATCTGAGCAATTTTTGAAACGAGAAGAAAATTTGCGTTGAAAATGCGTTGCTACGCTTCGTGATTCGCTGAAAAAGATTTACGTGACTTTGTCAGCCAAAACCATTATATAGTCATAATTATAGCTAAATACATAGGATTGTTTGCGCATGTCAAGATAAATAATCCTTAACAAGTCGCCACCTTAGAAACGAGAAGAGGACTGGAACCAAAATGCATCTCTGAGATCGTTACAATCCAGTCCCCTTCTCGTCTCTAACGTAGCGAATAACAATTACGCTATGATAACAACAATAATAATAATTCTCAGTAACTATATTAATTTATAACAATTTATTTGCAGTACAAGGCAAGGACAAAGCAATCAATTTTTTTGAAATGTACACAGCCCCTTTTTAAAACAAGGCTACCGCATGCTTTCACCTTAAAGTTGCCGTTTGCCCCTTTTGTTTTTAATGAAAAAGGGGTTAGAAACCGGAGATGGCCCATTGGCATGTTGAACCTACTGGAACAACGACAACAATGAAATGGTGAATCGCTACCAATGTACTAAGTATTTGGAACAAAACGACATCTGTACTATTGATGCAGTTTTTATCAAACTGAACAAAAAACCTAATTATAAAACTATAATCTGGAAAAAAATATGTTAAGCTTAACAACATCTTTGCTGTCGTTATGACTCAGTTTGTGAATGAGTTACATGGGTGGCTGGTCACCAGTCTCTTTATGGCGGAGAGTAAACGGGTACAAGGGAGGAGTTGACCAATCTGTTTCCATGGTGCCTCGGTGTTTTGATAGAAGGTCATAAGCTGCGGTCAAGTTTTCGTCTTAAGGGGTAGGAATACAGACAGCCATCACGGGGAAGGAGGGGTGGCCCGGGTTCGAATGCTGGCGTCGACGTCGTATGTGGGTTGAGTTTGTTGTTGGTTCTCACCCTTGCTACAAGAGGATTTTCCAACACGAGCACTTCTCAACGAGTTCTCATGAGTGCTCTGTGGGTAAACAAATTACAAAATTTACCAGCCCATTTCCAAAAGCGTCGCTTCTGCACATATGCCGAGAAGTGCCAGGGAGGGAGAGGGAGCTGAAATAACGACACATACTAAGCAGCACAATTGCAAGACAAGGCTTTCATTCACGTCTTTATTATTTACACATAAAAATATAAGCAACATTCGTTGCCTTTTTGGCAGAATACTTAACAAAATCTGACCACTAATTCTATTCTGTGAAGCACAATGATCGAATAATCGTTAGATATAAGCCGAATTACACGAGCAATAAAGGATACGCCCGACGCAAACGAAACAAAAAAAATGTACCCAATATCCAACCTAAGGTACTCATTATGTTCACGAACCTATTCATTATTTATAGTCCGAAAATAAGACTACACATTGTAGGAAGATGTGTCTAAAAACAATATAAAATCCAAAAAAACAACTAACTTTCACTTTTATTATTAAAGCAAATGCCAAAAAGTACTCTTTCCCGAAACGGGCAGTTCATTCAATCTCACATTCCCCTGTGATTCGTTACATCCGAGAAAATTTCTTACCACACAAAAACAGTTGTATTAGTCGAGAACGTCAAGTAATAGCTAACAGCTGCAATATGGATTTACCACCGCCTCATACAGAAAATTAACAACCACTGCAGAATTCGCGAAATGAAATACTGGTTGATGTTACTTAGGGCGACAAAGTTCTAGTTAACTCCAGTAATCCTCAACAGGAAAGTTGGCTTCAACCGCGCCTTAATGCAATATCACGAAATACATGATAAGTTCATATTACATGTTATTAAAATCTTAGTTACTTAAATTCATGTCAGACAGGTTGCAAACTAAACTAAACCTATATACATGCGAGTCTTTTGTGGTAACCGTTTCAGCTATAATACGGCAAATAGCCACCAAAGTGCTCAAAAATTCTTAGGTCTGACGGGTGTGGTAAGAGGTGGGCGAGGGAGGGGGCGTGGTCCCTCTCGCTGGATTTGCCACTGCTGTGGAAAGATTTTTATTTCCTCCAATAGAGCCTTTTCACATGACGTCACGGCAGCAATATTGGGGTACAAAACAAATACACGGCGGGCATGTAGGTGTTCCAAAAAACTCTGTGAAGATTAAGCTCTCTTCTCATGTAAAAACTTCCTTTTGTTGAGAAATTTGCGTAACTGCCGATCGCGTAAATGAAAACGATCTATAGAGCCAATTCATTCACGTGGCCATAGCCTCCCACGCAGGCGTTTTTAGGGGAGCTCATTTTTGATGAAGCCTTGGAGTCTCCTTTCGCGTGTCGCCCACGAGTGACTTTTCGTGACTCTCACAAATGGAGAGCTTGCTCGAGGCTTAAGCTACCTCTCGTCAATCTCCACCATTGGGGAAGCTTTGCGAGACAAAATTATGAATTATGCGAAACTATCTTTTGTTATTGTCCAATAAGTTTTGCACTATTTTGCAAGTAACAATAAATACTATTTGGGATTTGTAACGCTGTAGGAGCGGTTAGTCACCAGGACTGCACTTCATATTTTTGAACAAAGAGCGAAGCAAATGCACTCCTTGCA
The DNA here is from genome assembly GCA_964035705.1 of Porites rus. Taxonomy (NCBI): domain Eukaryota; kingdom Metazoa; phylum Cnidaria; class Anthozoa; order Scleractinia; family Poritidae; genus Porites; species Porites rus. Next base: position 20,115,723 of record OZ038005.1, read on the forward strand.
TCTTATACCTAACGTATATTAAGACTCTAGCTAATCCTACATATTATACTCAACGTATAATAAATACGTACGGGAGGCAAGCAAATTCACTCTTCAGACAACAATTGCAGTTCCTACATATTATACGCTACGTATATAGGATCGAGCTGGTCCGCAAGGAAGCCGTCCCTCAGATGCATTCGCTGTTTCTCGCCACGAGAATTGATTGGTACAACACCGGGATCAACCACCACGACTACCCCTACAATCAATTGTTGTTCATTAAGCACGGATGACGTCACAAGAGGAACGACGTCAAGAGCCTCGCTTTCGTCCGCGTCAAGTTCGACGACAACGACTAGAAGGTTGGTCCATGTAAACACCGCGCTGCGGGAGAGAAGGGAATAAAAAATGAGAGGACGTTTGATTGTCAGGAATACATTAAATGGACACCACAGGCAATGTACCGTTATTTGAACACAAAAATTTCCTTACAACTGCGAAGAACATGATGCAATGTATCTTACGTTACGCAAGTTTCGATTCCGTATAAGTCATACTATGACATAATCATTGTGTTGAATCTGCCTTCAGCGTTTCAGTCAGGATATCATAGCAGGGCGTCACCTAATACTGATACTGTTGTTTTTCAAACCAACACCTTTTCTCCGGAAACTTAGACTGCGAGCAGTACCACTTTAGTCCGTCGACTCGAGAGGGCGAACAAGCCAAGGAGGGAAAAGGAGATAGGGAAGAGAAAAAGGCCAATACTCGCTTGCCTGATTAAACTTTTAAAACCTAATATCAACATTCAAATTCTTCTTTGTTATCCAGTAGTGTGGAGAAGTTGTTGTAGTTTCAAGTAGATTCATCTTGTGTGATCATTTCCTAAATTCCTGTCACCAAGCTGTTTTAAGAAGCATTGATATCACAAGGAGACGTTTGAAGCTGATAACCCTAAAGGCCAAATTTAGCCAAAAGCAAATTTCGACGAAATTTCCAAATTTCACAAACAAATAGCACCATGTCTAAGTACAGGCAGAGAGCTTTTATTTGAATGGCCACATCATAGGATTTCGTCCACAGACTCAAAAGTTACAGTCACCATACAACACTCCATCAAACACTCTGGCAGCGAAAGGGTTCAGGGAGTTGACTAGCACGCAACATGTTCGATAGCGCGGCACTCTTGAAGAACTGCTAACAGTCTACCGAAAACTAGGCAGCCAGTGCACACAAACCGGACACCCAGATGTCCGCCTGACTCAAACCTTGACAGCTCTCTGCCCTGAAAAAGGCACTTATTTACAAACTTATTATTTTCTGTATCTTTGTTACTAACCTCTCGCATATTGATCTGTGGCATCTTGTGACGCTGTTCTCGATGTCTACAGGGTGATACCGCATGCCTCGTAATACCATGGTCTCCTCTAAAGGTCCGACAACGAATAAAGCATCGTGCCGGGCTGACAATGAAAATTAAAAACACGCTCCGCTTACTGCACCTTTCAACAACAAATCATGACGCACGAAATGCAACGAAAACTTGAATTTTAGGTCGTCAGAGGATTTATCGGTCAGCGTCATATGTATTTAAATATTTTCTATATTTTTTTTTCTTGTTTATTTGCTTTCTTTATGTTACTAAACTAATCTTTTTGGATGTGTGTTAATAAAAGGTTGATATTGTTAAAAACCCGGGCTGTCTATTCACTGATAATTAACAAACTAACAACCTTTTCAAGATTATTCATTTTTCTGCTTGGGAATCCAAATTTTTATAAACTAGTATAAACGATAAAAACGTTTGCAGTTTCTTGGCTTAACGTCAACAGATACAAACACAAAATAATGGTTCGTTTTCGCTGTTCTTGTCCCCTCCCTGCCCCCCAAATTTTTCTCGGGGAGAAACAATACTACACCCATGGAAGCGGCGGAAATCGAGCCCATGGTTCTTTTAACTGATACAGAGATCAGTAGAGCCTCAGGCTATGGGCATTTCTATAACACAGACAGCTCTTTAAAACGGACAGTTACTCAGGCATACTTCCCTATTACGGAAACCTCTGTAATGCAGACGCTTGACTCTCTCTATCTCCCCTGGCTGTCCGTGTTAGGATGTATTACTCAGTGCTGGATCCAGTTCTTGAGATAAGGGGCGGAGGGAGGGGAGGGTCATCCAGACACTGAGAAAAGGGGGAGGCCCAGTCTCCAAAATATTCTTCGGCCCATCGGGCCTCAGGTTGTCTAAAAATAAATGGGGGAGTGGGGGGAGGGACTCAGGCCCCTTCCCTGGATCCGCTACTGTTACTATCTATTTATATTCCTAGATCACATTACATGGCAAACTTTGCACGAGTAAACCTACCACCATCCGTTTGCGTGAAATCCGTTCTCTTGATAAATCCAAGACATCCTGTCCTTGCGTACTGTACCCCCATATCTCCCGACGGGCCCGTAGTGAGTCTGGCGTTAAACCGGTCTTCTGTTTGGCTATCTTCGCCTGTCATGAAGTAACCGCTGCCATTGTGCGGACTATTCACCCAGATCTGCAAACATATAAATTCAATTAAGGGGTACCGGGCTATATTGTAAAGCCAAACCGAGCGCAAAATTTTAGTCTACCAAACCTAAGGCAGAAATCTATTATAAACAATTCACAGTCTTCCAATTTACCAACGTGACGTACCTCTCCAAGATGTGAGTCTGCGCACATTCCTTTCGTTTCTGGATTGGCGATAACCACTTTGACACCAGGCAGTATCTGATTAAAAAAAATTGTATTAGAACATGGTTTAAAAAGGAGTTCACATATATAAAAAACTTCTTTATAGGGGAAAAGAAAAAATAACACCATTTTACCCTGACATTTAGCGCTAAACTTTTTCTCCCGCTTCGAGCATGGTTAAAAAACAGAGATCTCAGTTTGTTAAAGTTACCGTACAGTTTCATGTGCTAGCAAATTCAACACAACCATTTGCGTTCGAGGACAAAAGAAGCTCTTTTCTCATTGTAGGGAAGAAGACCTCAAAGGAAATTACAGAATTATTCAAACAATTATATGTTTTTTGGAAACTGCCCACCTACCCCTCCCCTTAGCCAACATTTTGCCCTGAGTTAGAAGTAAGCGTTAATGTTGGCTTAGGGGAATGGTAGCTGGGCACCACAATTCCTACCTTGCCCGACTCTAAAAGGCACAAGCTGTGTGGACTGCCTCTTTCCACAAGTGTCACTCTATAGTAGGCAAAAAATCAACGTCATCATCATCATCATCATCATCATTGCTATCATCATTATCCTTGTACCATGTTATCTATTATTTCTACTGCATCAGAGTCACTTGACCATTGAATAGGCATCTCAGTGGACCAGTTCTTCCGACGCTTATTTAAATCAGTATACCGTATTTTCTGTCTTTCTATGTGACGATCCGAAGAATAAATGTCATTCTCCTGGACTAAAGTTGCATTTAAAGCATTAAAAATGTTAACGACACGAACCATCAATAAACAGAAAACAATGTTGCCCCAATAAGAAACAGCATGGACGACAGCATGATAATGAAATAACTACCTGTCATTTCGTAAAGCTCTTGTATCCACGTACACACTGGACGCCTCTGGAGTTGACGCACCCTAGAGAAAAATTGCATTATAAAAAAGCAAGTCAGAAAACCAAGTTGATGAAGCAAGTCACAAACAGTTCAGTAAGTATATTATTTTGAGAACTGGTACCACACGTAACCCTCTATGGAGATGACGGACAAAAGGACTTTAACGCCCATATCCCACCTTCCTCCCTGACATGTTACCTGTAACACAACATTTACAATACGCGAGGTAAGCATGTTCACCTGTGTGCAAATGGCCACATTGACTCTGCATCCGAACGATGTACTAACTGCACGGGGTGACAGACCCAAGCCAGAGAAAAGTGTGGAGAATGCTGTGGTAAGGTTGATTCTAGGTCTCTCCTCAGCCACAACGACACAGTTTCTAACGCAAGTAAGGTTCACTCCTTTGGACTGAAAGAAAGCAAACAAGAACACCATTTCAAGCGTTGGCAAAATTTCAGACATCCTTCTTCGAGAGCTCTAGAGATTTGACGCAGGCTAGGTGCCACCTACAATTGCGGGGACGGGTACAATAAACTGGTACTAAACGCCGCACCAGAGGGTTTGATCGAGTTCTTTTCATTTTGCTTGTATCCATCTAATCATCCAAGCTCTTTGGTAGTGACCAACTCGAAAGCCTAAGCTCCTTTGGTCGCTACGCACATTTCACCTTTCATGATTTATGTAATTTGTTGTTTTATTTTTTCTTACTTTTGTAATGTATTGTAATTCTTTGTAGTAATCTCTTGAAATAGTGCAAAAAACAAAGAATCTCTAATCGGAAATCTGAGGTCATCACCTATCTAGCCTGCGTAGCATGGCGGTTTTGGTGGGGCGCGCTAAGTAATAAAGGCGGGCGAGGGCAGAGAAACCGCGAGGAGATTGGGGCGGGAGCAAGGTTTTTATTTTTCTCGCGGCTTCGCCGCTCGTGCGCCCGGCTCGACAAAACCGCAATGCTACGCAGGCTATCCCCTATCTCATACCTTAAGTACTGGTATTGACTGTCCGAGTCCCTTGGTACATAAGTCCATAACGGGGTACGAGCAAAACGTGTCGCGAACTGGAAAAGAAACAAAATAAATTAATCAAAATCCTTGCAGTTACTGCAGTTTCGCACTTTCAGACTTTTTTACACATAAAGATAATCAAACACAGTCGAGTGAACAAGATGTTTGGGCTGGGCGTAGTGTTACAAATAAAGCAACTGTTAACTGTAAAGGTACCAAAAATTTAAGGAAACAGTGTCGGAAACGTTTCCTTCAAATATGCAAGAAATTCTCACCTTTATATTGACTAACTACAGATAACCACAGAGCTGGGTTAGTTTCCAAGTCTCCTGGTGGTATAAGGAGTGTGTGGTGACCAGAGTACACTCTGAAATGTAGAAAGCATAAACTTAAATTACTTCAAACAAGAAAAGGTTACAGAACTAGCTAGCAACAGTCACACTTGACTAAACGATTTCCTGCTCGTTGCAGTGCGCGGCTCTAAATCATTTCCTTCTTTTAGCTTCGAGCTCTGACGGGTTTATTGAAATGGCTAATTCTCCTGTAATTAGTCAGACATAATACTTTTGCCTTCATTTTCCTAAAATTGCTTAACACATGCAAGCGTTTCCTGCGTTTGGCAGCAGCTGTTTCGATTTCTGCTTAGTTTTTTTTATTGACATGGTTGCGTCCGCTGTGATTGGTCAGAATAATCGTGTCAAGCATGTATTTTCCCGCGCTTGGCAAGCGGCCTCTTGTTCCATTGTCTGATTGGTTTATTGGACGGGCTGGTTCTCCAGAGTGCCATTTATTGCTTTTGCCTTGATTTTTCTATAATCGAGCAGACGTTCTAATTTTTCCTTCTACGTACCCTGTTAAACACCATAGCAAAAAACCCAGTCCACAGTAGGGATCAAGGCAGACAGCGATGTCACGGGAAGGATACAGTTCACAGGCAAGCTTCATGGCGCGACATAGAGCAGTCACTGCTGAATGGGACATCTAAAAATGTACAACATGTTAATGACAAAACCAGTAACGTGCTACAATAGCAGCCTTCTAAGTGAAGAAGACCATCACACTATCAATTTCAACATGTTTAACTCTTTTACTACTGATAGTGACTAGCAAAATTCACAAAAAAAGTCAAACTCCTTTTTGTAAAATCCTAAGACATTAATAGCAGCATGCTAAAGTTACGCCAAAGGGGTTCCATTTGAATGGTATCGCCATAGGATTTCGTCCACAGATACTAGCTTTAGAATAGCAAATCATTTCACCATAGCTTAGTCCAAGGGTAAAAGGGCGAAACGGTTAAACAGCGATTTTTCTGGCTTTGCTAACGCCAAACGTCAGAGAGATATTACAAAAAAAGCCCATACCTTAACCCCGGACAACATCCCGGTTGTAGAGACACTAAAATCCAAATACGCGATCATTTCCGCTGTTGGAGCCCTGTACGGGTTAGTAAGCTTCTTTTTAGGGGCATCATCCACTTCTATCACTGTGGGCCACGATTTTATGTCCACAACTCCCAGAGCTTCCTTAGACCGCAGCGCCTTGGCAATATTGTGGGTTGTGAGTACAGCACGTGACTTGCTCACGTCAATAACCATTTTCACGGTGGGGAGGGTGGTACTGATGTTGTTGGCGTGTGGGGGACGGACGGGGACTGGAATGAGACCTGTGAAGAAAGTTTTGGGAAGAATTAAAGGAAATCAAATGCAGTTGAGATAGATGAAAAATGAGATCTTAATTACGAACCCGAAAATAACTTAATTGGTTCAATCATTTTTTATACTGAAGTTTAATAGCCTACCAGCATAGAGACATGCAAACACTGCCACTATGAAATCCACACCTAAATGGAGAAATAATAGTTCAGCAGTTAATAGTTTTAATACGTATGATACGTATCTCAGAATAATGCCATACATTCATTTATCAATTGTCTGTCCCCGCCCCCTACCCCGCCTTTGATTCCGTTGGATGTAAAGAACCTGAGAGAACCCCTTGCCAGGCTTTTACCTTTTTTTTGAACCACATGCTCTCTACAAGTTTGAGAGGATTGGATGATAGGATCCCTACCGATAGGAACACAAAGTGACAACTGGATAAACCAATCAGATCTCAAAACAAAGAGATGTAGCGGGCGCCTAGCGCGGGAAAGGGTGCGTGATCAAAATCCTAATTGATTTTGGTAATACATTTGATTGGTTGGGATAATGGCTCGAAATGTTTCAGCCAATCACAACGCGTCAAGTAAATTACTTACCAGGAGTAAAGAGAAGTGCCACATTATCACCGGAGCTGAGGCGTCCTTGTTCAACTGCCATTTGAGCCACCCGCTCCGCCCGCTTGTGTAACTGAGTTGTTGTCAGAAGAGAGGCTACAGTGCCCTAGAAAGGCGATAAAAATTACAGGGATGTTAAGTTGGCAACGAACTCAGCCATGACCGGAGTTCTGCTATCTAGAACGTAAAGTCACCTTAAATTTCAGGCCATCACCCTACCAAGCCCCGCCATCAACACACTGAATTACAACATATACGAAAACAGAATCTACCAGTGTAAGTTACCTTAGAGTTGAGCAACGTGAACAGGGTATGATCAGGCATGGCTTGTGCTCTCCACTTGAGAATTTCAGCCAAAAATTGGTACTGAAAAAAAACAGTCGAAGTTAATTTATTTATTACTATTTATTAGCAGTAAAAGCAAAAGTTTTAAACGTCAATTTCGATGAAGTTTCTTGGAAAATCGCGAACAGGAGAGGGAAGAAAACAAATTGCGCCATCATTGGTCATTTGAGGTTGCTAGGAGGTCTGTGTTGAGTTGAACTGCATTGTGGGAATGTTTAATCAACGACTTTTGACCCAGTTTCCCGCGCAACCTCGTAACAGCCAATCAAATAAGCTACAGCGTCTTCCAAAACAGTCCCATTGTGCAATGCGACACAACACGGACCCAATCTATCGCGCAACCTTAGAATTGCCGACTACATCATTTCCATAGTCAATACTCTCATAAACCAAAACCCTCGGCCAATGAATCCGCGAAAATCGCTGATACTGCTTAACACAATTTTCAAGCGTTAGGTATATCTTGATACAAAACTAATTCTACAAATGGTTTACCTTCTTGGCCATATCACTGTCCTCTTCAATGTCTGCGATCTCTCTCCCAGATGCACCACCTATCCTTGTCCCCATCACAATGTTACCAACCATTGTAGCTGCAGGACCAGGCTCTGAGAAAAAAAGAGTCAAGGTCAACAACAAGCAACAGGTCGGGAGAGGAAAGAAGATGACAAAGCTTGTGTGACAGGCGTGACAATAATTTTGTTTGAAATAACTTTTCGCCAAATTTCACTTCCCTTTAACACTTTTTGTAAGCCGACCAGAAAACACTGACGGATGTTAAGTGAAGATCACGACATGACACACAAGTGACAGCCTCGTCGCGTTTGTCACGCACAAAGGTTCTGCCGTCCTCTTGCGTAAACTCACTAATAATTCATGGAGGTTTTGGAAAATGAATTCGATACTTTTCACGTTCTGATTGGTTGACACCCTTGTTTTTACTACACCAATAAAAGCAAAGGGAAGAAAAAAAAAAGGGAAAAAGAAAGTTTTCATTACAAGTAATGTTATAAACGCAAAATGCTACTTTTTCTTTTCTTTTTTTCCCCTACTCTGAATATTGCGAGAACACTAAAAAAAGCGTAGATCATAGGCGGACGTTTGAGCATTGAGCATTCTCCAACATCCCGTGTAGTTTTACTGCGCCGGTTTAACTAAAGAAAGTCCTGACCACTTCTTGAACCAATCATAAGCCACTTTCTACACTTCTTTCAATCTTAATAGTGGACACTGCTTTTTCTTACTTTACCAGGGTGTTTTTGCCTTGGTAGGAGCAAGTTTGTCACGCAACCATGGGGACACATCAAAATTAAGGCCAGAAAAATCTGTCTATTGTTTGAACCAATCACAAGCCAGCCTCTACACTTCTTTCAATAGTGGACATATGGTTTTCTTACCAGGGTGTTTTTGCCTTGGTTGAGGTAGGTTTGTCACACAAGTATGGGGACACATCAAAACATTCGCTGGATGCAGTGAGCCATCCATGAATTTCTGTCTTGTCTCGTGAATGTGAACACCCCCGCTACTGTTCTACAAGAACAACGATTAACTTCAGTCAACAACTTGTAGTACGCACCATAAGCCTTGAAAAGCAGGTCTAGTCAGGGACAGTGCAAGCATAATTCTGCCAATGTTGAAGTACAGCACGCTCAACTACAAAGCTTACTTTTGATTGGTCGATGGCAGTATTATCAGTTCCAAATTGTTTACTATGGGGTACCAAATGCTTCTAGCACAATTCATATTTATTCTAACATTCACGATAAGCAGATATGAGGATTTCCGAGGGTTTCCGAAGATCTTCTCAAAACTTTTCGAGGATTGCAGTTAATCTAGCCTAAGAAAAAAGCCGACATTTCGCGACGCCCACCACTGGTTTCCCCGCGAAATGACGTTTGGGAAACGAGCGCAGAAATTCCATACTGATGACGCGTCACTACCCAGATCTGATTGGTTGAAGAAAATTTTTCACACAGCACCACCCATCAGAAGCACTACCCACAGATCCGTGTAGTGATACGTCATCAGTATGGAATTTCTGTGTTCGTTTTTCAGACATCATTGGCGGGGAAACCAGTGGTAGTGTCGCCAAATGTTGGTTGTTTTCTCAGGCTACAGTTGATCTAAATTTGAATTGAATCCTAACAGAGATGATGACACTAGGATTGGACGACACCACGAAAATTTGGATTGCTTTTATTCAGCTAAATTTAGCATAATTAAACATGGCCATCAGTAAGGTATTTAACAAGTGTGTACATTGACGTTTTTATTAATTTTCAACAACTTACCTTTGGTAAACCACCAGGTGCGACTAAACATAAGCAATAAATACCAACCTGCAGAGAATAAAGGTCAAAAAGGCATTACTTCCTTTCTTACAAAGTGTTAAGTCCATCAGGATGCATCAGCAAAACGGATCACGTAAAATCCAAGACTTACATTGTGAATACTATCAACAGCAGGCAACACGTGACTCATCCATTGGAAACTCTAATGAGGAAAAATTGTTAAGTTAGCACTGTCGTACCTCTGATACTAGTGAGTTTACGCAACAGGACGGCAGGAAGAAGAGGACGGCAGAACGCTCGTGTGTGACAAACGTGACAAGGCTATTTCTTACGTGTTTTGTCGTGATCTTCACTTAACATCAATGTTTTCTGGTCTTTTACAAAAAGATCTGTTTAAAGGAAAGTGAATTTTGGCGAAAAGTTTTTTCAAACAAAATTATTGTCACGCTTGTCACACAAGGTTTGCCGTCTTCTTCCCTCTCCCGTCCTGTTGCGTAAGTTCACTACTAAGACTAGAGACCTTTAGATTCTGAGAGGAGTACGACTACGAGATCGAACTTTTCTCAATACCAAGTAGTGCGCACGCGTGAACCAGCGTCATTTCGGCGGGAAAACGTGATAGCCATCGTCATCCCACTACGAGTTTTAGCGAGAATGTCGTGGTAACAGAAACAAGTTATTTTCGAGTCATTTAGCGTGCTCCAAATATAATATTCCTCGTTCTATAAGGCATAAACCAAAACAAGTGCGCTTCAAATACAATATAGCCTGAAATTCATCCGATTGCTTCAAGTCGTTTTCTCCTCTCAACAACGTCTGGATCGACGGGCCGTTAATGCCGTCCAGTGACGTCACTCACTACCCGAAAACCGGGTAGTGATTTTGATTGGTTGATTGTCTAAACATTCGAATAATTATGTATAATTATGAAAAATTTTAGCGGGATTGTCGCTTGATATTCTGCGGATCGCTTCCCTGGCATTCTTTCGGTTAGTTCAAACATTTCGATAAGCTTAATCTTTATCTTAACCAGCAAAATTGCCCTTGTCTTCGAAACTGAAATGCTAAATTGAACTGCGAATGAAGAATCATTGCGGAGAGTCGGTAGGTTTTTCATTTAGAGCCGCTTTGTGGTTTCGGCGGCCGGTGATTTTGTTTACGCGAAGTTTTCTGAGATTAGTGTTATAATTCAACCTTCTTGCTATTTTTACCGTCAAGGGTAATGATTCTGTTAGCTTTTCTTTCTTGTCTCCTTGTTTTTTTCTTCGTTAAGGACCAAATAGCTTCTTTTCAATTAAAGCAAATCATTGTGTTTTTGAACTAAGTATTCCGTGTGTGCAGTTTAGTTCATTGCGTGTTGCGACCGAGTCTGATTATAGAATTTAGTTCAACCGGTTCAGAGTTGTATTGCATGCAGTTGATAGTTTGAACGTTAAACATGGATTACAATCGAAAAAATAAAGCAGTTCTGTATCATGCAGACATTTCCAAACGATATTTCTCGGTTTGCCACTTGAAAATCGTGTTTTACTTTTTGCATGAATTAAAGCAAAGGTCAAGGAGTAGTGACGTCACTGGACGGCATTAACGGTCGGTCGATTCAGACGTTACTGAGGGTCTCCTTGTTTTTTTCTTCGTTAAGGACCAAATAGCTTCTTTTCAATTAAAGCAAATCATTGTGTTTTTGAACTAAGTATTCCGTGTGTGCAGTTTAGTTCATTGCGTGTTGCGACCGAGTCTGATTATAGAATTTAGTTCAACCGGTTCAGAGTTGTATTGCATGCAGTTGATAGTTTGAACGTTAAACATGGATTACAATCGAAAAAATAAAGCAGTTCTGTATCATGCAGACATTTCCAAACGATATTTCTCGGTTTGCCACTTGAAAATCGTGTTTTACTTTTTGCATGAATTAAAGCAAAGGTCAAGGAGTAGTGACGTCACTGGACGGCATTAACGGTCGGTCGATTCAGACGTTACTGAGGGAGAAATAACGACTCGAAGTAATCGGATGAAATTCAGGCTAAATACAATAATGCTCTTTCTAAAATTGGGGGCTAAGTAACCGGGGCGAAATGACCAGTAACCGTAGCATGACAACAAGGGCCCTGTGAAACCGGGGGTGAAATGACCGTAAAGCCATGCAACTCCAGATAGCTTTTTGTTTCACCACAAATGGCTACCCGGTATGGTGTACATTACCTGATATTCTCTTGCTTTACACATTTAGAAGACTGATAATTTGGAATTTCTTCAATTAAAAAAACAAAACAAAACAAAACAAAAAAACAAAGCTCTCACCTCCTCCTCAGTGCACTGTGGTCGCTGCTCAGCAACAACAACAATTCTGTCGTCTTTAAGAACCGTAATGGAAAAGATGGCAATCCTACGAGCAGGAAAACATGCACATTTTGAACTTGTCCTATCTCAAAATCATCAGTTTATATTTAAAAGCGATAACTCAAATGGTTTTGATGATTTAAACAAATGGCGTTACAATAGATCCTCTATTAAGCCCCCCTGAGGGAGGGAGGAGCCCGTTTACAACTTTTCTTGGAGGGGGGAGGGGGAGGGGCTTATTGAGACAGGGGAGAAGGCTTAATGGAGGATTACGGTACTGATTCCCAGTTTAAAGCTAGCCTGCCTCTGTAGACAAATTTCATTGTATCCAACTGAAAAAAGGGGAGGAAGGGCTTACTACAGAGGGGGAGGAAGGGGGCTTAATGGAGGATTTGGTGTCCAATGATTCCCGGTTTATATCTAACCTGCCTCTGTAGACAAATTTAATTGGGTCAACAGCTAGAATAGTAGCCTTTAGATCATCACAGTTGTGTCTTCTACCACTGACTTTTATTATCCCATCTGCTGTACCGCAGACAAACACCAGTCCACCCTGGGAAACAAACAAAACAAGAGTGTTAAGGGTAAGTTCAAACATAATTTTACTTTCACGCTTACAAAGGTGTTCTGTCCACGTCTACATTTAAATGACATACGTTAACACCATAAACTGAAATGGGATCCAACCTGTAAAAAAATCGTAAATTGAGATGTCCAATGTTGTACTTTCATAAACACTGGGCCCCTAAGTTTAGCTGGTTGCTGAGCACTGTGAATCCTTTTAGGGTACTCGAGTTATCCAAGAACGATTGCAAGACTTGCTTGAGATAGAAGGAAATTTGTCTGCTTAGATGGACAATTTATGAATATACCTGGCACTACAATGTGAATGACACCCAACTGCCTATTCGTACGTTTTACTCATGTTTTGGTTGAATGTGTAAATGAGCCTTAAGGCCTTAACACTTGCTATATTAATGCAGCCAAGTGCTACAGAAGAAAACAAAAAAATACAGTGAAATATACTTACAGGTCCTAAGAATCCCAGTAAACCAGTTCTGACATAATCACTAGGAGGATATTGTTCACAAGGAGCTCCATCGTCTAAAGTTGGTTGAACCTACGGATTAAAAGAGAACAAAATAAGCTGAGCTAGTTGAAGGGGGCTAGGTCAAAATACATTAATTTTATCTTGTCAATGTAGCTCTGGCCTTTAATTTCAATATCAAGATACAAATTCTTCTTTCTTTTCCCATACACTTCTTATAGAAGAAGTGCAAAGAATTTGTTAAAATACTATGAGAATTAATCCTGTGTGATCATCACCTTAACCCTTGAAGTCCCAATAGTGACCAACATCAATTTTCTCCCAATGATATCTGTACATTGCCAAGAGACTAGGTTATGAGAATTAATAGAATGATCACCTAAGAGAAAATGCTTTGATCTTTTGTCAAATTCTCCCAACTCATTCTTTAAGGAAATAATAGAGATCAGTTTGGAGAATTTGTATTTGGATATTGGGGCTTAGAGCGGTTTTCATTTGAGTGTCGAAAAGTAATTGGTTTTGCACTTTCTACACGATGCGATTGGCTTAAAAGATTCGCGCCACCTTTTCATCCAATCAGAAGTAAAACCAAAGCCAATTGTGACGCGCTCGCATGCATTTTCCCGCGCTTTGCATCGGCCACATGTAATTACTTCGAGTTTTGATTGGTTCAATGTATTGTCTGTGTCCTATGTGATTGGCCAGAGTAATATTACTTTGGTTTTGGTTTTACGACACTCAAACGAAAACCACTCTAAAGGGTTAATTACTCATGGCCTCCCTGTTTGTTAAGTACTGATATCAAAATAAGAAATCTGTCAATCAAGAACAAAAACCCCTTTTTCAAGTATGACACTATAATGGTGTAAGATAATAGCTTTTTGGTTGAGTTTCAAGGAGAAACTGATCGTCATTCAACTATTATCCAACAAATAAATACCTTGAATGTTTGATTAGTCTTGCCAGCTAGTCCCCAGTACGCACTCCCTGTGGCACCAGATGCAATGCACAGTTCACCGACCTCGTCACTTTTACACAAGCAAGGAGGTCCTTCAACTTTAACCACTGCTATTTTGGCTGCAGGAAATTCGAAAGTACAGAAAAGATTGAATTAACTGAACCTTGCAATTTTGGGAACCATTGTCAGCATCAAGTCGGTGGATCAAGTCCTAATGCCTTGAGATGCAATTTCAGCAACATTTTAAAAGCCAACAAGGCAGTTGTTTTCTTTATATTCTCATAAACTTAAATGTTTTAGCAATCTTTCAAATGGTGGCTTAAAAAAGCCCAGCATATTCCCATCTTCCAAAAAGGTTTACATAAAAGACATGGATCAAACATTACAACATGAGAACAATATGGCATACCTCCTGGTAGAACAGTTCCACAATCCTGTAGTGTCAGTGACGTCAAGGAGCCTTCCTTGTCAACTCGCACAACTCCATGACTCAGACCAGATAATGACAGCACACCTCGACCGGTAGCAGTTGTACCGGGTTTACCGGGTCTACAACAACAACAACAACAACAACCTTTATATTTGTACTCTCTAAGAAATTACAACAATGAATATATTGAAAAAAACATTTGAGTACTGGCTATCTGAAATAACCATGGCGGCTAGCTGAGCCAGGCAGGTCTAAAATGTTAAATACATTTCTTTTAAGATGGAGAGAATTTGCAAGAAGATCACTTGGCATTTCCTAAGCCTTTGGTGATCATTTCATTTTTATAAATTCTCATAACATTTTCTCTTGATGATGTATGGATATTGTTAGGAGGAAGATGATGTTGATCACTATTTGGGTTAAATTATTTACATCATTGTCATTGGAAAAGGATTGCAACATAAAAAACGTTAGGTTATTTCAAGCTGTGTCATGGTGTCTCAAACACAGATGCAAAAGTTGCAAATGACAAAATGACAATCATCACATAATTCAGTCTAAAAGTAAAAGGTTTTTCAAGTGTAATCTCTGTACCTTCTTAGTGCAACTGTCATTGTTTCTGTTGAACTTGCACAGGGACAAAGAGCCTCAGGCTTGAGGCCTTTGGCCTCAAAAGCGTTAAGAAAAGAATCACAGGCTGACAAAGACCCTAAGAGAAAAAACATTAATGACAACCACAACAAGAGCAGAGAAAAAAGGAAAAAAAGTAGTTAATACATTTTGAATTTATTTCCTGTTTCAAGTGTCTAGCATTAAAGATGACTACTTCAGGGCTAGACATTCTCTGTACCACAGAGAGGTTGGTTAAACACAAAAATCTTGAGATAACACTGAAATACAATAATTGTTATGTATAACCAACAAAAATCGCCAACAGTTCACCAGGTTGTCGGCGGTCAGTCAGCTCACAGGTGGCTTTGTTGGTCAACCACTGTTGGCTGTCTGACACACCATGTAGTCTGTTGCAGGCAGCTGTTCTTCACAATATTACTGGACAGTACATTTACAGTACGTGCATTAGTAATAGTCAAGTAGCCACTCACATGGATTAGCTCTGTCAGCCAGTAGTAACATCCTAATAGTGGTGAGATTGATATCTTTGAGATCTTTGCTGGCATGTAGTGACCAGTGCAGGTCTCTGGAACTCACCAATGCACAGGTAGCTGAAAAGAGTTTTTAAAACATAAAAGTTTGCAAAATAATAATTAGGGCAAAAGGAAAGGTAAGAAATGAAACAGCTTTGAATTAGACAAGGAGGGAAGAAAATTAAGGAAGAGATACATGTAGAGAGGGATGTAAACTAGGAAGTAAACAAGAATACAAAGAAAAAGGAAAAAGATACAAACATGTAGAAACATAATTCAACCAAATAATTATGTTGTCAGTCAGATAAATCTTTTTCTTTGCAATCTCAACTTTTCAAGCCAAAGCAATTTTGTGCCAAACATGGATGCCTTATTTCAATAAAATCTTGGCAGTGTACTTCAACTTTATTTACTTATTGTCAAAAAATTACTCATTACGAATAGAGTGATAGCCGTTTTCTTACCTCTGTGTTTTGTCACCATTTGAAGCCACATTGCTGGGGAATTTTTCAAAACTGCCGGTGGTACATAAATAACATGCATGCCATTCATTACATTCTGTAAACACAGAACAAAAAAGAGGAAAAATTAACTGGTACCAGCCTACATTTTTTATCACTTCCCCCAGAAAAACCATTCTAACAACACATTACCCCAGATTCTTTTGACAGACTACATTTGTTGACCACAACTTTTAGTAATGTCATAGTCACCAGAATGCGAATTGAAAAATGTTCTAATATTTATTAACATTTCTCTGTACCATCAGTGTCCTGTGTATCTCATTTCTGCTGCTTTGACCACTAGAAAAGATCACTGAAATTACATTTTAGTGTCACTGCACTTACTGTTAAAACTGAATGCCACAATCCAACTTCTCTTTTTGGATCAAGAACACTTATCATTAATTCACCTAAAGGAGACAAAAAAGAAGAAAAACAAATGGTTTAACCCCTTAAGCCCTAAAAGTGATCAGCATGAAATTTCTCCTTATAATATCAATGCTTTAGAAAACAGAGTGGTCATGAGAATTGAGTACATGATCAGGGAAGATGAGTCTAATTGATACTTCAATGAATTCTCCCAAGAAAAAGTGAGGGACAGTAAATAAGAATCTCAATTTTGATATTAGGGTTTTGTGTTTACCTTCAGTGTAAGAACATGCTTGACTTAGGACTTGGGTATGGAGGTTCATACTCATCCGTGTAACAGTCACTCCCATCACTGCACCATCTTTACCTACAGTAGACTGAGATAAAATATTACCTTTACTTTTTAATCATGTACTCACACGGGATTAGTCTCACCTTGAGGCAAAAAAAGGAAAAATTGACTTGTCTCAGTCTTAATTCCAAAAATTGTTGTTTAGATCAGGGTTTCTTTACCAGGGCTGTCACTTACACCGCTTCACTCTAGGGGTTCAATGAACTGTAAGTGAACCGGTCATCAATCAAACCCCCCTTCTGCTTTGATCCATTTGCAGGGAAAGACCCAATGGGAAATGGGAAGAGTAGCCAAGGCTTTCCTTTCTTCTTTGGGCAAAATACAGGTTAATGACCTCATGCTCAGTCAACGACTCATATTATTGTAATGACACCAGGATATATCAAACCTCAATGTATGCAGGTGAACTTCTGTCCAGATTTGAAGGTGGTTGCCAATCTTTTGGATGCCTGTTGAGATTTGCAGTGACAAACCATTGTAACTTGGGCCAACCTTGAGGATGTAAGAAAATTAAAATTTGCAACTGTTAGTCATAAAGAAGAAATAATTGTCACATACAACTGGAACCCATGCCGAGCAAACCAAGCAGCCTGATCTTTACTATCAACACCACAAATCACAGAAAGAACTAATAAATGGCTGACAAGAAACTGAGACTACAGTGGATACAAGAACAAGCAGAACTCGACACAACTTAAAATCCTAAAACAACCCAAAAAACATGCGAACTCATATCACACACTCGAACCCATACTCCCAGCCATGCGTCAGAAAACACTTGTTGTATAATGACCATTATAATATTATAGATAGAAAAAGAATGAAGATTAGAATGGCACCATGGTACTCTTGACTTAACACACTTTAAAGTCACAGTATCATAAATTGCTGATCTCATGTTTAATATTTTGTAACATATGCACCAACACTAAGTACCACAGCCTTCAATAAAGAAAACGTCCATGTTTAACAATCATAGTAATTATGTGACCTCTACAGATCAGTCTAAAGTAAAATTAATTTAATAATACTTCACCTTTAAATGTACAGACGTGCCCTGTTTCATCCTTGGGCAAACTTTTTAAACATGCATCTGACGTTAGTGCCCAGGATACCCCACAGCTACCAAGTAGAAAGCCGATCTGCTGACAACCAGGGTACTAACAACAACAACAACAACAACAACAAAAACATGTCAGTGGCTTGTATGCCAGCCTGCAAGCAAGCTCTTGGGGGTAGGGTAGGGCAGGGTAAGGGAGGGGAGGGTAGGGTAGGGTAGGGAAGGAAACAGACATCTCTTACCAAAATGAGATGCTGATATAAAGACAATTGTCTTAATGCCCCATATAAGGGAGTTATCAACTGCACAACAAGGACAAAAGAATCAGAAGGTTTTTTGTCTTTCAGGAGTGATAAGCTTCCAATTGCATCCATTAGAGCACCTCCCTGTTATTGTTAGGCATCAAAAATCCTTAAAGTATGAAATATCGAAAGCTACCATTAACTAAATGAGTTTAGTATTTCTAGACTTACATCTTTGCTTGAGGGTGGTTCGATAGGAACAGGAATGACTCCAGCAATAAGACATCCATAAAAACTTGTCATAAAATTGATAGGATCATCAACTTGATATACTAGTGCAACCTGTAGACAAAACAAGGCATTGATTGCTGGCAACCTCTAAAATGTCTTTAAAATGTCAGTACTCCAATACTATCACAAGCAAGTTATGTTCAGGTCTACATGCAAACTGGTTTAGTCTTCTTATAATCATAACTTTGCAACGACAATTCATCTTACAACTTCCTCTTATGCAGAAGGGATGTAGTTTAACCCTTTAAGCTTTAAGAGTGATCAGTATCAAAATTCTCCTTGTGATATCAGTGCTTTATAAAACAGATTGTTGATGAGAATTATGGACATGATAACACAAGATGAGTCTGCTTTACATTTTACCAACTTCCCCCCACTTTTCACCACTTCGATCTGTAGGAAATGAATAGGGGCAACAAATGAGAATTCAAATTTGATCTCAGGGTTAAAAGGGTAATGACTCACTCTGTCTCCAGTCATAATAGAGGTCCCTTCTTTGTGACTTCCAACCTTGTTTAGTAAAGCATATGCTAGCTTCATTGACCTAGAGAGAAGTTTACCTGTACATGGGAATGAATAAAAAAAGGTCATGCTTTTTGCTGAAGTAGCTTCTAGACATCAGCTGCTCATTACTTTACTTTCACCCTTGGGTTACAGTGAAATCTCAACTTCTGTACAAAGCTCATTTGCTCGGTATCCTGTATTTCATAGTTTTGGAGCTTCACACTTCATACATATATTAAACATGTAGAACTTTTGGCAGAGCAGCCAACTGTAAACTGCACTGTATTGTACTGTCACATACATGTACAGTACCCAGTTGTCAAAGCTCCAATAGTGGTCTATTATCAGTGCTGCTTTCTGATTGGCTGAGCTACTACTAGGCTATATGTTATAGCCCACTAGTAGCGAAAAGCGCCAGCTTTGACAACGAAAACAATGGCGGCTGAATCACGTTTTGCTAGATAAAGTTGTTTTGTCTCGATATTTTTTACCATCTACAGCTGTAGTTGGATTTTACTAAAACAATTATTCCTCACACCCTAATGGCCTCTGAGTCAATAGCACATTCGGCCTGCGGCCTCATGGGCTATTGACTCAGAGCCCATTCGGTTTTGAGGAATAATTGTTAAATATTTTTCCTTTCATTGACCAGGTGGATAGTTAACTCCAATCCCTGGTCCCAGGGCTAAGTATGTCTGAGTGAGGAAAAAAAAAATCATAAAAAAAAAGACTACTCACCATAGGTGAGAGTAACATTTGATTTTCCATGATTGTCCACAACAGAGAAGCAGGAACCCTTGGGAGACTTAGTGGCAAATCTGCTGAGTGATTCCTCTAAATTTGCAGGGAGTTCCTCTGGAACCTATAAACATAAAGACAAAATAAACTGTATTTTAAGGATCTTCTCCATTGTTTTAAATTTTCTATACTTCTGCACGTAGTGTAATAATTGCATGGCCTGAGGCAGCTAGAGAGTGACACAATAGAAATCAACTATATTACAAAGAAGAATTGATTATGTTAACGGCAAAATTTGTAATGATTAGTAAGCATAGGGGCGATTTAACGGGGGGTTTTTTGCATTAGCACAATACAGTGTGGAATCCATTATTTTACAATTATTATAAACAATGAGCTATAGTTTTGCAATACCCTCCTCCAAGCTTTCTTCCAAGACATGTATTGGTAAAAAACAATTTGGTATTCAATACGGTTCTGTCTAACAGGGCTGTCATGGAGGACCAGGGGCCAGGGTTCCCCCCCCCCCCCCCATCCCACCCCTGCTACTATTAACATGACCCCAGCTACTTTCATAGGAAAATAAAGGAAACTTGAACCAAAAGAAATTCCTACATGTCGCTCTTCAATTCCTCACCTCCTAATTGCACACACAGCTGTACCCAGCAACTTGAAATCTTAGTGACAGCCCTCTGGTCTGACATTTGCATGTCTCCCATGAACATAGACAAATTAATTTTTCTTAAAAAGTGAATAAATTATCATGATTTTAATGTATCACCTGCAAGTTCTCTCCAGCCACAGGTCTCAGTGTCTGTCCTTCAGGCCGTGGAGCATTTGGATCTGGTTTGGTTGCTTCATAAAAATTAAATGTATTATCAGATGTTAGTCAGGTCATGATGAAATGATTTTAGAAATGTTATTTGGCCAACAACACAATCATGTTCATGCAGACCCAAAAAACCTTCTGTAAAATCCCCCCTCCAAATATAAGCACCCCGGGAGATTGTACTTGGAAATTGCCCTCAAATACAAAGTAAAATAAAGCAAAAACGGTAAATTTCCTTTCAACTATAAGGCTAGCCCAATCGATTTTGAGACGCAAATTTCCCTCTATAGATAAGCCCCTAAGCCCCTAAAAAAGGGCCTTTGAAAAATATAAGCCTCGGGACTTATTTTGGAATTTTATGGTAATTATCTCATTCCCATTCTGCATACATACGACTACTGATCAATGCATTGGGACATTTCAGAAGAAAAAGTACAAAAAATCATGTACAAAGAAGCGCAGTTCTAAGCTGACTTACCCTCGATAAGCTCATCATCATCTTCGGTATAAAACTGTTCAAGTGGTTTTCTCTTAGGTCTCTGCAGAAATGAACAATGCAGGGGGGATCAAGGGTTTGCAAGCGCAACACAACAGGGTTATTATACAGACTGAAAAGAAAAGAACAGTGAATTCTTCCTGCTCTCTAACTAATCATTTAACACTAAACAAATTTTAACATACCTTAAGTGTGTTAAGTAGCTGTTGAATTTTAGTTGACACTCGACTGCTTGACACTACAAAATAAAGTCCAGGATATTAAAAAGGTCCCACTTCTGCATGCATGTACAGGTTAACTGATAACTAGAATTGCCTGCTTCAGTGGGAAGGCTTCACTTTGTTTATAAATAACTGAGGCCAAAAGCAGCTGACCTTTACCAGTTGTTAACCTTCCCTAGCTCACACATGTAAGACTACACAATTGGACATGTTCAGGAGATTTGTAGGAGAATAATTATTGTTCAGAGAATTTTCAATGACCTTACAGTGCAACCACTTGAACAAGGGCACTTGGAATCCAATCACAACTGTTTTTGAAAACAAACACTTCGCAAGCTTTCTGCAAACAGACCAATAACATTAATGAATTTGAGAGCAGTTTCCTGGGAGGTCAGGTAAGTTCAAACGGTTTCAAGGTTTTCAACGGTTGATACTTGAACCGTCAATTTCTACTCAAAGAAACTTGAGAATCTTTTGTTTTCAAAAAACACTGCAATTATCCCAAGTGCCCCAGATTGAGTAGTCACATTGTAATAAAATAATATTACATGTCCACTTTACCTGACAACTGTCCATCATCATTCTCTATTGTCCGAACTGATGACAGATGCATCACTCGACTTCCTTTGGAGTCGGTTGATGCAAATGCTTGTCTTGTTAGGTCTGGGGGAGGGGTGACAGGGGCAAAACTCCCAGAGCTGTATCTATGAAAAGCCATGCTGTCTGGGGGAGGAGCAGGGAACTCATCTGAGTCTGCACGAGGTATGGAGTTACGAGAACTAATCGAGCCAGGGGGAGTGTAGTCACTTGGAGGAATGTTTCCAATGGAATCTTGTGAGGATGCAGACCCTACTAACATTTTAGAACATAAAATTATTTATTATAGTTATCTTTACTACAGTAGACAGGGAGAGAGTGATATTATAACTTTACAATATTTCCTAGTTGTGGTCACCATACCACATTTTATTAACGGTGACAAAAATCAAGAATGGTGGCCATTTTCTGTCGCAAACACTTTTCCTTGTTTTCACGCAAGGAACTTGATTCCTTTTGACATTAAAACCATTTGACATTGTTCATAAATTAGAATCTCAACCACACTTAAAATTAATCTATCACAAAGAATTGTGATAGATTTTAATTTTAATTTTATTTTATTTGCAAAAAGATTTTGCCCAGCTGGCATCTTAGCTTTAGGATCGGATTTATCAGAGTGTTTTCATTATCTTCAAGCTATCAAGCTACATTCTTATGTTATTACATGTAGTTTTGGACAAATACCTCTTTGAATTTGTGATTGAGTGCCATTTTCTGCAGGCTTCCGTCTTATCATGGATGGTCTTTTAAAAGGTGCAGGTAATTCAGGCTCAGCTTGTGCTGTGAACCTTTTGGCTAAGGCAGCCTGAAGAGCCTCTGATCTTTGAACTAAACAAAGCACATGTATACAAACAGTGAGTCAATCTCCATATTAACTTGTTGGCTGTTAACAAATTCTGACCTCAGGGCTCGAAACAAGTCCCCTCTGGTAGTCCAGGACAAGTACATTCTCTTGCTGGGCAAGTAACCTTTAACCCTTTAAACCGTAAGATCAAAATTAAAATTCTCATTTGTCACCCCTACTCATTTCCTACAGAAATAGTGGGGAGAAGTTGATGAGATATCAACCAAATTCATCTTGTGTGATCATTTTCGTAAATCTCATAACCACTCTGTTTCACAAAGCATTGATATTACAAGGAGAAATTTGATGCTGATCACTCTTAGGGCTTAAAGGGTTAAAGCTAGCTTGTACTTGTAATTGGCAAGGGTTCGGGCAATTCATCCTTAAACTCAATCATTAACAAAGATGAGTAAGAAGTCATCCCAGAAAAGCAAAATGTGAGAGCTGCTTGCCCAAAGGATTAGCAGGAATTTCAGTTTTTGACGAGCCCTGAGACTTTCCCCTGGGTTTTTGAGCCATCATTACACTAGGAATGCACCACAAGAACCAAATTAAAGTTTAAGCACCAATACCATGTTGACAATTTTCTTGCATGGTTCAAATTAGGTACATATAACCACTGTATGCCTGTTTCAATAATGCTACTTGGATCCAATACACAGACACATCACAAACTAGCTGTTTAAGGATGTTGTTTAAATCAGAAAGTTCTATAAGTCAGAGGTCTTCAACTCTTCACAAATGAAATGCCACATCCACCACAAACCCCATAAACCTGTGTTGACCAATGCTTCATAATCACTGCTCGCATCTTTTTATTATATCCATGACAAAATCAGTGCTTTAGAAGATTTTTATCAGACAAGAAATTATAAGACAATTCTTTCATAATTAGGGATAAAATCAAGTATCAGTTTCCTACTTCTAAACAGTCTATTTCAATCAATCCCAAACAGAGCGAGTGTCATTTTCAATAATGCTTTTCAATATCAGAAATTGTAATGAAGCGTGTGTCTAAGCACACAAAATACCAGGACTGTATAACAAAGATGTGAATATATCAACAAAAATGACCCATACAAGTAAGAAGACTGATCAATGCTGAACACAGCAGAAAACGTAGAAGTGACACTCACTTTTAGAGAAATCGCATCATACAACAAGTTAAACACGTCCATAGAGAATGATGACACTTTTCAATAAGTATAAGCATTAAATTCAATAAATTTACTAACACAAGTTCTTGTCATGAAAATCCTCGATCTGGTCTTGAAGGTTATAACCCTGCTCAAGGGGGAACTGTGTGTTATTTTGTACATTACCCATTATTGCATGTGTAACTTGTTGACTTACCAGCCGCACCGTAGTGGTTATTCATGTTTGGACTGCTTGGTGAAGCAACATTGAACTCTAAAAAAAGAACATCAATATTACATTAATTTACCTTATTACCATAACTACAGAAGACGATACTTTAGACAAATACCACTTCCTTTCTGACACTCTCAATAAAACTAAAAAAAATAACTCAATAAAAATTTAACATTTCACTCTGAAAAAACCTAACTATATGGCTAATAGAAAGGTTCCATTTTTAAAGCCCTGATTTAGTTTGCACTATTCTGTCAAAGATTAAAACTGTAATTAAATGTGATATATTTGTGCTTATTCTTTAAGACATCATTAAGGGTGTTATAACTTAGAGTGTACATGTAAATTCTTTCAACAAAGTGGTTAAAATTAATTTAGAATCAGAAAATTCACTGCAGTTGGAGCGGACTTTTAGTTTAATGGACACTCTCATTTAGGCAAGAGTTGTTCTTATGGTTATAAAAGCCACTTTGAAAAAACACCATTAAATTGAACTCTTCTCTTACAAAAACCATTAATTTTCCTAAGTGTAAGTAGCCAGCTTCAATTGTGCACACTTAATTTTTCAAATCCCTGAAGCTGTCTACTACATATTTAATTGACTTTCAACTATCAGTGAATATAATACAAGTAATAAGTCCTATTTGAATTATCACACGAAAAATTAATTTTTGCATTCAGAACTACAAACTGGAGCAGAGTTTTATGACATGTATTTGTAAGACTGACCTTTCAATTACATTCATATGTAACTGTTTTAACTTAAATTACCACATACATTGTATGACCAGTACTTTTTCACAGTTGATTTTGTTTTGTTTGTATTTTTCAGTACCATTCTTTGATATAAAATGGAATGTGCAAGCAAAAAAGTTAGAGACAGCTTACACAGCATGTGACATCAACAGCTAACTACGGAATAGTGTAATCATAAAGAAAAAACATGAACGTTATAGCTTAATGATGTATGCTTACAAAGGTGAAGCATTCATTTCTAAGCAAAGAATGGCTACAAAATCCTAAATAAAATGGTTGTAATACCCTGAAATTCATGTACAGTGATGTACATGTATGACAAAAATTTGTTGCCATTCAGTCATGTACAAACTTTACAGCATTTGAAGCTAACATTGTCTGCTGTACAACAACAACAACAACAACAACAAAGATAGAACTCTTACTTGCTCAATCACACCACCTTGTGAATCACGAATCAAAATTTTTCGCTGCCCAATGTTCCTTACACAATGACTACTCCATCTTTCCCAATATCAACCTTTACATTAATATTGCTCAAATCATCAATATTGGGTATTGATGTTATTGAAAGCAATATTAAAAGCTGGTAATAAATTCTCCAACAAATGATTGGATGTAACATTCAGAAAGGAAGTTTGCAATATTATGGCATTCGTATTTGCATGAAAGAAAAAATTCAGCTCATATTTTAGAAAGTTGCCATCTGCTTTAACAGAGCACTGTGCTTTGAAAAATGACGACGCAAACTTAAAAAGTAGCTTGAACTTAGGAAACTGGACAAAGAATTAATTTTAACAAGTAAGTAGAAGTATTGACTACCCCATGTCCATAATAATACACACTGGATGTGACTATTATACCCACTTTAGCATAAATAATTATACTGCTGTGTTTTAATACATTGTACGTGTATACTTTCAGACATTTGAATAGCTACTTATTTCTTACTGTTATTCAAACATGCACAAAGTGATCTTTGAATGGTGAGATAAAATAAAGAAACCTCCAAATGGACCACCTCAGACATGGAAAAAAATTATAAATACATGTAATAAAAGAAGAAGAATATTACATGTGCATACAAATGTTGGAAGACAATTTACTGTTACAAACTGTACACTGTACCTAACTATATGTACCATACATTCTGTAGGTACCAGTTTTTTTACTTGTAGTTTCTGTATCTTAGCCAAAGATAAATAAATATTATATATTTACATATAATGTTATACAATGAAATAATTAGTAATATCACTGCTTGGAAATTAATTCTCTAGAGACGAGACTGTCATCTCGCGAGACAACACACTCATTCCTTCAGAAGGGACGCTTGTCGTTGGAGCAGCATGCAAAGAAAGTTGTGTCTGATAGACTGCCCAGGGCTAGAGGATTTTGCTTTCAGGCTAGGGACTTCTGTTCTTAGGGTACCCAACTGGAAAGTGAAGTTTTTGGGGAAACTCAATTTACATAAGAATTGTAATCAATCATGCTGATCCAAAAATTTTTTGGGGACTACTTAAAATGACTTTTCGTCTAGTATAGCGACCTACAGCTTGCCTGACTGGCAAGCTTAAACACTGACTTTCTTTGAACCCTACTCTGGACATGAGAACCTCATCTTGCGGGAAACAAGACAAGGCTGGAAACTACATGCAACGTTTGAGCAGTGCTGTGATCAATATTTTCCAGTCACCTGTGGTTGAGTCTGAAAGCTTGGCTATTAATGACCAAGCCGATCCACCCTAGTCACTGACTAAAAAACATCTTTCTTATGTATTTACCGGGCTTAAAATTAACCATCACATTTTTATCATTGACAGGACTTCTGATATTTCGCACTGTTGCGGAGCCGCGAAATTCTAGTATATCCGCAAAATCCCGCGAAATTAAAAAAAACACGAAAAATACTGCGACATTCGGTAGAAATCTTATCAAATACATGTCTGTACAACATATTTGAAACTTACTTCAGCTATAGGGGCTATTTACTTGCTGTAAACTTGCAAATTTATCTTGGATCTTTGTCACTGAAACGTGCAAACAACGTCCCCAAACTACCAGGCGCAGATTATGTTGCGAAAAACTGGGCACTAGCTGTGATGCTAAAGCCTTTGCC
This sequence comes from Porites rus, assembly GCA_964035705.1. Classification (NCBI taxonomy): domain Eukaryota; kingdom Metazoa; phylum Cnidaria; class Anthozoa; order Scleractinia; family Poritidae; genus Porites; species Porites rus. The sequence continues at coordinate 20,142,446 of OZ038005.1, forward strand.
ATTGGTTCATTTCTGGAGCGTATTGTTGTTGAAAGAGCAAATGATGACCTCTATTAGAAAAACATTAAACAGCGCAAAACTCAAATCGATTTCTAGTGAAATTTGCCTTGAAAATAACCACAAAATTGGCTGTTTTTTACCGATTGCTTTTGGGTGAAGTTTGCCCTGAAAACTTCCGCGAAATTGGCCAATTTTTCCGCAAATTTTTCCCTAAAAATCCCGCAGAATTTGGATTTTTTCTTCCACGACCTATCAGAAGCCCTGCATTGAGCATAAGCACATATCAACATTCCTAGCAGTATCTAGCAGAATGCAGGATGTTTGTCACAAGCACCTACTATAGTTTAGTGGCCTTAGCTATCACAAGTCTCCTATCGCTCAGTGGTAGAGTATCTGGTCTAGCAACCAGAGGGTCATAGGTTCAACTCCTACTGCGAGTATGGTACTCGCACTTTTTCTTTCAAGGATTACACGTACATTATAGTAATCAGATCTCCAGTTGTGGCTCAAAGCATTTCTCATACACAACAGGGGCGTAGCCAACCCATAGACCTGTAGGCCTGGGCCTACAAATTTTTGGTTTGATCACTCTACCGCTTGTAATAAATTATGTGTGGTCAGGGTGCAAAGAAAGTCAGTTTTACAGCCTGCTATTTGGGCAAGCTGTAGTTAGCATGTACTAGCCCACAAGTCATTTCAACTAGCCACAAAACCCTTTTTGATTAGCAGGATTGATTAAAATCCTTCTGTAATCTGAATTTCCCCAAAACACAGCACTTGCCCGTCGGACAAGTTAACAACAAAAACCACCAACCCAAAAGCAAAACCCACGAGCCCCGGGCTATCGGACATGACTTTCTTTGCACGCTGGTTGTTGTGGTCAGCTAAAAAGTTTAAGAGCTCAAAGTGTTGGTGAGGTCAGTGCAAACTAGTCATGCATGCAGTTTTCAGGATATGTGGAAATGAAAGTCAGCCAGGCCTACAACTACTCAAAAAGCTGGCCATACCCCTACACAAGTACAAATGGATAATAGTCCAGTTTCGAATTTGTCGTGGCTGCAGAATAGACGCACTGAAAACTCATTTATAGAGGGTTAGCTTTGACCTAAAGTAAAATATTCTCAAATAACAGAGAGAAGATGCCTGAATTTGAGTTTAAAATAACAGAAAAATTTATACAAAGTTTTCTTCTGACTGGAATTTGTGAATATATTTACCTTAGGTTGAAGCTAACCCTGTATAAATGAGTCTTCACCACTTATATTTAGCAGCTGCGACGAAATCAACACTGGACTATTCACAATACCCATAATGAATAGGTGAAGTTGAAATATACCTAATTAATAGGTTTAATGTGGCTGGTAAAACGACTTCATATGTGATTACATAACTCAGATGATAAATACTGATTTGGTGTGGAAATGATTGATTCTTGCTCAGTTTTCAGGGGAGCCAGGCAGGGGTGAACAGCTACCCTCCCAGTCAGAAAATCGCATGGGTCATATTACTAACTACCACTAAGCCAAGCTGGGACAGCTTGGCTTAGTCTGCTGATCAATGATTTTCCCATACCTTAAGAGAACTGAACATGAATGTGAATGTTGTTGAATAGATAACTATTTAATACCCATCGTCAATTCAACTTAAATCCAAAGGTTGCTAATATCAATTTTTCTCTTGTGTACAGTAACATGATTTATAAGTTTTCTTTACACAGTGCCTCTTACCTCTGGACAAATACGGACCAAGCAGTTTGGCCCTTTTCTTTTCATATCCCTTCTGAGTGATGTCACCTGAAAAACAAATAAAGGATCAAAATGAAGGTATGAACATTCTACAGTGTTTTACTAAGTTACTCTTCACTAAAAACCCACATTCTCCTTTCATTTTGCAAAGATGTACAGAGCAAATATAATAGGAGAATTTTATTATTCCCAGCTAGATCATCTCAGGCCATCATGGGAATGGGAGACATGGGTGCCTCGCACAAGAGCTATGAGTAAGTCAGCTACTAAAAGTGACTTCGCCATCAAAACATCACACGCTTCAATGTTTTCTGCCAGCTACCCAGGCTATAAGTTGTACTTGGCTATACTTGGTGGGTCTTTTATATGTGTTGTTTCACGTACATTGACCAAAAAAGTTAGTGGTCTCTCATTCCATTTCTTAAACAAATACTTTAATGCCAGAATTTTGAGTTCTATGTCAAATTGTCAAAAATAGCTATAGGAAAAATGTCCTGCAAAGGTTACAATTTTGAAAATAAAATACAAGAGATTTTCAATACCATATTACCCATAATAATTATTGTTGTGTAACATTTTAGGAACAGACTGGAAAGTTTTTATTAACCTTGAAATTCTCTTTGTGAATAAATTTGTACTAGCCAGTAACATCTGACTAATCATAAGAGGTCACATACCTAGAATATGAAACCCTGGGGATTTGCCAATTACCCAAAGTAGTTTTATGTGCAAAATAAAAGTTTTGCATCTATATATAAAGCTGTAGATGCATATTTGCATAACTTTAATTGCTCATAAAGATGTCAAAGCATCTCATTTCATACACTCCATCAGCTTGCCACAATTTTTTAAGAAAACAACACTGTCTGTTTTCCAGGTTTTTAAGAACACAAATACAAAACAAAACAAATAATAATATATTGGCACTCATGACGTCTGCATGATTACATGTATTATTTTAGAAGTTCGGTAAACTTGTAAATATAGAATTAAGAAAGGCTGTTATTTGCTCTATTTGCACAAGAAAGGTCGCCAATTCTGTGTAGGGAAAATGTAATTTTGAAGCTTTCGCGTCAGCTCATAAAAGACAGTTTTTTACAACACGATTTTCAATAAGCTTAATATAGAATAACAGAACTCTTAATTTCCATAATTTTGAAATGTCAACATCTCAATCTGCCAACAAAACGTAATAACATTCTTCAGGATAAACGAAGCAGCCACTCTATTATATTCCCAGTACAATGTAGATTTATTTATGGACAAATACATCGTACGGTACACAAATAGAAAGCAAAATGAACTTCAAACAAGAGAAAGATGTTACCTCAAACAACAAGAGATAGGACCTTATAGGTTAAAATTCATGTTTTCAGATTCTCAACAAGAAGAGAGTTATGATTAACATTTTTATCACAGAACAGAGATAACATTTAATACGTATTTAGTTTAGAAAGGATTTCATAAATTAAACTTCGACTGTAACGCCTATCGGTATAAGAACAAAAGATCGACATCTTAAACTTGTCATCCACCGACTCTAAACCGATTAATCGTCTTTTATATGTTTTAACTTGTGTCTCAAACTTGTGGGCCTTCAAACAAAATGCTCGTCTATTCTCTGAAAAGATCTCTCATGCAGCGATCGCGACGGGAAACATCAGATTCTCTGGAAATTTCAAAACATGACAAGGTACAATGCATTTTGCGAAATAAACTTTCGCAACCAAAACTGACTTTATTTCATCAGCGGATGGGTTTTGCTGTTAAATCCTCCATCATTACCTTGTCGATATTAATACTTTCCCTATGTCATGCCGACAACGTCCTTCACTGAATCATGATCTTACAGGAACCACAACTCTTTACGTATTCATAACTCAAGAATTTTTTAGCCTTGTTTGATAGAGCCTTGAACTATGATCAGCGACAAGGATCTGCGAGGCATTTCCTTAAGAAAAATTACCTGAGTCAACACCAACAAAATGGCTATCCTTGTCCCACTTTTAACATATGCATTCCATGTAAACAGCTCTTAAAATCCTTAAAATCATCTACTCACAAAATATCCCAGAAATGCATATCCAAATTTCGACAGGTCTCACTTGAACTCGCCCGGTAAACAGGATGAATCAGTCGCAAAGTCACTCACCTTCGGCAAGTTCGGTGTTCAATTCTCGCAGTTTTTCGAGGACGGCAGGCGGTAGGGAAGATTCTGGGGGTTCTGCCATACTTGTCGGTCTTGACCGCGGCAATGGTTCTGTGAAAAAAAGTGGAAAATTCCGGCATTCAGTGGGCGAGGCAAATGTAACTGCACTGTACTGTTTTCTCGCAAAGATCGAGAAAGTCACAAATGTCACGTGACACGCTCGTCGTCACGTTCCCAGCGTACAACACGATCACAATCGTCTAAAAATCTACTGCAGTGGAATTGCCCGTATAAAAAGACACTCTTCATGACTTTCTCAAAATTTTCTAGCTGATCGACGTGGCTTATTGAAAATTTCAATTTCAGGCAAGAGAGAATGAGCACGATAATACCCAAACAATATGCGTCTTGCGTGACTGAAAAAGTTTGTCACGCAACGTTGCAGTTGGCATTTTTTCCGCGCACAATATTTCTCTTTAGAGATCAGAACAGAAGAAATATCAGTCCTCGAGGCGATGGCTCTGTCAGTGGCTAGCAAACAACTTTTTTCTGATGGATCCCTTTTTAACGGAAATTAATAAAAAAGCCGAAACCAAAATATTCAAGAGTTCAGAAAGTCATTTTTACTTTAGAATTCTATGTTTACTTAATCAATTTAATATTTACTAAGTTTTTTTGTTTATAGATCGCTTTTTAGAAATTGCATTCACTATTTTTGATTTCTAACTGTTCTTTTTGCCAAGATTTTGAAAATTTTCATCCATGAATGTCATGAATGCTAAAATTTATTCACTGATAGCATTGAAAGACAGGTGCAGTTCCTAAAGGACAGGTATCTGAAGATAAAAAGAAAATTAGCGTACAATATTTAAATCTCTCTGAACACACTCACGCTCGCAAAAGTAAAAGATAAACGCTTTTCTTGTTTAATGCCATCAAGGCTACATCTCGCGGATTTATAAAGTAAATTTAGCCGTTATATTTTCCAGGTAGCCCCCTTGGAGCGAGACGGAGACAGGTATCGAAATAAATATTTAACATCCCAATGTTTTCGCCCATTAAAGCTTTAAAAACAGATTCTGCCATTTTTACGGAACTCGCAGCCGAGTCTGTTCTACTGAATTTATTATATTGGATATATCCATGAAAAAAAAAGGACTGTCTGTGGAACAAGTCAAAACGGCAAAATATAATCGCAATTTAGACTCGATACCGCATGGCTTCATTTTACTGATAACGGTCGACGATCCTCTCTTCATGGGGTATCATCTCCCTTGTGATTAACATAGAGCATATTGATTCCAAAGCGTGACTTACCGTTGAAATGGACAATTCGAGGAAATGACCAGCGTTTGTAATTGGCCATCTTTGAGGCTTCGTAAGCCGACCTTTGATGTCAATTGCAAAGTTGAAAGTGACAAAGAAAGGCTGATACTCGAATTATTTTCGAATAAACCATTTTGTTATGACGTCATTCATGATAATACGCGAGAAACACGTGGAAATAAATGTTAAAGTGACTCATCAAAATACGCAAAATGTCAGTGATTACCATATAAAAATGGTAATTAAAGCACGTTTATAGGACAATTTATAATCAAGAAACATGCATGATGTAAACATTAAGTAGGATAAAAGTAATCTTTTAAATTCCCTTTTGAATTTTTTTGTTAAGTGAATGTAATCTGCATGTGTTGAGTTCTTAACTGCACGTTTTTAAAGATATCGCGGACAGCGTGACAATGCTTTAAAACTTAAATGCACTTTTGATTTGAACTAAATGAAGAGGGCAAATACAAAAACAGCGGTGAAAAAAAACCGAGGTTACTCTAAAAGAAAAGCAGTATTAGCACTTGGCCGGCTCTTAATGCAAAGTAAGTGTTAAAAGAGAAAGTACAAACTATCATTTTTTGGCAAAAAGATGTTTGATCTTTAGAGTCGTCGGGCATTGCATAAAAAGTTCTCACACAGGTTGGCGCTTCTGGTTTACAAAACACCCCACAACACGTGTTTCTTTTTTGTTGTTGTTGTTTTGTTTAATTTTGTGTGTGTGTCCCTGACTGTCTAAAACGCTATTCTTTTCCTCAAGGGTCTCTTTGCTTTGGAAAAACTGCAAACGTTTTTGAACTCTTTTCCCCTGCTTGCCAACTGTTATATCATGTCATGTCATGTAGCCTAAATTGCCCAGTGGACCACCTTCTCCGCCTTCATTCTCTGGCACGCCTTAGGAAATTTTGGCGATCAACGTTCCCTTCTCTTGACTCGTCTTCGTATTAAAAATAGATATATTTTATGGCGGGCGACAAGGGGACTCCGCAATCCTAATCGCCAGGTTGCTATTACGCATGCTCCCGCTTCGTTTGGATTCCACAATGAATGAATGGAATTCACAGAACGCAATGTGATCCCGTGCGTTTGGACTATCTATCGTTCGCAGTTTTGACCATCTATCACAACTAACCCAAAGCACAGCGTCGGAGCAAAAGCGTTTTCAACCTTCGACCATTGTCACCCGCACTCCGTAACCTTCGGTTGTTACTAGTTTAGGTGTAAATGGCGTCTATACGAAATATGATTAGCCGGAGAGTGGAGATTACAGGAGAGTGCTTCAGTTTAAGTCATCGAGGGTACAGTTGAGGGGGAAGCGGGGGGGGGGGGGGGGGGAGAAGACGGCGGCGTGGTCATCTGAGCTTCATCTGAGCAATGGAAGAGCCTGTTTTGTAGGGTAGGCACAGCCGAGCGATAATCGGCTCCTGGTAGGCAGTAGTACCTTCTTCCTCAAATATTTTATAACTCAGTGCCAGCCCAGCGTTTCTTGGCAGTTTTTCATTTACCTATCAAATATTGTACGCATCTTCAGCCAGTATATCGTGATTTCGAGAAATCTTAAAACCTGACATCTATCAGTTATAAAAGACACGAAACCTGCTACAGCATTCCTCATTAACTGACAGGTTATGAATTTTGGCCAATTCTCACTCATGCAACTATCAGACAATTAATGTAGCAGACAATATTTTGACTTTGCCACTTGAGAGTTATCTTGTCTTCCATTACCTTAACTGTTTCCCATGAAGCTATTTGTAGAAATCCTGGTCATTATATTTTTACGTAGAAAATCCACGTTCAAATTGTTTCCCTGTACACAGACAAAAAAAACCGGTGTGGAATCAACCCCCCCCCCCTCGCGTGTTAAATTATCTCCTCTCACAAACTTTCATAATATGTAACGTCATGTTCTAATACCGTGGGATGATCAATTGATAGCGCCGTGATCCTAAAAGCACGACCGTGACTACTTCGGAATTCAGCACAAGTTATGCCCTCTGAAATCTCACTCTTTTATAGCGCTGACCAGGAAGAGGGACGGACTTTTAACGGCACCCGGAAAGATTCTGTTTAGCTTTAGCGTAATCAATGCTTAAATGAGTATAGTGACTCTCGCTGGACTGAAAGGTATGATAACCGGTATACAGTACGAGGTGAAGGACATTAAGTTATTACCAAAAGTGGGAGCAAAGCAGTCATCAACACTTTTTCACCTATTTTCTTTGTTTAAGTGAAAAAGTCTGCCTATAATAACCCTTCCAAGTGTTAGATGAATCTCTTCGTATACATCTATACTCTAACACACTTTTAAACTGTCTAATATGTACTACTCTGATAATTTGGAGCAAAACCAAGCAGATAGTTATCAATGGAGATAAACTAAGTCACATAATGTTTTTTTTTCAAGGAAAAAGGGGTCTAAATAGCAATACTCCCTTAAACCCACGGACACGGTTTGAAAGCTCATACTCCTATTCGGAAACCCGTTCGTCTATGCATTAACTTTATCTCAGTAGCAAGAATTCTTCTCACCGGTGCCATTAGAATTCACAGCCGTCGAGGAACTAGGCAGCAAATATCGCAACATCGTGCTAAAAACCCACGCCATTGCCGACACGGAAACTCTCAGTGCGATGTAACCTACCCAAAGAGCAAATCTGGCAGATTTGTAGACGACAACAAGGGCTTTGTAAAGCATTGATATGATGTCTACTGGTTATTTGTGTTGTCTACATCAGTAAAGCCGCTGTATAAGCAGTATTGAGTAGCCACCGGTAATGTTGATTAAAACGAAGCAATCTGATTGGCCAGATTTGAAACAGCGACCAGTCGTTGTTTAAATGCAGCGGATTTTAGTAAACTTGTAATGTATCCGCCATGTAGGCGAGATTTTCATCGACCAAGATGCGAGAGACTCGAAAACTTTACTAAATATAAAAGTATTTAATTACGAGTCATGTGTTTTAACTAATAGCGTTTTATTCTCTGCTGCTTGCATCATGGCCTTCCTGCGAGAAGAATTTTTTACCTGGGCACATTTTCAGTTCTCCGCCGTCTCAGCGTTAGCGGTTAGTTCCCACAGGAAAGTCCGCTGTACTGCAGGGAATACAGATTTCTTTGCTGGGGTATTAATATTATTACAGAAAAACGCCACGAAAGGAAAAAAAACACATTAGCAAGTAGGGAGGAAACGGAGAAAACGTTAAACTGATTCATCCCAAGGATAAAGACAGTTGGAAGTTGGTTCTTGTGCGGGCACGATGAATAGTATTTTCTATCTTTTAAAAACCCGCTACTTGACGGAAAGGTATGCCTTGGAGGGTTTTGACCATCGAATCAGATAAAACTAAATTCAGGGGAAATGTATGAAATCCACTCGCAAAACTTCAGTCAAACAGGCCAAAATTGAAAGAAATATTGATTGCACATTGCGTTAAATCCGTGTTGTTGATCCGTTAACTAAACATTGTATGACGTTAACAATCTGATTGTTCCTGTGTGATACAAAGATCTGCGCAAGATTCCACAGTTAAATTTTCCTCCTCAAAGAATGGCCTCGAGACTACGATTCCAGCGGCTAAGTCATTCTTGTCTTCAGAGTGACTCGTTCCAAGCTCTTGATAGTAACTGTCGAGTTTTGTTTCTTGCTGTTTGTAGCTATGCCCGCGACCGTTCTTTATCACGGTTAACAGACGTTGTTTTTGTAGTTTATATTTTTCTTTTAGTTCCAAAACTAAGTCGCACACTTGAGTCTTGAAGTCTTCTACAAGTTCTCTAAATTCGGCCAATAAAACTCTTTGCTTTTCTGAAAAAAAAAAAATTAATAACAATATCACATGTAGTAGATTGTCTAACTTGAAAAAAAAACTGTGGGTTACAAAAGGCTGTGTCACGTTCCATGAGGAACTCCGGTCTGTCTAAAACAAAGTAAGGCGTGTCCTTCTTTACGTGACCTAAGACACGCTCAGCGCGCCGTGTAAGTGTGTTGTGAACGTGATTTAACCTTTAACATCAAAATCCTGTGAAGGGTCTCATATTGGTCTCATATATTAAAGTTAAAGTAATGTTATTTATAGTAGCAAGAGTAGCTTATATAGCACCCTATCGTTTACCCCTAAAAATCCTCAATTTCTCACAACAATATTCAAAGATCATTGAAAGAAATGCGTACCATCCATTTAATTACTAGACCATATGACGCGTTTACTGCCTAATAGACCTTCATTCCAGTTAGCCTGTTTCAGGCCCAAAGATAGTAGTGCAATTGTGCAGTAAAAATTGATGCAAAAAAACGCGCGGGGGCTGGGGGGAGAGAGGGCTGTAGCCTGTGGAGCCTATACGAACGCCTGTACGCAGGTCACCACTTTACCACAAATAAATGTGAAAAGTGTATCAAAGTTACCTTGCGAATGAGGTTCAACCTTCCTTTTCTTTCGAATACGATACATAACTTCCCAACAGAGACCCAGCATTATTCCGCAACTTAACATTGCCATTGATATCATTATGGTCTTCTTGAACAGTTCACTATTGGCGTCGAATAATCCAGTGGAGCGCTCCACTTCTAACGGTTCCTTAGAGACCTGCAAAACGAGGACAGTGGGCAGAGAATGATTTTAGACAGGAGAAAAAAAAAGAGGGTTAGTGTTGTTTAGGGTTGTGGAGAGGGATAAATAAGTTGGCCAGGCTGGAAATTGAACTTGAAAAAAATCAAGTTTCAATCCAAAACACCCAAAATGAATCGAGCAACATGTTCCTTATAAAGCATAAAAGGGAAAGGGAGTAGTCCCTCCTTAAGACTCGCCTCCCTGATTGACTTTACTAATAATTATAGTAATAATACGCACCTGTGACTACTCGGCTCAATCCTGTCTTATCCCCCGAGAGAGGAAGAGAGAGGGCCCTGGTAACGAGATTGTACTCGGGCTCCGCTTTACTACCCACTTACGTAGATCGTCCTACTAAGCTTAATGGAGAAGTACTGTCTTAGTACTTTATAATTATAACCATACACTTAAGTTCAAATTACCTCTATCGTCTCGACATTATCTGCAACGTGCTGATAAATCCTTGCTATGTTTTCCTGTATATAACTACGAAAACATGTTGCAAGCTTTCTCGAGTCTCCTCCTGTAACCACACCATAAACACTCGAATAGTCATAGATCTTGTAGATCCGGAGAAACGGTTTCTCAAACAGATGCTTATTGCCACCCACCATGTACGCGTCGATAAGGACCCCTTGTATTTCATTGGAAGAAAGAAACTCGTAGATTTCCTCAAAATTGCGATGTATCTGGTCTGGAGAAATGAAAATGTTATCACGAAAGTGCGATGCAATCAAAAGAGTTTCCTAGGTTCCTTCTCGAACAGCGCCTGGTAATCGAGCCTACGTTTTCGCCTGTTAACCCTACGCCTGCGAAGGGTAGCGAGAAAAGATTTTAGTCTGAGTTTACCGGTAAAAGTCACAGGTTGTTTTTGGCGCATTAAAAAAGAAAGACTTCCGGGACTGTTACTATGGACAGGGGAAAAAATTAGCCAATAGCTGACTGGCACGTTTCTTGTAACAATCCCAGAAACAATAGCGGAACGCATCTCGGCTCCAGTTGCCCTCTCGTTTCTAGAGTGGCCAATTAGATAGGCAGGCAAATTGTTGAGTTTAAAAGGAAAAATAATAACATTACAATAAAGTTCATTGGACGTGCGTGGCCTATATAACATGTATATAGTAGCTTCATATGGGAAGCCTAAAATTATCTTCCCTGGTTAAGCGTCCATGCAATTAGCTTTATGTACCTTTGTCAAACTTGGCATTCTTTCTTAAACCTAAGTTGTACTCGGCAGAACCATGGATAGCAGCGATCTGAAATGAACAATCATTAATTCATCTTAATTCTTTATGGTACAAAGGACAGTCAAACCTTGCTTTGCCCCGAGACACCCGCTTAGGACGGACACAGTTTTCCTTATCCCTGGGAAAAAAAGCCCTCACATTTTCTCTTAGATCGCGAGCGGTCGTCTTTTCCCCCTCAATTCAACCTATACGTTTCTGGAAAACTGCCCACCTATCCCTCCCCTAAGCCAACATTAACACTTACTTTCTCACTTAGGGCAAAATGTTGGCCTAGGAGAGGGGTAGGTGGGCAGTTTCCCAGAAACCTATAATGATCCCTTAATACCCACATCCCGTCAGTACGGACACTTTCTATGACCGCCCCCACCCCAACCCCCCGAAACTCGATTTTAAGTTGCTCTATTCAATGTTTTCGGGTGCACTTTTCAGGTAGAACGTGGCAAGTCGGGGTCGCTTTCACCACCCTTTTGATTTGTCTCCAGTTTCGAGCAAGAAACTTTTCACCTTGATATCTTTAATCAGGGACCGCGGAGAATATTAGGCTGATTTAGCAACGGAACAGGAACGTCAGTTGACAACAGGAAAGCGCGCGGAAAGGACTAAACGCAACTTCCTGTGTCCAATTTGCCGCTCTGCCATTGGTCAAGCCAGTTGTTTGATTTGCGTGCGCCGTCGTCAACTGACGTTCCCGTTCTGGTGGATTGGCGGGGTGGTATGGTTTTCGCGCCGGCGCAAACCGGTAAAGTGTGAACCTACCCTAAGTTAGGAGCCGATTACTAATCGATTACTTATCGGCTTCTGCCTAAGTATATCGGTAAAGAGTTCTCACGAATCTTTTCAGTGAAGGGTATAACTGTTTTCTAAGCCAATCATACGATTTCATGATATGAAAATTTACCTTGGCGCCGTAAAGTTTGTAATCAATTCCAACTGTTTGATAAGTGAGGGAGACTGCGATGGAACCGACCAATATACCAAGAATAACAACCCCCGTCAACGTCCAAACAATGGCTACAAGCCGAGCGATGGTTGATAAAGGTAGTCTATCACCATACCTGCGATACAAAACGTCAGAAAATAACTCCCGTTGGAAATTAATTTAAATTAGGCGTAATGATATAAACTCGACCTAAGTAGTTTTCATATTCGCGCACCTTTTTGAAGTAGGGAAAAATGATGAACAGTTAAGACTTTTAGCAACCACAATTTTTAGTCCGTCCCCTTCCATTTTTGCTTTTGAAAAAATAATAATAACTTCTGTAATCCTGGGCTCTGGAAAACGGAATAAAGCTCAAGGTAATCGGAATCCAAGTTCCACTGACAAAGAATTCGGAATCCTATAACTAGATTGCGGAATCCACGGCGTGGAATCAACAATCCAAGACTGTGTTGGATTGCCTTATATGGAGCGATTCGATTGGTTATTCAAACCAACTAGAAATGCCTTTGTAATGGTTTTATTCATATATTGAAGCATATTTTTGTTTCTAAAGAATTCATTTTCTGCTCCATCATAAATTAATCGAAGCTTATAAAGAAGAATTTCAGTTATTTATTTATTTTCTTGATTGTTTTCTTTACTTAAAAGTTTAGGCTATAGCGGTTTTCATTTGAGTGTCGAAAAGTAATTGGTTTTGCACTTTCTACACGATGCGATTGGCTTAAAAGATTCGCGCCACCTTTTCATCCTATCAGAAGTAAAACCAAAGCCTATTGTGACGCGCGCGCATGCATTTTCCTGCGCTTTGCGTCAGCCACATGTAATTAGTTCGAGTTTTGATTGGTTCAATGTATTGTCTGTGTCCTATGTGATTGGCCAGAGTAATTACTTTGGTTTTGGTTTTACGACACTCAAACGAAAACCACTCTATAATTCAGTCCTTATCACTAAACTTATCACAAGCAATATACAGCTAACTTCCTGGAATCAAAGAAATACCAAGATTCATTGATCATCGCACTCACCCTACGGTTGTCATGGAAACGAACGCCCACCAAAATCCCTCCCATAATCCGGGTAGAAAGGAGCGTGGGAAATGTTCGTCATTTCCGGTCTGGTCCTAAAACGAAAGATGATTTAGATATAAGATATTAGAACTTCCCCCACACCCCAGGTATTTCCCCTACCCTGTCCTCTTATAAGACAAATAAATCTTACTACTATCCAAATAACGTATCAAGCTATATAACGGAAAATATCACCGGATACCCTAAGAACTTCCCCACACCCTAGGAACTTACCCTTCCTTGCACCCTTTATACGTTAAGACAATTGTATCTTTTTTTTTACCACTATACAAATAACGTATACAGCTGTAGGCAAGGAAGATGCTAAATAACGCAAGAGACCGGGGGGGGGGGGGATATCTGATACCGTAGGAACTTTCCCGAATCATTAACCCTAGGTACCTCCCTACCCGGCTCCCTCATACGTTGCGACAAATGTATCTTACCACTATCCAAATAACATATCCAGCTATGTAGGCAAGGAAGATGCTGAACAAGGCAAGAGGCCAGCTTGCAAATACAGAATTCACGAGAGACGTCGACATATTGGCACCGTAATTTGTGTTGATGACGTACGCTATACCAGGAGATTCCACTATTCCCAAGTAACCAAACTCGTGTCTGAAATTGTCTTGTAGTTTGTAACCATACACTGGAAAGCTGAAGTCGTTTGAATGAAGGATATTCCTGTGAAAAGAATTGAAGGTAACAAAAGAGATTAGGAACTAGCCAGTGTGTCTGTGGTTTTTGTTTCATATAAGGATCGGCAGGAAAGACGGTGTAAAAATATCAGGCAGAGGTCAGAAACCACTCATATTGCTTTTTCCCTCAAGACTAACTAAATTCTAAATTATAAGACCTTATAAAGCAAGGGAAGACTGTGTAAATAAGCGTGATCACAAGTTATATGCATGCACACACACCTACGGAAAACGTCTTCAGATTTTTTAAAGGATGCCTCGCCCATGCCGTTGAGCTCGTAGTCGATGTAAGACTCCCCGTGTGTCTTGCAAGACTGACAGCAAGATACTGCCATTTCATTAACGAATGGTGACACCAGACCACCTGGGACATTATCTGTTTGGTTGCCATTCGGCTTGGTAACGTAAGGGGCGAGTAACATCCAGTTTGCTGTAAGGCGCTTCACACATCGACATGTCTCTATGAAGATAATTATTAGAAAAATAGCTTGTCAAGGGGAACATGATCAGATAGATGATTTTTCAGTCAGTGACGCAGGTGGTTCGGAAGAAAAAAATGCAAGTACCGTAATGATTCGATTGAGCGCCCAGGGCGCTTATTTACTTTTGGTGCCTCAAGGGTTGGCGCTTATTCGAGACAGGGCGCTTATTCGGAACAAGGCGCTTATTTCTTTTTTGAGAAACAACCGAATGTTCAAGACAAAACTATAATATTTATTTAAAAAGGAACAATAACAGAAACTGTATTAGTAACAAATCTACGGTGAATGTTCAGTTAACGTGAGGGAATTTTAATCTATTTCTACGCCGAAAGCCTCGACAGCGTAACTTACAGAAAAAATGCTGCTTGTTCCAATGAAGTTTCAGGATGGCGCTTATTACTGAATGGGGGCGCTTATTAACAAAAACACATTCGAAGGGGCGTTTATTCGAAAGGGGGCGCTTATTGGAAGGAGGGCGCCAAATCGAATCACTACGATACTCCCCAACAGGGGTCGAGCCTATGGCCTTCCGGGTACTTGACCAGATGCTCTACCACTGAGCCACAGGAGACTTTTGAGAGCTAAGGACACTAAGGGCCTGTTTACATGAAGGTGGGGGAGCCCAGGTAGGTGAGGTAACACTTGGCGGCTCACTTTACCTGTCATGTAATTGTGATCAAATTAACCCATCTAATAGGTAACCCGTCTCAGCGGGTAACCTCACCTACCTGGGTCCCCGTTCGCCGACCCCTCCCCTTAATCCACCAATAATAACCTGCGATTGTTAATACTGGCCAAACACTGATTACCTGCTGTAATGACTTCACTTGGACCATCTCCCTTTACTGTCAGCCCGGTCAATTCAATACGGTACACAGCAAAGCTCTCTAGTCCGGTCAGTACGGTAGACACACTTTCTGCGGGGACAGTCACTTCCCTGGGGTTCTCCTCGTAGGGCAATTGGCCCATTTCTATAGCTTGATATCGTATTCTATAACCGGTAAGTATTCCGTTCAGTAGGTATGAAGGGATGCGGGTCCATCTCAGGGGAATTGAATAGGTTGTCCAAGTACTATCAGCTTGCACGTTGAGCGGGGGTACGTCTGGAACTGCAAATATTTACAAGTTTTAAGAATAAAGTTAGGAATTTCAACCCAAAGTAAACATTCACTGCTTGACAAGAGCTTCGTTATTATTAGAATATATACAAAATTAGGGTCCTTCTATAATTGTAGCGGACAGACCATGTTCAAGAGTCCAAAGGGTTATGAATTCATGGGTGAAAGGGTTAGTTTCAAAGCAACTCTCTTACTGGGCCGGCGGTGAATTATCACCAGTGTAAAATTAATTTTTTAAGAGATTTAATTTGGGCCGTCAGCCAAATTGAAGGAGAGAAATCTCACCCAGGTTAACTGCTAATGAAGAAACTTAAACGCGAGAACCAGGGAGTCTCAAATCCACATTGTTCGGGCGTTTGTTAACACAGATAATATTAAATCACCATAGGGAAAATAAATCTAAAATTAGGTAATAATAGAGATTACAGACTGCGTTTTTTAGGCTCTCTCTCTGTCGTGATGATGACATTCGCCAGTGTAAAATTTGCAGAGTGTCCCTCGACCTGTTCACCTTTCTCCCATACAACAAGAAACAAAATGGATCGAGTTAACTATCGCAAAGACTTATGGGATTTTGCCGGGGACGCACCGGTCATCTAACGGCCAATTTTTTCCCCGTCCCTAGTAACAATCCCAGAAGTCTTTACGAACGTTAACTCGCCACAGTCCCTTTTCGTTTCTAATGTGGCATAATGCAAGTGCGTTCTTCGACGTCGAACGCAGAGACTGCACATTTTAATGGGCGCACATTAACTGCCGATGAATGATCCCAGGTGAAGGGGTCCTACAGAAAAATAAATTTTAATGAGTCTCTTAGGAAACAGACATACCATCTTGATCCGTCTTAAGTTCTTTACTTGTAACGACTCCGTCTCCTTTTACTGTGTAAGCTAACATCGTGACATTGTATAAAGTATATTTTCTTAATCCATCAATTCGGAGCCATCGCTTTCCGGGAGGGAGGTTTTCGGTAATACTGGAGCCATTTTTCACCTCTACGTAGTAAACTTTGTATCCTCTTATAATGCCATTTTTGTAAGCATCGGGCACCTCATTCCAGCTTACATAAAGTGATGTGGAATGTGGTGAAAAGACCTGCATGTCGGCGGGAGGTCGATCGGGTCCTAGTGGCAAAAAGAAAGTAAAATTATTACTGCGCATGTCAGAAGGAGGTCGATCGGGTCCTTAGTGGTATAAAAGAAAATAAAATCATTACTGCGCATGTCGGCGGGAGGTCGATCGGGTCCTTAGTGGTAAGCGAAAGTATAATCATTACTGCGCATGTCGGAAGGAGGTCGATTGGGTCCTTAGTGGTAAGAGAAAGTATAATCATTACTGCGCATGTCGGCGGGAGGTCGATCGGGTCCTTAGTGGTAAAAAGAAAGCGTGGTATCTGAGTGATAACCTACAAGAATTTTGGCTTGCTATTCTTTGGATTTTACTGACTGCATTCCCGAGGCTGAGGCAATTTAAAGGGTCTCGCTTTTCACAAACGGAATAAACTTCCTTGTGGTTCAGAAGATGGCAAGAAGAAAATGGCAAACAGAAAAAAAGACCTTTGAACAGCGCTCTCATGCAAAGTCCACTGGCAAATAAATTAAATAAGAAACGTTTTTCAAAGTACAACAGTTTTCAGTTGCACGCTGTCACTTACTATCTTCATCAGTGGAGACGTTTACTTTAACACTGCTTACACCATCTTTATTTGTCCTCGCCACTACATACACAGAATAATTTGTAAACTTGTATAGACCCACTAAGTCAACTTCAAGTGTCGATGAATCCACCGTGACGTTCCTGAGCGACTGGATAAAGTAAGTTTTCTGCTCAATGAAATAAACGCGGTATTCCCTGAGGATCCCTCTTAAGCCTTCTGTGTTTATCGGCTGCCACGTGACATGAAGGCTGGTGGAGGTGGTGTTGTACGCGGTGACATTCGTCGGTGCAACGCGTGGAGCTGACATAATGATACAACTTTGGATTAGCGATCAAAAAGGCAGGGAAAAAGACTTTATTTTAAAGCTATAGCCCATACGGATGGATTGAAAGACTAAGATCGAGCTAGGTCTGGTAGGGATAATCCTCCAGACCATCGCACCAATTCATCGTTTCGGTCAGACCATCGCCACAGCCTGACCTCCAGAAAAGTCTTGAGATGGGCAGAAGCTCGAGAGGCTCCGACACAGAGATACAATTTGTAAAACAGACAACGATTTTTTCTGGCAACAACATTTTACAGCGAATGCGTTTTTGACGTTAGTTGTATATGAGTGTTGGAAAGATTGGGACTCTGAAAGAAACTAGCGTCAGCATGCACGAGGCACAATTTGCCTAGAGTAATTGGAAGTGATGTTAAATGCAGTGTACCTGGCAAAATCCACAATTTCTACTCATTCTACCAACTTTTAAGGGAGGCAACTACAATCCTGGTCAAACCGTTTGGGGCACCTTGTCTATCTTTCACGTATTGGAAATGCAAATCAAGCTAATCTCCCCTCCACCACCGCCCCCCCCCTTCAGAACAGTGTTAGGTGTTTGAAGTCAAACACCTTTTACATATCCTACACAGGTTAAGCGCCTCAACTCTGAGGTAAGGGGTGGGGAGGGTGAGAAACCTTGCGTGGTAAGACAGTTGTTATGAGTTTGTATTGTCAGCGGTTAGCTGCAGATTCCGTACATGAACATGAGAAAAGAGTCCCAAAACCTTTTGGCCATGATTGTAGTTTTTAACTAGCTATTTTGAACGACACAACGTACCTTCTTCATCTGTAATTCCTATTAGAGGTGCACTCCAAGGACCATTTCCTTTCACTGTAAAGGCACAAATCTCTAAACTATAATTTGTCCAAATGTCCAGTCCGCCTAAAGTGAAACTTAATGTTGAAGAGCCATGAACGCTTACGTTTCTCATCAATTCCCCTGTGATGTTACTAAGGGCGACCCTGTAACCCAGTATGACACCATTTCTGTCCTCTTCAATGACAGGAAACCATTTTACTGTCAAGGCTGTAGTGTTGGCAGGAAGTGAGGTCACATTTAAGGGGGCGCTGTCCGGAACTGAATAAAAAGAACGAAGAGTGAATGGCTTTGAGGTTACTCTTGTCACAGTTACGTTTTTAACGAGGCATTTCTTATTTACTGTCAGAAGACACGCTCTCTAAGAAGTAACACATAAAATCCTTTTTCCTTGCCCTGGGATTTCAACTAACAAGTTATTCCTTTAGTTTCCTTCTTTGTTTTACTCAGTTTTTTACTGTACTTTGACTGACCAACCGTTCAGTAGCTTGTGCCGCGGATGGAACTAAACTTCTAGTTAAGTTCGTCTGCGAAACAGCACCGAAATCCTTGCACTGAGTACCCACCTGTGTGCCAGAATTTGAGTGTGCACCGTGATTGGCCCATTTGCCAATCAGGTTGAAGTGAAATTCAAAACGCATTTCCAGTAATTCGTTGAGTCCATCGGAGGCCTAAAACAAGGATATGAGCGCTGCTTCGCAGACGTTACTAACCGGGGTTAGAGTACGTTTGAGGCGCAGGCTAATGTCAGTGAAACGTCATGTCTTACTTTGTGAGGTTGGGTTCAATAGAGTGGTTTTCGTTTGAGTGTCGTAAAACCAAAACCAAAGTAATTACTCTGGCCAATCACATAGGACACAGACAATACATTGAACCAATCAAAACTCGAAGTAATTACATGTGGCTGACGCAAAGCGCGGGAAAATGCATGCGAGCGCGTCACAATTGGCTTTGGTTTTACTTCTGATTGGATGAAAAGGTGGCGCGAATCTTTTAAGCCAATCGCATCGTGTAGAAAGTGCAAAACCAATTACTTTTCGACACTCAAATGAAAACCGCTCTATGATGTCACGCGGGTTTTACCCATGGGGGAGCCCAATCTACACCTAAGCTTCAAGCAGTGGAAAGCTGTTGATAATCATTAGTCGAGGGACTCCGATGGGCGATGCCTTTCCATAGGGTTTTATCAGGGTAGGCTAGGATCCTAACTATTCTTTACTGGTCTATTCCAGTCCTCGTAATAGAGACCTTTAGATTCTAAGACGAGTACGACAACGAGTACGAGTTTTTCTCAATACTAAGTAGTGCACGCGCGCGAACCAACGTCATTTTGGCGGGAAAACGTGGTAGCCGTCGTCACTCTAGTACGAGTTTTAGCGCGAATGTCGTGGTGTGGAAAACAAGTTAACAAATGTTAGAAGTTTTATCATTTTGCGATGGGGAAAGCGCGTAACCTCCTTCACTAAAGGTAACAGTGCTAACTTTTCTTGTGAAATATGATAAAATATAACTTTTCCGGGAAGTCTTTATTTTGAGAACAGGCGCAAAAAATTCAAGTCAAATCTCGTACTCGTAGTCGTTCTCGTCCTCGAATCTAAAGGTCCCTATTGAGTAGACTAAGAAAACAGGCGATATTTCGCGACGCCTCCCTTGGTTTCCATGCGAAATGACGTCTGAGAAATGACCGATCCAGACCTGGGTGGTGCTTCTGGTTGGTCGTGCAGCTCGTGAAATGTGCTTCAACCAATCAGAAGCACTACTTACATCTGGATAGTGATGCGTCATCAGTATGGAATTTCTGCGCTTGTGTCTCTGACGTCATTTCGCCGAGAAACCGTTGATGGCGTCGCCAAATGTCGTCTGTTTTCTCAGGTTACGTAATGAGGGAACGGAAACATTATTACCACTCTCATCCGTGAAGCAGAAAACAGGCTCTGAAACATTCCCATCCCCAATTATCGTGAATCCAACGATCCTCAACTCGTACTCTGTATAAACCTCAAGGCTAGTAATTTCTGCATCAAGAAAAGTTGAATTAAATGTTATGTTTTGAAAGGCATCCATCGGACTGTTTTCCTTCTTGAAGAGGACACGATAACCCAGTAGTATTCCATTCACGTGATCGTTAGGGATTGGTTGCCACGTGACATTAATGCTTGTAGAACTGGTGTTGAAGGCGGTGATATTTCTTGGCGAGTGACTTGGGACTGAAAAAGAAGAAATGATAAGAAAGGTACTCATGACCTTTATAATTATTTTCTGTGAAATAACTTATATACAATATTTGGCTTCTCTGTTCCACATTACTGATAAGATAATATTATGTTACAGTATGTGCAGGGTTCGAAAAAAACATATGATTTTTTTTATGATATCGACACTATCGCCTGATTGAGACTTGCAGTACGTGGTCGAAGCATCGCGATCAATATCTAAGTGACTATTGTACGCGTGGGACAAACGATATTGGTAAAATCCAACTAGTGGTCTATTATCAATGCTGCGTTCTGATTGGTTGAGCTACTACTAAGCTATATGTTATAGCCCACTAGTAGCGAAAAGCGCGGGCTTTTTGACGGCAAAAAAAAAAGGATTAAAGTCTAGCTTTAACTAGCTAAAAGTTTTTTATTCTCGATATCTTTGACCAACTAGTTGGATTTTACTTAAACAATTATTCCTCTGGACCTCATGGCCTCTGCGAATGGGCTATTGACTCAGAGCCCATTCGGGCTCGAGGAATAATTGTTAAATACCAAAACCTTTAGAACGTCAACTAATTACACCTGAGAGCCAATTTTTAATAAAATCTAAGATGACGAAAAGTACTCCAGTCTACCTAGCGTGAGAAATAGTTATTCCACACATACCATCCTGTCCAGTGGTCAGATTGACCTCATGACTCGGTACTCCGTAGTCGACGGTGAAAGGAATCACTTGAATGGTGTACTCTGTATACTTTTTCAATCCGCTAAGCTCAAAGCTTGGCGAAGAGGAATCGCTAAGATCTCTTTTGGTGCGACCACTGGTGACTGGTATCGTGACATTTTCACGTGTGGTGTCAGGAAAAAGTGTAATCCAGTAAACGATGACGTAAGCACGTAGTATACCATTTATGTGCTGTGCGTCTACTGGTTTCCATGCCAATGTCAAAGATGATGAGCTAGGGGCCTGCCCTGTTAAATTTGAGGGCGGACGGCTGGGAGCTGAAAGGAAAATAATAGTCCTGAGGTTCATCGTTTAAGGGTCGGTAAACTGTAAGTTGTAGAAACATGATCACAAGTAATCAACTTTTAAAATAAATTTATCGCAAGAGTCCAAGAAGGCTCAAATTCAAAATGAGAACACTATAACCGGGTCATTTATCACCACGGTTGATGATGTCAGCTTTCTGCTCGGCGTATTTTTTTTGCTTTACCCCTCAAAACAGAGAGAAGTATATTTTAAGAGCTTCATAAAATCACTATCCCGTGAGGCGAGCTCTGAGGCTTGAGTAGTGGCCTCCGTCGCGTCTTCCCAAGAGCTTCGCTGTCAAACTACAAAACGAAGAAAAACGTAGCTGTTTTACTTACTAGAGACCTTTAATTCTATGACGTGGACGACTACGTATATACAAGGGGTGCGCGCGCGTGAACCAGCTTCATTTTGGCGGGAAAACGTGATGGCCATCGTCATTCTGCTACGGGTCTACGGGTCCTCGTCGAATCTAAAGGTCTCTATCATCATGTAGAGCTGAAAACCTTACCAGCTTCTTTAGTCTTGATGGGAATAACTTCACTAGCGTTTCCTTCACCTTTGCTGTTGAATGGTACAATGCGAGCTTCATAGTCCGTGTAGGGAAATAGATCTTCCATGCGTGCCTCATCTAGCGACTTCACTGTAAGGTTACGAGTCACGTTTCTGAGTTTGTCAAACAGAAAAATGTGGTATCCCAGAATGAGTCCATTAGCGACGTTATTGGTTAGCGGTTCCCAAGCGAGTGTTACACTTGTGGCGGATGTAGCCGCTGGGGTGATGTTTTGTGGGCTCCCTTCAGGTGCTATAACAAAATTTAAAAGGAAAGGTTATGTGAAATTAACCGTCTCTAAGATTCAATCAGTCACCGCTAGGATCATACCTGCACTAAATGTCTTTCCGTTTTAGCAGCGTTCCCGCCCCCTAGACAGCCATGACTAGGCGAACTCCTCACTAAGCGGAAATTAATTTAGTCACCGAAGACAAGGATCAACATTTCAGGGAGCCATCCGAAAACACAGAGTTAACTGCAGTTTTTGTATTCAACCACAAACACTGATCTAATGTACCTGTTAGCAATAGATATCAGTATTGTGGAGATACTGTCAACATAATCGTGGGTTGGGGACAAAGACAGGAACGTCCGCCCGCACCCTACTCTAGCTTTACCTCACAATTGAATGGAAGAAAGGGTATCTGTTGTAAGGCAGGTATATCTGGGGTAAGAGGAGGGTGCAGGGGTACCCCGCCCCTGTATAAAGATACTCACCGTCTTCGTCAGTCAAAACAGTTATCTTTTCAGTGAAATTTCCAATCCCCGTGCGCACTACACTCGCCACGGTGATTTCGTAAGGCGTGAACATATTTAGATGAGTTTCATGCGAGTACATGTCATTACTGCCGTCACAAGCTGCTTTCATTCTCTGTAATACCACTGGCACTTCAGTTGGATCATTCACGGATTTAAGGATGATTTTGTACGCAATTACATCTTCATATCTTTCATCTGGAAGCACATGATCCCATGTGATGTTTAGACTAGTGGAGCTAGTGTTGTAGGCTTGAACATTTGTTGGCGGACCTGGAACTGTAACAGTAGCTATATTGTTAGGGTCTCAATATACTAATGCAAAAGTAATAAAACTTATAAGAGAGTCCCACAAGCATCTGGGTACCAGCCAAGCACAGGCTTACCAATGACATCAGATAGAGTACCAAAGTCCTCTATGGCTGGTGTAATTATTATCAAATTTCGACCCTGTTCTCCTTACAGCCTTCAGTAGCTCAGTGGTTAAAGCGTCCGATCTCAAACTCGAGGGTAGTGAGTTTAGGATGCTCACCATTTTCTCAAACCATCCGGGGGGAAATCTTGTGCATAAACATAAAACTAGAAAATTTGACGTACTGGGAGAATGAACAGCTACAAAGTATGTCCAAATGAGCTGAACAGACTAAACAGAACTGACCAGGTCTTGCTTATAGCTCAGGTTTTTTCTAAGCTTTCTGATGTTTGATTTCTCTTTCTTCCAAACAGTAATAATTTACGATCCCAAAAACCATGATTATGTCTGTAAGCAACTTACCACCCCTGAAAGTTTTTGCTTCCACTTGGGTACTGGGTCCATATCCTTTGACAGTAAATCCAGCCACACGAATGCTGTACCAAATGCCATAATCAAGATCATTTATTTCACACCATGATATTTGGGAGCAAGACGCGTTCCTCCAGTTGTTAGGTTCATTTTCCTTTTTGTAAGAAACTTTGTAACCAACAATTCCGTGCCCTCCTTCTTTGGGAACTGGGCCCCAAAGAACAAGAATACTGGTTGAGCCAGTGCTATAAGCGGTCACGTTTGTCGGTGGAAGACTTGGAACTATTCACGAAAAAATAAATAGATTCACGAATAAAGAGTTTATTCGGCCAGTACTTAGATATCTCCTTAAAATAGTGCGAGCTACTCCTAGAAACCCGAATTGACACAGAGCTACCATGATTTAAGAAGAACAAAGGTTAACTAATTCTCACCATCTTGGTCTGTCCTAGCGAAAACGGGACTGCTAATCGGGCCCATCTTGTCTCTCTCTGTAAAACCCAGTATTTGAATGCTGTACTGTGTATACTTTCGAAGACCAGACAGGATTGTCTGGTTAAAGCTCCCATCCTCCAAAGTGACATTCGCTGTAGTGTCATTACCATCCTCGACAGCAAAGTACAGCACAGTGTATCCCTTTATCTTTCCATCAACTTGTTCGGGAGGGATTTTGTTCCATGAGACATGAAGACTTGTTGAGCTCGTGTTACATGCAGTGATGGACGTAGGAGCCGTGGTAGGGGCTTAAAAGCAAATACAAGATATCAGTCAAATTAAAAGTCGTTCCGTTTAAGGCAGGCCAGAGAGTGATAAAGACTCTTTAGTCATTGACGTATGTCATAGTGTTATTCGTTCAAAATATTTCGCCCTTTTCGATTGGCTTTAATCCTCCAGCTAATTCTTCATAACCAGCTCGCGATGAGCAAATTTGGAAAATAATTATGGTATATCATTATTGACGTCAGTCACTCAGACGTCAATGATTTCATATTAAAAATTATTCACGACTGACGTCACCCAAGACAGCGGCGTGCATGAGTACAGAACTTCAAGAACATGGCGAAGAGCTCACGGCTATGTGAAGCAGAAAAAGGGGAATTACTGAGGATGCTATCCAACCAGGTCTTCGTCCTCGGTGGATAACACCCTCCTCGATCTTCTTAATTCTTCATATCAAGCTTAGCCCCATTCAATAATTATTAATCAAAATTACCAAGCGCAGCTGTCCATCTGAAAATAGGATTGCTCATTCTTCCTTCACCTTCCAGAGTAAACGTTCTAGCTGTAATCCTATACTCTGTGTAAGCCGTCAGATTCTGTATCTCGTAAAATGAGACATTCATTCTCACAGTCACATTACAGTCTATTCCACGTTTAGTATCTCTGTAAAATATCTGAAAACCTTGGAACACGCCATGTAGCAGCTCATCTGGTCCAATCCATGTGACGGTAAGTTCGATTGAGTGTTCTTTAGAGGTGTTTGGAGCCTGGAGGCTAACTGCCATTATGTATACTAAAAAAGAAGAAAAAAATACAGGCACTTAACGCCTTTAGAATAAACCTATTGACAAAATGTAAAAGAATTAATTTATACTTCTTAAAAACAGCTGTATTTCAATTTGATTTACTAACACAAGTCGAAATATTAGGTGCCTAATGACTATAATATTTTTTACTTGCAGTAGTTACACTTTCGTAAGTGTTTGCCATTTTTTAATTTCTTGCATTTTTGGATTTCAAAAACCAGTAAACTTTCACTTTGTTAACGTTTAGCTTGCTTACAATCTTTGCTGTTGGAACGCTTTTCGTATCTCAAAATAATCGATGAACATTTTTTGCGTCGCGCAAATATAACTTAATAGAGTCATAACAGACGAATTGAACTTACTGTCATTCGCTTCAAGATTGTGAACTTGATATGAGCTTGTTTCCAGCCCGTTTATAATAGGTTCGACCGCAGTGTATCCTGCCTCTATAAATTTAACGGTAAACTCGCAGCCAATGAAACCGTTTGCTTCTGGCCTAAAAATACACCAAAAATTCGTGATTAGTGAAATTTTTAATTGCATATAGGGACCAAAAATTGCATAATTTTCTTCACGAAATATTACTTATGTTGCCATGTATCTTTGCTATCTTATCCGTCTCTCACGGATTAAGAGATTTCAGTATGATGAAAAATGGTTTCCACCAACCTACCAATATTTATGAACAACCACTTCACTGACGCTTCCATTTGCGATGTTTTTAAGCTGCAGAAGGAAACAAAGAAAAATCTTATATGAGTAGTATAGTATGAACTGTGTTATTCTTCTTCTTCTCCTTCTTCTTATAAGTATTATTATTATGATCGAATGGTAGCTCATAAATAAAATGCAACATGAAACTCTTACATTATTTGATAAGTTTTCTGTGAAAGACGTGAAAGCATTTGATTCCCTGTCCAGTATGTCTTCTTTCCAGTGGACACCGGTAAAACCAACGCTCACGTGAAGCTGCAAGTTAGAATCACCTGCAAAAATATGGAAAAATATAACGGAAGATATACTAAGCTGTTATAGACAAAGCAAGGATTCTCTGAGGACGGACAGAAGGCAAGTTAAGTTGGTACTAATACAGTGGGGAAGAAGGGATGTCACTATTCAAAAAGTTCCGCGGAAAGAAAGTTCGTTTCAGCTTCTATATAAACAGTGATATAAAGCACTCCATAAGAGAACACCATTTCGAATGTCCTTTGAATTTCGGTAAAATTAGAGGCCTACGACAAACAAATTACCTTTATAGTAACTGTAAATATCGATTATTTCCTCTTTGGTTACAGATCTGTACCAGATAACTATGTCGTCAAAAGCTGCCACAGGAAGTCCTCTACCTGAATCGTCCTCTCCAATGGAAATTGTCGTAAAATTATCCTGGTCAAAATTACCATCGTAACACTCCTTAGAAGTAAACTTCATCGCCTCTTCACCATTTATAAACACTTCTATGCTATTCAGGCTGTCAAAGGTTTTGTACGTTAGTACGTAATGTGTCCATACTTCCTTTGGTGTTTGAAATGTAACGATGCATTTTTTGTTGGTACTAGAGACTTCAAACGCCACCTAGAAAAGATAATAAAGGATATATTTCCTTGCAAATAGAGTTTTTATGCTTCTTCTTCCTATTGTGTACTTTTTATTTCTTTGGGGGCCTGGGACTTGGGGTGGCATTTATTTGGATTATAGCCAATACCCTTTAGGATACTTGTGCTTGCCAAGTGACCAGGCTTCCATGTGAGCGTCACTTCGTTTCATCTTGACGGTGGTACCTATGTCTTTTAACATTTTGGTCAAATCCAAGAAATTTGTGATGTCGTGTTTTCTTGTAATGGTCAATACAAAGGGTGAATAAGAACACCTATATTTGGAATTCGGTTAACCGAACGTCCATGTTATTGGTTGTGGTGCAGTTTGTGTGCTGTGACGTCATGTACTATAGTTGCCAAGATGGCAGCGATTTTGAAAGTCTTAAAAAAGAGTGCTAAAACTTAACATTTTTTTATGTGTAAGAATTATGATAAAGCAACGCGATATTAAAGTCGACACTATGTGCCAAATCGGTAGACGATCGTAACCAAAGCTTCTAGCAACATCTACAAAAAACCTACCGAAAAACTCTCAGCCCTGTGCTTTTATAATACGGTTTTGTTAAAAAAATAATGAGCGGCCATACCTGAGGACTGTTACTGTTAACTTGGTACATTCTATGACCTGTTCGGTTATTTCCACTGGATGTGAGAAATAGTTGTCCCTCGCCTGAATCCTTAATTTTGTACCACAGCCAGAGCATCAATGTGAACCCACTGTTACATAAAGAAGCATCGAAAACGCAACTTTTAAGGAGATTCTCGCTCAGTGTGAACGCGCCACATGCTCCATATCCAACATACACTGCCTTGCCTCTTATGCCTCTGATGGTGCTCGTGCCGTTTGCGGCGTGACCCCAGTCAAAACTCATAAGGTTCTTAATATCTTCATGATTATCCATCGTCCAATGGAATGCGGCAGATTTTTTG
Source organism: Porites rus (assembly GCA_964035705.1). Taxonomy (NCBI): domain Eukaryota; kingdom Metazoa; phylum Cnidaria; class Anthozoa; order Scleractinia; family Poritidae; genus Porites; species Porites rus. The sequence goes on from OZ038005.1 coordinate 20,170,005, forward strand.
ATACTGTCAATTGCGGAAAGGCCTAAAAGTAAAATAATGGAAAGGTGCAACTGTCAACAAACAACCCAATAAAAGAAGAAGCTCATTAATTGGTTAGAAAGTTGTAAAACGTGAAAACTTCGCCAACAAATTTGCTTGGTGTAACATTCCTTACATTTATAACAGTCCATCTGCTGAATATACCAAGTTCATTGCCACGGAAAAGGACGGACTGCTGTCGGTCGATTCTCCCTTTCATGTACTCATGCGTATAGCCTTCAATCCCAGACAAAAGTAGTTGGGAAGGCTGCACGACGTAACAGTAGTCCATTTTAATGTTGGGATATGACAGGACAATTACGCGCACAAACATTAACGTTTTGCTCAACATTGGGCCAGGGGCGGGGGAAGGAAGGAAAAAAGAGGTAAAAAAAGGAGCCTTCCCAACACTTTTGACGATGATTGTAGTTTTTAGCCGAAACATTAACCAATGATTAAGAGTGGACAAAGCTGCCATTAAGGGAAACGCGGGTCAGTAGAATACATGTTAAAAATCAGGTTCACTAATACTGAACTAATACTGTTGTTAACGTGGTTAAACCATTCAAACGGGCATTTCTATAACTATTAGACAGGCGGATGGTTCAAAGACATAATGACTTATACTATCTAACGTTGCAAAATACCTTGTAAAAACCCGTAGAGCTCCACTCTCATTGAAATGTGATTATTCCAGGCAGTTGGAAGAAAACGAATATAACGGGCCCTGATTTCTGGGAGAAGTTCATGGGTAACGACCGTGTCGTCGTCTGTGTTTCCAGCAAATTCCTAAGACAGAAAATAGGGCGTGTCATATGGGAATTTGCAACCTACCTAGAAGATTATGTACCCGGGTAGGTTAATTGTGATACACAGAAGCCTGTTATCTCCCTTTATCTCTTAAAATATGGCTAAGATTCACCGCTAAAAGGGGTAATGAAATGGAGCATTTCGTTTACAAATGTGTTTTAAAAGGCACATAATTACAAAAAGGTCACTTTGTGTATGCCACAGTAGGTTTGTGTTGTGTACGTAGGTAAGGTCTGCATTAAAGCCAAGTCGCCTGTCAGGCCCTGCTTATCCTGTGTCCATAGCATGAAGTAACTAGGAGTATTTCTACTCCTCCCCGGACAGGATCTTGACGCCACTATAGCAGGGTAACCTCCGGCATTAAATTTGCCAGTACCCAGTTATCGGTGAAATAAAACCATTGTCCAAGTGAAGTGTCTTCCCAAAGATACATTATAATGACCTCGGCCAGGGATCGAACCCCCAACTCCTCGATCAAGAGTCCAGCGCACAAAATATTAAGCCACTACCCATAGTCCAGCAGGTTTATAGACAAAACTGTTGTCATGTCGTATTCAAGAAGGGTTTAGAATAACATGACGGTATCTCTTTGATATGACCAGAACTTTGCGCCTTTTTCCAGAAATTAAAGAGCGATCGGGATCTCTCATTAAAGATCCACATAGTAGACTTGGCGCGACGACTCAAATCAGCAGACTATTTCTTAACGGACGCCGCTATTCTATTAATCAAAAGCCTTCTTAACCCTTTCACCAAAAATTATGGCCAAACAAAATCAAGAAAGTGATCTTTCTGTCGAAATAATCCTAAGAAATACTTGGCGTTATGCAAAAGTTCTGTCAGAAAGGTTTCATTTCAATGGTAACACCACAGGATTTGGTCAACAGAGTTAATTAATCTTGCCATAAACTTGCTCTAGGATAGGAATGGTTAAGCGAACACCAAGATTTGGTTTAACTCCCCCAGTTTTCTAGTCCTGTTCTCTGACACTGTTTGGGGGGACCTCTGTAAGAAGAGCACTTAATATTAGTCCTCATGTTATCCCTCTTGGTGGAAGTTGGCTGAAAGTGTGCTTACTTACGTTGGTTTGCCTTTGTCTTTTGTAGTCCTGAAAATTCACACTGTCGTAACTAAACTGCAGCGTGTACTTTGTGACCCATTGACTTAACTGCTGGGCACTGTCCCTGCCTTGTGTTGCAACTCGCGTTACTATAGCGTAATCACTACCAACATCAACCTGAAGCCACTGGTTGACGTCACTTGTGCGAGCGCTCCAAGATGCTGATAAATGCGGAGCTCCTTTAAAGTGTAACCTGCCTTGAAAGGCCGCATGGTTCCCATCGTATTCTGATGAAGCAGTGATTTGGTCATTGGAAATTTGGTAGTTTTGCATTCCGAGAGCGTCTGTACACCCTGCAGGTATTTGAAAGGTATAATCAATCAAAACAATTCTTGATGGAAAAGGGCCATGAACAAGTCAGGTTTGGTTTGGGATGAGCTGGGTATGCGTATGCGCATGCTCGGTTTCTGGTTTAGGTCATGGCTTCCACCTGCAGATTACCCCTATTACCCCCGCCGCACGCGATAAAAAGCCTCTGGTTCCCAGGAAAGATTGGTCGAGAAAGTGTGCGGAATTTCTCAGCAAATTATATTTCAATGCAATTGAAACATCGGATGGTAAGTCAGGGCAGTGTTCCTGAGGGTCGTTTTGTTTTGTTTTGTTTTACTGTAATTCAAATGTCGTATTCTTAATCGACAGATTTAGATTGAAACGTTTCTAAAATTATAAAGGATAGTAAAGCATTAGCTCCTAGAAATGCTACTAAAAGCAAAAAGAGCTAAAACTCTATTATTCTCAGCAGTAGCATTTCGCGATGGTATGAATTACACTTCTCTAGCTCTTTTTGTTATTTACGAGCACAAAAAACTGGCACAAACAACAACAACAACAAAACCTACAACTTAGTTACCTTCATGGTTTCCATACAACTCCACTCTCATTGAGATGTGTATGTGCCAAGTTACTGCGTGAAAACGGATTAAGCGTGTCCAGACTGGCGATTTAAGGTCATGGTAAACAACCGAGTCCCTATCCGTATTTCCATCAAATTCCTAAAGAGTAAAAAACATAGCCTAGATATATTCTTTAAAGGCAACAATTAAAGAATTACGGCAGATTTTTCAATTTTTCAACGACATGCAAAGACGACGGCGCGCGAAGAAACCGACTTGAGCTCGTCGTCGTTACTTAAGCTCCCTACTACCTTTATTTTTCACCTTTATTTGTCCTTGTTCCTTGTAATACTGGAAGTCTTCACCATCCTCACTGAATGAAAGTTTGTACTTTGTCACCCACTGGTCTGTAGCGCTTGAGTTTCGTCCTTGAGTGGCGACACCTGAAACCCTTGTGTAACGGCCATAGAAATCAACCTGAAGCCACTGATGTTGGTCCAGATATAAAGATGACCAGGCTCCGCTGTATGGTATGTTTACCTTAATCAAACAAAGTAAACACAGATTTACTCGATTAAAAGCCGCGGCGTTTTATTAATTCTGAGCGTTTCCGATGTGGCGATTTTTCAAAGGCGGTGTTAAATTTCAAAATCACACGACTAGAAAAGCCACAGAAGGAACTTTACTTCCTTCTGTGGCGCAGGCGCATGAATGGCGCATGAATGGAGCGTTGAATTAACCTATCCCTCCTAACTTCCCGCAAATGACATGAAAACAGCAACAACAACAACAACAACATTTTAAGATCCCAGTTTTATCAGCAATGGTAGACGAAGAACCACAATCTAGCGGAATACCTTAATTTAATTATATTAATCAACTAGTTAATTAATATTTTCAATTACATTCATTACCGGTAGTTTCAATCTTGCTCTACTGGCAGCGTGATAAAGGTCCCATTCTGAGGAGGCGCTTATTTGCTGGTTAGCGATTGCACCACTTTCCATCCCCAGGGCTCGAATTTGTTGACATTCCAGTGGGCTTACTGGATACATAAGTAGATTTTAGTATAGAACACATCACTGTTTACAAACATTATTTTTGTTATTCAAATTCTAACGATTGAAACAAACGAATCTTTTTGTTTCATGAACTAATGAGGTTCTAGTTGGCCTTATTGGCTTCCTTGGTTTCCCATGCCTCTTCTTTATGAATTTAACGTATTTTAATTTAAATGGCAGAATGATAATAAAATAAATAAATAAACATTTTAAATATTAACAGATGACGTTAGCTTGAGTATCGCTATATCATAACAGTCCTGGCCATTCAATCAGTTAGTGATTCTCCATAACACGCAGCTCCATTGTTTTAGGTATAGAGTCATTGATATTTTTCTATGTCCGTTGTTTTCAGAGCCAATACTGTGAGGGCTCGTAAAGAGCTGCGTGGCGCCCCCGTTCGATGCCATACGAAACCATACCATACAATGCCACACCATATGATACCTGACCACACCGCACAGCTCCACACCGGAGCAGACCAGACCATACTATACCATACCATAGTTCTGTAGTGTCACGCAACCTAGCAGTTTTATTGTCCGGTTCGTCTGGTTGGCATACATTAATAGTTACCCAAACACGTTCCGGACCTAAACTCACGGACGCCGAAACATCATACCTTGTCTGCTATTTCTTTCGTCTCTCATATTAAACTTTTTTCTACATTACTTGCCTTATTGTTTAATCACAGTCCTTACAATAGGAAGTTACTAAAACGGGGAATGGGGAACGGGGAACGGGGAATGGGGAACGCGGAAATAAAAAACGGGAACGATACAGAGAATATAAAATAAAATTACTGATAGGGCTAGAGTTCGAGTTAGCTTTTGTTCCCATTTGTCATTTTCCAGTTTCCCTCCCATTGTGCTGGTTAGCGATGCCTTGTAAGAATTCTAGCTACTTAACATACCTCCTTCTAAATACCATGCTTGTACCCTAATCTACAGGTCACCAATACCGAATACAAACAAAACAAAAAGACTATCATACTTCGTAGGCACCATTCTTCGTCGCGACGGTTTGAATCGCAAATGCATTGTCCCGTAATTTCATCACAGTATTGTCCTTCAAAACACGAAGGCTCACAGACAGAATCTGCAGAAAGAAGGAGATCAATAAAGCTGAGTATTGATGATCACTTAGTTTCCTGTTTGCTTGTGCACGTAAAACCTTCATAAATTACAGTCGAACCTTCCCTAACGGCCACCTCCGTAAAACAGCCAACTCTCTAAAATGCGGCCAATTTTTTTTTCGTCTCGGCGGACAAAAAATCCATGCATTGACTCTCGTTTAATATCTCTCTACAATGGCCACTTTCTTCTGTCCCATGGCCATAGTGGCCGTTGTAGAGAGGTTCAACCGTAGTTATGTTTAAGGTCAAGTAATCATCTTGGCGAATTCAATCCAAGAAGAATGCCGGATTTGCTAAACTGCATTGTTAGTAATGTCATAACAATTTCATTTATTGGAAATGATGATTATCTGCAGATTACAAACACCAAGGGATTGCCAGAGGCCACCCAGAGGTCCTTCCCTTCCCACCGAAAAAAGGCTTGAAAATTATAAACGTTAATTCAACCGTTTCTTCTTGTTTACCCTTCCTCTTAGGACCATGCATCTTACTTTTTCTTTTTACTTTGTCTTTACAACAAGTCAAGTAATTTACCAAACACGAGCGATGATGTTTTATTACATAGATCGAAAACGTGACAAACGTTACTTTTAGGCGTGTAATGTAATGAAACACTTTGAAGAAAATTTTGCAAAACCGAGTGTAAGGGGTAAAATGAATCAAATGGGCAAACCACGCCCCTCTTATACGTCTAATTTCCTCGAACGGGAGAAGTATCATCTGCCTCCGTGTTTAATGATACAGTTTGGTCTTGAGAATGAAGCAGTTGGAATTACGAAAATTTCATGAACTGATTTTTGAGCTTTTTAAGATATTTATCTAGGTAACAAGAAGACAAGGCAAGAAATAGCTCACCCTCAAGAACCAGGACTTCTAAGCCATCTGCTTGAAAATGAGTCTCTTCCGTAAAGAACTTGTTCGGTTCAGAGACAATAGGAGCTTGGTAAACATTTCCAACATCACTCACAATACTTCGATTGTCCAAATTAACTGTCAGATCATTTATCCCGAAGCTGAGCTTGTTATAACTGTCTAATGTAACAGCAAAATGTCTATGTAAGGGCTTAATATCCAGACGAGTGGTTGACAAGTCTCCGTAGAAACTGCGTAGACTGAAAAGGAAAGCTTTCATGCTTGACGAACTGTTTATGCTGGAAGCTCCTGCAAACACACAAGAAAAAGGACTCTTAGGGGTAGCCAATGATGATGATTCGATAGCGCTGAAGTTGTCTCAGTGTGTTAAGGATGTTAACGAGGAATAACGAAACAGACTCGCGAAGGTTCGATTCCTTTCGAAACGTCGCCTACATTTGACAATCAAATTGAGCGGCTCCAAGTGGACGTGATAAAGTTTGAAAGAACGCGAAATTTTTGCGACGTTTTCACTGCCGTCGTCGCCGTGGTTGCCTAGGCTCCACACGATACGACAACGGCGACGCCAATGAAAACGTCGCTGAAAAATGGACTCGGCGTCCTTTGAAACCTTTTGCCCTCATACCAAGTCACCCAGTTACTTGAAAGTGAGGAAGTTAGGTTGGAACTGTGGAGAGGGGACCGCATCCGAGTCCAGAGAGAGATAGTACAATTTATCGCCTTGCCGTTCCTGTTCTCAAGTCAACTCAAAATTTGGTCATTTCACGTCGTAGTTGTGCTGGGACGGCAAATAAAGGTATTAAAAAAGGCGATGCAAGTGCAGAGTTACTCTTTTCCTCAACACCTCTTGTTTTTTAAACGTTCCCGTTGCCGTCGCCGTCGCCGTCGCCGTCGTAGTTTCGTAAGGTCCCTTCTGTCTGGATCCGCCACCAAGAACTGCAAATTTTTAACCCCGGCCTCAGTTTAAACTTAGAGGTCAGTCTAAAGCCATTGTGAGAAAATATAATTTACCTCTAATTCCATACAGTTCCACTCTCATTGATATTGCAGAATGCCAGCTAATTGGTTTGAAGCGGACGTACCGTGCTTTGATTGGCGGGTTAGCCAGCTCGTGGCAAATAACTGTGTTTCTGTCTGTGTTTCCAGCAAACACCTGAATGATGAAGGAGGAATACCAAAGGAAGAAAATTTCACTTTAGCCAAGGGAAAGTATAAAGGAAGTCTACTGAATTTTCAAAAATCCCTTAATAAGTTTGAGTGTTAATAGCCCAATTTACATATATTAAAATCAGATCATGCATGGCTCCAAAGAAACGCTCCTTACAAATTGCTAAACCTCAACGTAATTCCTTTTGTTTTATTCCGCTGAGCCACTTAGTGTCGTCACGCAACGTTCTTCCTCGTGGGAGAAGCGTTGCGTGACGACCCTAAAAACGGCCGTGTAGCAGACTAAAACCACCCTCCCCGATCAGCACAATTCTTCAGACCATACTCAGCCCCATATGGTGATCGCTAATCGACCTTGAATGTGGTATGGCCTTGTTCAATGTAGTCTTGAAAGGTCCCTGAACTGTGTTCTTTATACGTTAAGCTGTAACTTGTAACCCAGCTGTCCTCATCTTGCTTTCCCTGCGTTGCTACAGCTGTGACAATGTTAGGAGTCCCGCTGAGATCAATTTGCAACCATTGTTGATCATTCTTGGTATTACTTGTCCAACCGCCTCTGTTACTAGTAGAGTGTTTTTGAAGGTGTAATCTTGCTCGTTTTGCGGAGGAATGGTCATCTTGTTTGGTGGAAGCTGTGATCTTCCCGTCGGAGATAAGTCCAGTTTCCATACCTAGAGCTCGATGCCTTTCTTTACATCCTGTAATGAAATTTGAAAGATAATGTACATATTATTACAAGGATACAAGGACATTAATACAAGGACCGCGGAGTCGGGGGACTGGGGAGCGCTATAGACTTAATTTTCCTCTCATCAACGCTCTATGCTTTTCCTCGCCTTATGCACTTTCGAACGGATCGAGTGCTAAGCAGGTAACGAATCAGCTTGCATGAGAAAACAGCCGACATTTCGCGACGTCATCACTGGTTTCCCCGCGAAATGAGGTCTGGGAAACGAGCGCAGAAATTCAATACTGATGACTTTGATTGAAAATCTGGCTTCAACCAATCAAAAGCACTGCCTTGATCTGGTTAGTAACACCTTATCAGTATGATTATGGAATTTCTGCGCGTATTGCTCAGTAGTAACGTAACAAAATGTCGGTTGTTTTCTCAGGCTGCAAATCAACATCACCTTGGTTCCACATGAGGTCGGAAAATCCCCCGAAAACGAAAGAGTTCTTCCGCACTAGTGTGAATGATGGTCTCTTGTTGTCACAGCGTTCATGGAAAGCCTTACTACTCCATCCATGTTCTTCAGCACGATAACAAGGGACGAGGCGAAAGGTAGAGAATCCGGCTTGTACTAACCAGTCATTAAACATGACTCGGTAGGTCTTTATGTGCCCTATCATTCCTGATTTGATAACTGAAGTAAGAGAAATTGTAATAGTTTTTACCAAATGCACCTTTCCATTGTTTTGAACAGGTCATTATTTTCAACAAATAGAAGAGCACTTAAAAAATAATGGCCTGTTGTTCAAGCTCAGTTAACACAATGGTGGCAGATTCCAAACAATGGATTACGCCCTCGGTCCTCACTTTTACATGACACACCTTTCCATTGTTTAGAGCACGTCAACATTTTCAGCAAATGGAAGAGCAGGCTAATGGCGTGGAAATATAATGACGTACTGTTATACTTCCGTGATCACAAAGGTGAACTGCCTGCTTCCTCAGTTCTAAGATGATGAAAAGGCGCATTAAATTAGATACCAGCTTCGCACCTTGGCCGACTTAGCAATAATGACCAAGCGCGTAGCGCTCAGCCATTATTACTCGTGGGCTTTACTTGACAAGATTAGCAATAATTATTTAGCGCGAGGAAGTATAAACGAACTTGAATTCACTTTCGCTGCCGTCTTAACAAAGTTGCTAAATCTTTACTTACCATTAGCATTTAATTGAGCTTCTTTCGGCATAAAGGAGCAGCTTTCATTAACGCTTAAAATAGCGTCGCTGATGGCAATATCACCGTGCCAACCGCCAACTACTCCCTCCGTAATAACCTTGGAAAGAAAGTGACATAAACAGAGAATGAACAAAACTCGAAAACTGTTTTTTTAACAAAACGCCTCAACGAACGCCTTATACTAGCGAGGTTTGCCATAACGAAAAATCTTGTCTTGGTTTGCAACCATGCGACAAAGCGGCCATGTTGATCGTCAAGACAATACATTTGTTTAAAGGATTTCTTATATTGTTTGCCTTACGACAGTCACTAAGTTGTTGGAAGCGATGATTCGACTGCGTGCGGTTTTCATCAGGCCATAGCGCTGATTTACTACCAATTAGTAAATCGACGCTATGGCCCGATGAAGATCTGTAGTACGCGGTCAAAACGTCGCGATCAATAAGTGACTATGTTGAGACAAACCATAAAGTAAACCTTTTAAACACATATCACAATGAATAATATCTTTTATGACAAAACATTTGTTTTTCTAGACATAGAGAAAAGAAAGTTAAATTCCCAGTAGCGAGAAACGACGTTGATCTTGATCATCAACATGGCGTCCGCCATGATGACGTCAGTTACAAGCCAGGCATAAAATAATAGTTACCTCATATGCATAATTATGATAAATAGGAATCTCTGCCTTGTTCCAAATATTTCCAAAGGAACCAGCAAGTCGCCAAAGGAGAACTTTCCCATTATCCTTGCTACTTCGCAAAAACACATTAAGTCTCCCTGTCGTGTTCCCGTACATATGGTACCAGAAAGAGAAACAATTTCTTGTAGGCACTGTAACACGGCTAAAGAAGCGTGCTTTTTCACCTTTTTCACGTGGAAATGACGACTCGACATAAATGAAGTCATTGATTTCTGAAAGAAGGTTTGTTGGAAAATGGAGAAAAAAGAAAAAAAAAACTGTCAGTACATATCAGTGTGCTGCTGGTTTGAGTAGGATTTTTCAGTAATTTGTTTTTGTACAAATTTTAAACCGTTTTCATTCACGTGGTCAACAGCTATGCAAATTTCGTGGAACCAAAGAGCGTTTTTACGCTTGATCCCAATTTGAGGATCTTTTTGGTCGACCATCATTGCTCTACAATATGGCCGCTGCGACGTCACGTGAAAAAGATCTTTACAATTTTAAAGTTTTATTGAAGTATGAAGCCAAGCCAGAGAAAATCATGTCCATTTATATTAAAGGGTTTTAAACAGAAGTTTTTGGCCTATACAGGTTGGGCATCTCTCGCGTGCGCCAAGCGCGAGCACACGGCACCATAGGCAAGAAAGTTTCGTTCTGACAGAATTGTCCATTTGTCCGTTAGCCCCTCCATGTAGAAAGAAATCTTCCTGAGCCAACCAATCTGGTCTCAGAAATTCCGTAACGTAATAAATCTTTCTAATGAGTATGTTAGATGCTGACTCACTTCCATGACAAGGTCCTGTATCGTTGGTCTGTGTACAGTTTGTTTGCACATGCCATTTGAAATAACCTGCATCTGTTTTTTCTAGATTCCCGATTCGGGTGACACCTGCAATTGTCACAGCATCGTTAGATCGACCTTATAGCGATTGTTTTCATTTATTTATTTATTTATTTATTTATTCGTTCATTTACTCTCTTTACATTCATTCTTCCAGCCTTCATTACTCCCTCCCTTCCATTCATCTACTTATTCATTTAATCATTCATTCGATTTTCTCACGTGTTGACTGTCCTTCTATCTATCTATCTATCGATTTACCATTAACTATTCATCCGTTCATCACCTAAAGATACGAAATGCGAGGGATTCATATGAACTTATTTTTTTTCCTGCAACTTTATTTATGAACGTCCAAAGCCCACACACCCCGCGTGTCTCCCTCGCACCCATTTATTCCTAGCGCCTGCTACGCAGGCTAGCCTCAAAAACTCGTATTTAAACGCGGACTTGCACAAGGTCGATCTCGTGTCTGTAGGTGGTTTTCTAATAATAAAAGTTCTTGGCACAACTACATAAGTTCTCAATAAAAATCCTTCCGAAACCTAAAAAGAAAGAAAACAAAGCCCAAACCAAAAAAATGGCTAAATTACCTAACTGTTCAGCGTCAAAGTTGCTCAAAAACGATAATGCAGAACATGACAAGCGAGAATGACCAAAGACAAGTGACAGAGGGAGTCGTGACCGACATTACCTCGGGGATTTAATAGTTGCTTTTTTGTTTCATTTGTTTATGCAATGACTGATTCAATTGTAACGGAGTCATCTTTCCTATATTTTAAAAGTATCTGTCCGTGGCAATACTTTGTTAATAAATTACCTGCTAAGCTTAGCTTCTCTCTCACTGCTGCCTCGGTCAGAAAGTTATACCAAACCTCAAGGTCCGACATTTGAAGAGTATACTGTTTATATACGAGACTGTACGATGGCGCCTTGCCAATAAGTACTTGGTGATGCTTGTTTTGAACGTTGACAATATCAAACGTTTCTTGCTTATTTACCAGTTTCCCATTCTCAAAGTATTTTAGTCCCCAGATTGGGTCCCAGGTTATGAACACGTGACGCCAACCGCGCGGGATAACCGGCTCACGGTTGATGTCCATTTTCCACTTCCTCTTTGTGGTACTCAATTCCAATTGATATGACGTCTTGTTCTGCAAAATGTTCGATTGATAATGCAGGGAAAACCCTTCTCTTGATGGCTTTCCTTCCGATGATATTATAAAGCCAGCATGTTTGCCTTCTTCATCTAAAATAAATGCAACAAAAGGGAATTCCTTAGTTGACAAAATCTAGGGAAAATGGGTACAAGGTTTGGGTGAAGTGATTTTTAGGACCGTTTGGGTGGACAAGCGTTAGTTCTGATTGGTCGATGGTATTCAAGGCAACCATAAACCAATCATAAGTCTCGCTTGTGCAACTACACGATCCCAGAAATCGTTGCGTCGTAAGCTTGTTCCCATTCCCAGTGGACAATTAAGAATGGTCTCAATAGACTGCTCATTCCTCGGATTTTTCATGCGAGGGCGTTTGAGAAAAAACATGAATTTTGCTCAGTTATCTTACTTGAATCTACGGTAAAAAAAATACTAAGAAATGTTCCAAATGCGATATTCATTATTCAAGGCTAAAAGATGACCAGTATTTACTCATTTTTCTTTGTAACTGTTGTAGTTGTTGTCCAACATACGACATTATTGTTTTTGTCGTATTAAACACGTCATTTTGCTCGCGCACAGCTACGTTCCCCTTTAACTAACAAAATCCTTTATTTTTAGCACGCTCGACTTGTCAAATGTAGGAGAATTTTCCAGGAGTTAAACGAAATTCATGCTCGTGCGTGTTTACGTCCTCTGTAGGACGCCACATATGTAGACTATATAGCGGGAATTTTTTTCCTAACAGCGCGCGATCGTATTGGTTACTTCGAGGTCACATGACATCTAACAATGCAACTGTTTCCCGCCAAAATCTCTGAGCAGGCAACATGTCAAACTCTATGACCTTAGAGGGTGACAGGAGAAACAGTTAATTTTGTTTCCTTTGAATCTCAAAGTGAGATTCTCGGGAAGTAAAATTAACTGTTTTCCGAGAGTTCAGTCATAGAGTGTTTAATAAAGTGTGGGCACTTACCAACTATAAACGGAATCACTCCCACCCTGAGACAGCAGATGCTGTTACACTCGTGGGGAATAAGTTTCAGATACTTTGCTTTAATTGGTGGAAGCATCTCATGTGTAACCCATGTATTAGCATCCCAGTTGCTCGATAGTAGCTGAAATGAAATTGTAATATGTAAATTTAGCCAAGGCCAAAACGGTCTCCTTTCCTGTCTTTGTCAAGTATTAAAACTTTCGCTACAAGAAACTGAATTCCTCATGAAAAAAAAAGACATGAGCCTGCAATCAATAGAAAACCAATAACTGATCAGCAGAGCACTTTAAAAACGCGTCACCTCAATGATTTGCACATCCTAGCCTGCGATACAGTCATGTGATACTGGTCAGTTGATGCCCTGTTTTGACAGTTGTCAATTGACCATAAAATGGAGGTCCAATCGCAAGTTAAACACCGATTGAATGCCTCGGATTCCAAGGTATTAAGAGTGGAAATTCAAATCCGCTGGCGGACGTATTGATAATATTACCACAACCGAATTCCAATTTATTTTTCCTACTGTGCTCCGACTGTTTGAGAATCGCTGGTCTAAAATACGTTATTGCAAAACTGACTCGCCAGGAGCTGAACGCAAACCGAAATTAGGTGATTCGCAATTAATTAACATTTAATACCAAAAGAAAGCCAGATTCAAACGTAGACGCTGCCAGTGGGTAAAATATTTGTTAATGGCTGTGCTGATGCGGCTGGTCGTACTCAAGCTAAACTTATGTTTTAGGCTTTCATCCATGGATGAATTGTATTTAACAAGTAATCTAGTAAAGTAAACTGGCAAAAGGAAAAATGAACAAACAAAACATTAACAGAAGTAACAACAGCATACAAACAAAGCTCACATCAAAACCATTCATGACAAAAATCTTAACCTGTCTCACTCCCCCTTGAGTGTAATTCTCCCATGTAATGCCATCGAGGCTGTGCTCCAAGTAAAACGACGCCACAAAATGCCCACGACTACACCCCTTAGTTCTTATTTGCGCGACAAAATAAGCAGCATCTAATTTGAGCTGAAGAAATGTAAAAAGCCCCTGTCCACACCATGCGGCGTGGCACTTTGAGCTCGGGTTGGATTTTGCAAACTCAGCAGGGCTCATACATTCCCACGAAGACGCTGTGAAGCTGCTGCTCGGAATGATGGAGGAGTTGTCGATCCCAAGGTCTGAGAAAAAAAAAAACGCTCTAAGGTTCATGGTTGAAAAATTTGATGAAACTTTTTATATAAAATGACAACATCCAAAATCCTGCCGTTTCATCTAAGACAAAAATTATAAACATTAATAACAACTACAAACACAAAAGCGACTTTAGGTTTCCCGATATTTCGAACGGACAAGCCGTCGATCCTTCTTCAGGGCATTTAATGAAGAAACGGAAAGTCGTTACAATTCAAATAATATGGACGAGTTTCAGTTGGGAAATTTGATACAAAGGTAATCCTAAAAAAAAATGGAATTAGATGTCTAGATGCGTGCTAGATTCGAAAGTAGGATCAGTTTTAATTTTCTAACTACATATTTTAAGTATTTGTAAGATAATTGCGTTGACTTTAGTGAGTTTTTTTCTGTTCTAGGTTTTTATTGCATATTGTCAAAATACTGCTATAATACTGTTTTAATACTCTCTACAAATTTCACGAGCGAGTAGTAAGAAGCGACACTTACTTCCCGAGGGGACAAGATCGGCCTATCACGCTCGTTAGGGGGTTCCCGCGTTGATCCCGCAAGATACCATACATGACAACTATGGGCTCTTAATATATATATAAAAATAAAAACAAGTTATTTTTTTACCTGTGAATCCACCACTACCATTGTCTTTGAAAACGTTGACTCGTAAACAGATATCGTTCTTCCATGACAAGGGACGTATTCGGATATGTCTGGTAGATGAAATGTTTACCATGGCTGAGGAATTCCAGTAAAATACCTAGAACAATTTACTCATGTATCAGATAACACAAGAAAGGTTAAAAGTCGGAATTTTACTAAATATGTATCAACGAATTCATTGTGTAGGGTCAAAACATCGCATGGATTATTACACTTTTAATAATACCCTGTTTTTCCATAAGATTGACAAGATCGAGCGCTTACTGTAACGGGCGGCCAGATCAATTTTAAATGTAACGTGTGTAACCTTCAGGGGAACGAAATCTGAAAAGAGGGAGACTCTAAGTAGGAGAAAGAATGACTGAAAATACAGAGTTATAGCGGAGCTCTGGGGAGCGCAGCGTAGCACTATGGAAAAAATAAATGGTAACCTATGGATGCGGGAAATTTTGGTAAGCATGTGTCCGTCCGTACGTCCATCTGTCTACCTGCTACATCTAAGCCCATGTCAAATATCACATTATTTACTAACAGCACTATACTAAGACATGGAAAATGACAATAGCCTGTGCGTTATATACGTCATCCATAAGAAGATGAATAGACAGCTTTCAAAGCAGAGTCTTTTTTCCGACTAAATACACTGACGTGGATAACAGAGAAAGAGCTACAACAAGAGATAAAAACAAAGGAGACGATTTAGTTGAAAAGAAAACATGAAAATTTTATAGCGGCGGTGAGGAAATGAGAAACGCTAGCGGCAACCAAGGCGGAAATGAGAGGCAATGAGAAAAAATGCAAACAGAAAGACATAGGACATTCCGTCCATAAAATGTGTAACAAGGAAGTTTCACGTTTTAGCTGTGCAAAACAACGGCAAACAAATGTACGAAAAAGTATGCTACATGTACAAGTCTTTTTGTTTTTGGAAATTTGACCCATTGATTGTTTTTTTTTTTTTTGCCGTTCTCGTTGCTTTCGCCGTTCACCATTACACGATTTTATTTTTTGTTTGAGTAAACTGAGTATATTAACGAAAACTTCGCTTTTAGCCCTGGCAAAATTTATATATTAATTTCAGCTCGGCTTTGACCAAGAAAAGTCGAACTCGGCAAGACATTGCCCCTTTAAATTTCGCTAGGCAAGATTTCTAATAGGCCATTTCCGAGTTCCCTCGGACCTCTGTATCAAAACGAGGTTAAGCGCTTTTCCGTTGTTGCTGGAAATGATTTTTTCGTTCTCATGCACATGTAACTCATTTTCACAAGAAAGGTTGTAAACTTGGCCACGTTTTGAAAGTAAGGGATTTTGGAACTCGGAAGTGGCGGCCTATTCATTGTCGATCGCACTTTTTGGGAAACAAAACTCTGGTACTTTAATGTTCGACTACAATTACCTGGCCATTATTATAGGAATCCCACGCGTTGCCGTCATTACTTTGTTCCACTCTATAGCTGGTCACATAATTTGTCTCACTGTTTAACCTGATCAGTTCTATCTTTTGAACAGGTTGAGGCGTTCCCAAGTCAATTGCCAACCACTCGTTAACATCCTCGTAAAAGGCGCACCATCCAGTGGGGCTGCCAGGACGAACCTCAGCAGGGCCCTTGACACTGTCGATAAGGGTTCCTTCTCCAGTTGCGACTATTTTGTTCTGTCCTATCAAGTAGCCCTTGTTTGCTGAATAAGCAATAGAACTTTCATTGGTTAACCCTGTAATCTAACCCTTCCACTCCCAATAGTGGTGAAAGAAAGGACCCCCCCCCCCCCGAAAAAAAATTCCAATTAGAGACCTTAAGATTCGAAAAGTTTAAAGTTTGAACTGGACCTAAGCTAGCGATAGAGTGGTTTTCGTTTGAGTGTCGTAAAACCAAAACCAAAGTAATTACTCTGGCCAATCACATAGGACACAGACAATACATTGAACCAATCAAAACTCGAAGTAATTACATGTGGCTGACGCAAAGCGCGGGAAAATGCATGCGAGCGCGTCACAATTGGCTTTGGTTTTACTTCTGATTGGATGAAAAGGTGGCGCGAATCTTTTAAGCCAATCGCATCGTGTAGAAAGTGCAAAACCAATTACTTTTCACACTCAAATGAAAACCGCTCTATGAAAAAGAGGAGGTGAGATAACGTCTTTTTAAAGAATAAACAAAGGGAAGAAGACGCATCTAATTCTTTTACGCCACGGATAACGAAAATTAATGTTTTATGAATTCATTTTGAACTTCTTCAGCCTTGAACGTCTGTCAGATCATTTTGGATTCTTTTGCTGGGTACTATCAGAAATGAATGAGTTTCTGGTACTATAGAATGGCCGTATTCACACTAGAGACGGATTATCCGTCTGAGACAGGCTATCCACTGGATAATTCGCGTCAGACAGATATTACGTCTTAATTTGAAAATAGAATGATCTTCATTTTGGATGGACCCGACCTTATCCATTTGTTTTTTCGTCAATTTTGACGGATTTTGAAGATGGATTATGTGAAAACGGCCAATGCAGTAGAGGGAATTGATATCGACCAATACAAACACTGTGGATACCTTGGTAATAAAAGACCTCGATGTTATCTGGAATAAATCTATAGCTCCCGGCAAAAAATGTTCTGGCGTCTACTGATCCTGCTTCAAACGAGTCAGTTGGAAGTTTATACGCATGGCCAGGGTCGCTGAATGAAACCGCCGACACATCAGCATAGTTTCCGATGTGCAAGTCATTTTCTCCAAACACGGGTCCGGACTGCGGATCGTATTTTAGTGCCTTTTCGTATTTTTCTGGTTTTATCTCGAGTTTGACAGGACCAAGGCCAGCTGGATTTACAATACTAAATAGAAAAGCGCTGCTGCTCCAAAGATACCGAGCCTGTGTTCCTCCTGTGGTTTAAAAGAAACGAGAAAGCAATATTAGATGTTACACGAGCAAACTAAACTAGCGACAAAACAGTTGTTATTAGCTCCATTTTCTAACGAATAATTCTTTAGCTCATGATTTGTAATATTTTTTTGCATTACCATTCACCTTCGTGTTCATTGACCGCCTAAAGCATTAAATAAAGGTTAGTTCACTTTTTTAGTAGTCATTTAAAGTTTTCAATATTTGCATAGTTGAATACTTGAAATTTATTGGTCCGTTTTCAAAAAAACTTGAAAAATTTGTGTTTTCAGAAAACGTCTTCTTCCAAGTGTCCCGGTGTGAGTGTCCGCACTGTAACGCCAATGATGTCAAGTTAAAAAGATTGCACCGCAAAAAGAGGATAGTTTTATCCCTACTATACTACTCTCATGTAAAACTGAACTACACTGTATTTACGTATATGCCACGGAGAAGAATGTTCCGACCGATGGAAAGAAAAATAAGCAGCCAGCATAAACCAAGACGTTTTGCATGCCTTGGTCTCGAACTAAAAGATTCCACAATCTGGATGAAAAGGCTAATTGTTGTCGCCAAAATAACAAAATTGATTTCAATGTTTGCAATGAGACTAGCGATATGAGCCAGCAAGTATGCAAGCAGAACATTGTCTTCCACCATTTTGAACTTGGAAGTTTTCATTTTTAAGACTGGACCAGAGTTCATACCATGGTTGACTTCAAAAATATCCGGTTTCAGTCCTTCACACAAATTCACCAAACCTATCAGATCCAGAAAAATCCATTCTGCAGAGCGATTTCAAAAATATGCGGTTTCGGTGTGAGGATTCACTAGTTTCGTATGGACGGGAGCCCGATTCGTTAAAAACGTATGCGGTTTCAAGAATGTTCGGATTCGTGTGGACGAGGCTTTAAACCGCTCTGGAGAGCGGTTTCCAACGAAGCGGTTTTGGTGACCGGGTTCACTAAGGAGCTTAAGCAACGACGACAACGACGACAACAACAACGTCAAAAAATAATTGGTTTTAAGACCAAAACAACTACTTTGCAAGTGATCACGCTTTTTAGTAAAATCCAACCAGTGGTCTATTATCGATGCTGCGTTGTGATTGGTAAAGCAACTAGGCTATATGTTATAGCCCACTAGTAGCGAAAAGCGCCGGCTTTGAAAACCAAAACAAAGGCCGCTGAATTGCATCTTACTTGCCAAAGTTGTTTTTTTCTCGATCTTTTTGACCAACTAGTTGGATTTTACAAAAACAAATATTCCTCTCGCTCTCATGGCCTCTGAGTTAATAGGCCATACGGCCTTCGGCCTCATGGGCTATTGACTCAGAGCCCATTCAAGTTCGAGGAATAATTGTTAATTAGTACATTTCTCTCACGTCCACTGCACGAGTACGACTTGAAACCTCCCAATGCGAGGTTTTATGGAAGACGTGGACATACGACGACTAATTTTCCTTTCTCTATTTAAACATGGATAAAGTCCTTAAGAATTCAACTCAAGGAAAGGTCGCCTACATTTGACGAATTGAGCGGTTCCAAATAGACGCGATAAAGTTTGAAAGGACGCAAATTCATTTTTTTACTGATCTTTTCACTGCCGACGTTTTGTTGTTGCTTAAGCTCCCTACTGGCTTCGTGTGTACGGGGGGCCGATTCGTATTAAAAGTATGCAATTTCAAAATTTTCGGATTCGTGTGAACGGGGCCTAAACCTAATACTTTTTTACCGTTCTCGTTGCCGTCGTCGTTGCTTAAGCTCCTTTTTGTTAGTTAAACGAGATGTAAGAACCAGGGTTGCACCTCATCTCCCACCTCACCTGCTATGAATGCTACGAACCTGCAAATTGTTTGTCTGAAAATCCACCAAACACGTAGCGTCCAACTTGCAGTAATGTTAGTGTTGGCGCCAAGTCATTGAGGTTACAATTCTGACGGAATTTTTCCATTCCAAAGCCATGGTCGGTTGCTCTGTAGCAGATGTGCCATCGTATGTTTATTGGCATGAAGGGTTTAAGCCAGTTTCTTAGGGCATCTTGATACACGTCGTTCAGACCCAAAATTTCAGAAACGAAATACACTGAAAATTCCAAAAAATAGGGCAAAATTACAGGGATTAATATACATATTTAGCCAAGGCGAGTGGCAAGTAACTTGTCAGCGACTAACTTCAAAAAAACACGTAACCTCGATGGTCTGCAATACGGTCATTTGATACTGGTCAGCGGATACCCTGAATTGACAACTGCCAATTGATCACAACATGGATGTGCAATATCAGGTTGCAAGCTCCTAATCTAGCCAGAAAGTGGGGGAGAACTTCACTACGGTACAAAATTTCGCAACGGTATTGTAAACGCGAAAGGACCACTCGTTTCGGTGTAAAATCGGTCTACCGGTAGACTGGAACGGGTAGCGCATGCGTACTGTTTGCGATTTTAAATAGCATTTTATATTGTGGACATGAAATGTACCTTCATATAAACGTGGTATGAAATGACCATGTCTTCATGTAAACGCGATGCGAAAAAAGGAAGTCATCCCGGTATGAAACTCGCGTAGGTGCGAGTTTTCACTTGTAAACACCCCCTTACTTATTAACTAGAAATGAATTATCGCAAAATCCGCGCGAAGCTTTAAAGGATCAGCAGTGAGAACAGAATAAAGGGAATCATGGAAAAGGAAAAATGATAAAAAAAGGGAAAAAATGTACAAATTTTTATGGTATGGCTTCGCCGGGATTCGAACTCGCTTCCCCGAGTTTTCTATAAGTGAAAATTGACCCTTGACCAATGCCCCACGCACCCTATGTCACAACTGGATGGCGTCAACTGCAGACAACCAAGAGATCTATAGATATACGCGCAACTCGAGTTTCTGCTTTGCTGTGCGATCAAGGCGCGACAAATTTATAAACCTCGCTTCGATCGGAATAAGATTGATAAGATTGCGGTGTTTAATGTACCTCTGTAGCTCATCCAAAAGCCGATTGAGAGGCCATTCGCACAAAAGTCCATCTTGCCCAAGCATTCTCCTTGAAAAGATCCCAGGCTAACATAGGAATATGCGCCTCTGCTGATGACATTAAGTCTCGTGTCAAAGAATGTTGTGGGGCCTTGTATAAATGCACTCGTCCTTGAAGTCAATATTTCAGGGAGATCAAGGTGGTTTTTCCGGTTTAGCGGCCAATTATAAGTCGCTAAAAAAAGAAGAAGACGTCATAAAAAGAATCATTCTAGTTTGTAAATCTCTTCACAAAACTTGAAAGTTGCAAAGTGTATACGAATGCTAAGTAACACTTTCTTGGCTTCGGGCGAACAAAATCCTACCAAACTGTAGTCATGATCGTTTCTCACGAAAAGTTGTTTCAGTTATATATTTTATTAAGGAGGCAAAATGGAATTTCTTCTGATGAGTTAGCAAAAAAGGAGCATTTCTTCGCAGGACCAAAGTGGTACCTTTATCATACTACGTATTTATTCTTTTCTTTAAAGTGTAATTCAAGAATAAGGTATGTTGTTTTCTAACTATGGTATCACGATACATTGAAGTGATAAGGGCAAATAAAATAAATAAATATACCTTCAATTTTGCATCTAACAAATTCAACCCTCTTAACATCACCATGCAGTCGTATTTGAGCCTCTGGCCAAGCAATCAAGGAGCCTAACTGAATACTACAGCTTGTGTACAGATCATGTATCGTTTCGTCAGTCAGCTTATAATCCCACATGTTGAATTCCATAATATCTGCCCTTAAACTTTCCGCTTTCTCTACCGCTCCGGAGCTGTTCTGAGATTGGCCGAGGACCAGATGGCCTCCTGGGTAAGGAATGGCACGCGGCGGACCAAAAACGTTGAAGCCAGGTTTGTTGTTTACAAGGAAAGACCAGTTACCCGATATAACGTCCCATTTCAACACCAAATGATGCCAGTCGTTACCACTAAAGCTCTGGCTTGAGTCATGATAACTGTTGGGAGTGACCAATCAAACCATTGAGAAATAAATGAAATCCTTGTCAAAGGTTTGATCCCGCGCAAGAAAGCAAATAACTGAAAGGCTACTTAAGAAACCTTATCTGGATAATTTTCTTCCCTACACTACTGAGTAGAAACATTTTCAGTTTCTTTGCCCTACTTACACGAATGGACAATACCTTGGAAAAATTTTTGTTTACTCTGATTTTTTTGTTTCTCCTCTTAAATGATGTATGGCACCAGCAAATACTTGTACATATTTAAGGATTCATACTGTATAGTAAGGTCGTTCCATTTAAACTACAACTGTACAAAATTAGATTTTCTGGAAATTATCTGAGGCAAAACATCTGTTATTTAGTTTGTTTTCTTCTCTAGTATGGAAATGAGAAGCTTGAGAGTGTCACTTTTTAACACGAATTTCATTGCATGCATCTCTATCAGTGGCCGGAGTAAGTGACTCATTTCTAGCAGTTTACTCACCTCACGTTAGTATCTAAAGTTATTCTGCAATGTCTATTCCCCATCGTAGAAAACTCAAGGTATTTGGCTTGTGGTAAGTTAAGCAGCGAAAATATCGCTGACCATCTTTCAGCCATCAGACCTCTCATCCACCATGAAACGGTGAAGGTGTTAAATTCCAAGATGATTGGAACAGAAGCGAATCCCTGAGATAATGTTCCAGAAAAACTTAGGTAGTAATCCCACGGTCGTTCTGTAACATCAGGAAAATCAGTTATTAAAAAGGTTCTTGAGTGGACAGATAATGATGATAACAAAAACTTACGAGTTTCCTTCTCAGTATTTCAGCTTATTTCGGAAAGCTTCCTAGTTTCAACGGCTTTCGGCAGTTTTTCCACCGTTTGTCGGCCATTTTTTTAAGCGGGCGCGGGAACGTGAAGTACAATTACGTCACGTCGTTTACGAAGTTTGATTTGTCAGTTATCTTTTCTTCTCGTTCCAGATATGGTACTTTCGAAAAGGAATAATCACGAGCACCGGACAAAGAAAACATATGAGAGTTACACGTTTCAACCTCTTATGAGTTTCTGGTGATAATCATTAAACAAAATTTCTATTAGAATTACTAGTTTTCAAACATCGACTGCGCATCACTATTTCTATACGCTTTACTAACCTCTACGCGTCCGTAACTTCATTGCAGATTGTTTCAGCTGATAATTCGCACCTCTCCAGTCCTCCCATACTATTCCATTCGGAGAAGTGGTATATATACCATTCAGTAAAGCGCGAACGCAGTCCTGTAAATACCACCACCCTCCGCCATACGTGGAAGCACAATCCAAACTACTGCTTCCATCATTATCCCGGTCAATAGTGCTAAACCTTTTGCCATTGTGCTCGGAAAGTGCATCTCCAGCTGTACCAGAGTATGTAGAAACTTCAAGTTCGTACTTTTCGCTCTCGGATAAAAGAGCGAAATGGTTGTACAACGCATGCGCTTTCTCGCCTGCATTGTCCTCAAGCTCTACCATAAGTTGTTGCCTCATCGAAGATAGTAGATGCAACTTCTCATTACCTAGCCAGAAGTCACTAGATAAGTTGCCAAATCCTTCCCTGTACTGATCCCAGTTTTTGTCTTCGAAGGCGTGAGTTCCATTAATGTGCCTTTGAAAGACAACCCAGCCGCCACCACCTGTCTCCTGATCGCAAAAGACTTGAAAGTCTCCAGTACCATCGGGGTCAATTTGATAAATACCGGAAGTGTTGAAGCCATGGTACAACAGATCAAGACAATCCCGCCCTGTTAGTAACGAGTAATGACATTTAACACTGATAGTGGCAGGTAAATGTACGTAAAAAGGGGCTAGATGTTACCTCCTCCAAAAGATTTTTCTACTATTTATTGAACGCGATTTTAGAACAAGACTTCATCTGAAACATATGTTTATTTGTTTCTTAGACACGTTTCCCCCTTCTCCATCAGTGCTCCGTTTTAGGGGTATTTAAAGCGACTTAAAGCTACACGGAAAGGAAAGTAGCCTGCGAACAGCAGACGTATTTCCGGTCGTCGACCGGAAATAAGTCTGCTGTTCGCAGGTTAAAAGGAAAGAAGATGTACGAAGCATTTGTGGTCACACCTGGGAATCGAACTCGGGACCTCCAGCGCACAAAAGACCGCGTACTGACCAACCGCGCTAATCCTTCCTCCTAAATTCTTGGTCAGCGGATTCCAACCGTTAGCGGGATTCCGGATTCCATAAAGCCCACAATTCCTGATTTTCCAAGAAAAATGTTCCCGGATTTTGGACTCCACCAGCAAAAAATTTCTCCGATTCCGGAATCTGGGTTACCTTACAACAGCGCCAAAACAACCTTAAGTTTGACCCGGGGCGGGGGGGGGGGTACTTCTTAGTAATAGGCTGATTTGGCAACAGGACGGAAACGTCAGTTGACGACGGGAAAGCGCGCGGAAAGGACTAAACACGACTTCCGGTGCCCAATTTGCCGCTCTGCCATTGGTCAAGCCAGTTGTTTAATTTGCGCGCGCTGTCGTCAACTGACGTTCCCGTTCTGTTGCTAAATCAGCCTAACAGGCTAATGGGAATGTGCAGCTGGATGGGGTCGCATTTTCACGGCTGGATTGACTATAATGGGGTTGCATTTTCATTAGAGTTACTAGAATGGGATCGCACATTTTCGGGAATTAGGGGATCAGAAAATTCAGGTAGGTAGGGATTGAAAAATGGGAAGATTTTTACTTCATTAAGGTTAACCAACGTGTTAATTCATTTCAAGATGACCCTGTTAAGAGGCTTTATAACATAGATGCATAAACAGAAAGTTACATTTTCCCAAAAAGCGACGAGGATGGGGTCCATCGTTTGACCACAGAATAGACTGTAATGGGGTAGGGGTTCTGAGAGGCCGGCGGCACATAACCAGCAGGAATTAACACAAGTAACCCCCCACTCCACCCCACCCCCAGGGAACTTGGACTACTTTGCTTGGCTTTTGGGGTCGTTTGACCGCGATGAATTCCAGCACTCACCTATGAAACCTGAGCTTCCCTCCCCTCGTTCATCAAAGGTAGCAGAAAAAAGGACCAGGTATACCTAATTAAAACAGATTGAAGGAAAAATAGACATTCACGTGATTTGCTGCTTAAATCAAACATTCACATAATTAATGCCACCTATTCAGTTATCTTATGCAGATGTTTCCGTCATATTCCTCGCGCTGAGCTTGAAATGACACCCCCCGCCCAGAAACTATTTCATTTTGCTCGTAAGATAAAAAATAGTGCGTTCAATGTGGTGATTGATAGTAAAAAAATTGTTTTGACTTCATTTTTATATTCATCATAATATCTTTTCTCGTACCAATTTATAAATTTTAAAAATCAAGGCAAGATTGTATTACCCCAAAAAGTCTAAAACAAAATTTTCTTTTGTTTAATTATATATGGTATTTCATAAAATGCTGTCTATTTATAGGAAAACGAGAGCAAAATAATGTAGTAAAATGAAAAGTAGTGATTAATTAGGAATTCGTGAGAATCTTAAAATGTAAGAGCCAGTTTCTGGCTAAGCTTAGGCTTTTCTAAGGTTCCCATGCTTTTTAGAATACACTAATATCCAGAGAGTTTATATCATTCGAGTTTAGATCCACGGAGTATAATAACATGTATAAATAATAAATTTAAATTCTCATGGCAAAAAAGAAAAAACATATGATTTTGGTGCAGTAATAAGTTAAAATTAATGTAATTTAGTCTTCTTTTTGCCTAGACTTCAGTGGACTTAAGATTTAAGATAAGACTTAAGATTTTAATAAATTGTTTATTTGAAAAAATGAAGTGATGTTTGATAAAACATTCGCAAAAGATTATCAAAAATAGTCAATCTACGCTGCGCAGGGCGTTCAATTGTTTTTTCCAAGCTTAGATATAAACAGTTCCTAATAAATTAAAACGGTAACGTTTGGTGAGAATACACAATTAAAACGGTTCTCCTCAAAAATTTAATCGGTTTACGAATTCAAATGGAACATGGGTTATTAAAGCTACAGAAAACTAGAAAAAAGTTTTTCCTATTTTTTTGTTTTGAAATTTCGATTGTGGGAAAATATTAGAAATTTGCAGTTTTCCCCTAATTTTCCGCAATTTTGTAATGTAATTTCTAAAAATTAACGCTCAAGACCTTGGATATACTTCCAGTAGTTTTCATTTGAAAAGTTTTGTCCTTTTTTGTTTCAGCCATAAAACCGAGTCAAAATTACCCTAAAGGCATGACAGTAACGCAGAAAGCCTTTCATTGGTATTATCACTCGAGGATTGTTGAACAAAACGTAGAACGCTGGGAGTAAAATGTTCGTTACCGTCTGATAAGTACCTTTTTGATTGCTTAGTAGTCTTTTTTATCTGCTTACTCATCAACCTTTTTCATCGCGTAAAAAAATAATTACGAAAAACATAAGGATGCTGACGTACAAAACATAATCTAAACGATATAACAAAAAAATGAACTTACCAAAAATCCCCTGCTTGATCTAAAAGTCATTTCTGAGTTCAGTCAGCGTCAATAAAAGAAAATGCTTTGATATCATTCTCAATAAAGAAATAAAGATTTTTATTTTCTGCTGAAATGTGTTTCGTGAATGTACGGCTAAGAGAGGGGGAGTAAAATAAAACATGCTGCGCGGAATTTGTTTTGTTGTACACACTTCGAGAAGTCAGCTTACCTCGCCTATCAGGTGTTTAAAGTTTTATGACCTGAATAACAAGAGGATGTCATTGACTTATCTTGGTCACCGAGAAAGAAAAAACACACTAATTCTTTGTTAAAACTTTACAGTTTTATTTTAAGACACTTACGATTTTCTATTGGCATTTCAATTATTGTTAGCGGAGCTCCACGCGAGCGGATCCCAAGAAAATTTGGTTATCTATCCATCTGTGAAATTTTGGTAGTCAAGTGACCGTGCGTCCGTCCGCACCACAGGGTAACCAATGTGTAATCTCACTCTTTCAAGCTAATTTGCTTATGTTGGAGCCTGTAGCCTCCCACGCAGACGTTCGTAGGCGTTCGTCACGCGTTCCTGCCCCACGAATGTCTGCTGCAACGAGCGGTTAAATTCCTTTCTCATTGTGAGAAGAACCAATCGGCACTGTTGAACTCAAAGTGCTGACAAACCAGACATAACGTACAAGCTCGGTAGAGAGTGATAAGTGACCAGAGAGTGTTGCTTCGGACAAGAACGTAGAAGATATGAGTTGGGTTTTCTTATATTTCTCTCTGTTATGGCTGGATTAGATGCCCTTTGCTGATATACATAAAGGTTTTCTTTTGGTGAGGCAACGGTGGGATGGTACATTGTAACTGAACAAAAGGCAGAATTTTTTTCGCAGTTCATTGTTTTGTAGTAAAGCTGACTTTCGTTCAGCAAATTTAACCTCCGACTTAACTTTGTCAATGAGATTGTAAGGGTAGCCTCCAGTACGAAGGGGATGTGAGTTAACTGGGTAGTTTGTTCCAAAAGTGGAAGGTCTTCACTGAGACCTTTCTGATGTTTTCTGGAGTCTCGCACGAAATTTCTCAGGTCCAAAGTACACTTTCTAGATCTGCAAGTGTGCTGTGATTGGTCTACGTTTTTTTCCACTCGTTTTAGCAGACGTTTGTTGAGGAGGATTGCGTGACGAGCCTGTGATTAATTGACAGCTGTCAAAACTGTATCACATGACCGTATTGCGGGCTCAGGTATGAGCCATGGAGGAAACGTGTGTTTTTGAAGTTATCCGCTGACAAGTTACTTGTTTTTCAATTCATCGCAGGACCAACTCCAAGTGGATTTCTTTGCAATGGTTACAAGTTTATTTTTTGAATTAAATTATAAATTTATTTACGGGAGCTTCGCCTTGTGTAAATCTTTATATTATAACTAGCAGTGAGTGCGTTCGAGTGCTTTACCATCAAGCATTATTTCAAAATACGTGTAGGGTAAAGATTAAGAAAAACATTTTTTTAAAAATAAATATATTTTCTAGACGTATAGTCGTTTAACTGAAAAATTTTCGGATCAATTTAGGTTTTTGGGAAACTGCCCACCTACCCCTCTCCTAAAGCCGACATTAACACTTAGTTCTTACTTAGGGCAAAATGATTGCTTAAGGGAGGGGTGGGTGGGTAGTATCTCAGAAACCTAAATTCTTGTACCTAGGTACACAGCGATTCTACAACTGTAGCAGGAATGTAATATCAAGTGTAGGGTATCCCTGCGTATGCACCGCTCTTGATATTGCCTCCGATAAAAGCCGTTTTTGTTACAAAACGCGACGCGATCAAACGTGCAATTGAGGTTGCATTACGCCTCCCACACAGGTTACATGTTTTAAGGGGCTGTTTAACGGAATGACTTTCATTCCGGAGCGAGTTTTGTTCCAGAGTGAAGTTCGTACTGCATACACATGATAAAATCAACCAGCCTATTCGAAGGCGTTCTCTCTCGCGCCAGATCAGATACGCATGCGCCAGATTTCCCAGACTACACGGTCTGCAATTTTCAATTCGGAAAAAAGTTCATTTTCATGATAGTGGAATGAAACGAGAATTTCATTCGCAACAAAAAGCCGGAATGACTCGAAGAGAAGGTAATGTCGTTTCGGTATTATTATTATTCAGTAAACAAATACAGAGAAATATGCGGAAATGAAATAAAATCGTTCCAGAATGAAAGTACTTCCGGCATCATGTGACAGTAGCCCCTACGATGATGGCCCTTTTGTATGACGTCACTTGACGTCACGTGGCCTCAGAAAAATGATTTCGCAATAATCTCCACCGTATACATAGATTTTTGCTTGTGGTGTTGTTATGTTAATATCTTAATTTTTCCTCATGAAGAGAATTTCATCTACAACCCCGCTATTTTTTTTTTGGATATAGTGAAAGTGCAGTGTTGGAGAGCTCTTTATCTAGGTGTAATTAATTCTTTATGCATTCTTTTTCTCACCCTGTCAATGCCTATGAAACCTTTCCTTGAATAATTAAGCAGTAGAAAACGTTTTCCGTGTTTGCATAGCCTCTCTCAACCCCTTGAGTGTTTATATCAGGATATGCAAACACAGGCAAAAAGTTTTCTATTGCTTTTATAAAATAACTTTCCTGAGGAAAAAAGCAAAACTCTCTTGTTCAGAGCACTGATTAAAAGACAAATTTTTACCAGTCGCGAAGTCTTGTACACGAAGCTTGTACGCGTAATCTGTCCTTGTTTTGCAAAAAAGATGCTTTCCAAAATACGGGTTTTTCTCGCTTAAAATGTCAGCTCCAGCGAAAAAAAAATTGACACAGCATGTTTCTGAAGATTTTCCGAGTTTCAGCCGGCGATATGCTACGCCAAAAGTGACAAAATATCAAAGATGCAACTTTATAATTCAAATCCACAAATTCACTGTCAAGATCGATACAATTAGCATCAACTTGCTTTTTGAATGTGTCAAGTTTGTAGAATTTAATTTCAATTCCCACGTGTTTCTTGTCATGTATCAAGAAATACTTTTTGTAAATCAAGATGTATGTTTTTTAAATCAAGAAGAGAGACGACAGTTTTTGATCATTTCTATTTCCGAGAGGGACTGAAAACGAGAACACAAGTTGGAATTCAAGATGGCTTCTAATCGTTTCTATATTCCAAATGTAAATGAATTTTTCGAAGGTTTGCTCTCCCTTTTGCAGCAGTGCGGGGACTGTGTGAACGAAAATACCGATGGGGGGCACGGAGAATTTCTTGTAAGGCGTCTAGAGGAATATCAACGCACTTTGCGGGTGATGTATGGTCGAGTTACGGAGTTAGCCCAGGACTACTGCAGCAGAATCAGGCTGGATCAGTCCCCGCAGTGCTGCAAAAGGGAGAGTAAACCTTCGAAAAATTCACTTGCATTTGGAATATAGAAACGATCAGAAGCCATCTTGAATTCCAACCTGTGTTCTCGTTTTCAGTCCCTCTCGGAAACAGAAATGATCAAAAACGGTCGTCTCTCTTCTTGATTTAAAAAACAAGCATCTTGATTTAGAAAACGTATGTCTTGATACATGACAAGAAACACGTGGGAATTGACATTAAGTTCTACAATCTTGACACATTCAAAAAGCAAGTTGATGCTAATTGTATCGATCTTGACAGTGAATTTGTGGATTTGAATTATAAAGTTGCATCTTTGATATTTTGTCACTTTTGGCGTAGCATACTATATAGGGTACACAGTTAATGTCAACGTCAAGGAACGTTTTCCTTATTTAAGAATCATGTTTCACGGCTCTTCAACGACTAGGCTCAATACATCAACTCCACATTTGGATGTTTGTAGTTTTTATCGCAATGTCCGTGATGGGGACGTCGCTCCGCAAGATATCCTAGTTTTGGTGGGCGCCATCAACGCCCTTCTATCCGTTGTAGCTGTTACGGGAAACACGTTAATCTTAACGGCAATATGGAAGAACTCATCGCTTCGAAGTCCTTCGTATATTCTATTAGCTGGGCTGGCAGCCACGGACTTTGCTACTGGTCTGATCACGCAGCCGTTATACGTTGCTTACATTTTTGCGGGACATAATTGCACTGTAGTCGCAGCCGCCGATGTTGCCAGTCACTATTTTTCCATTGTAACTGCCGAGACGATCACGATGATGTCTGTAGAAAGATGGTTGCACATGAGTCGTCGATCGTTAATAACTGTAAGGCGCACCTATGTAATTTACGGAATACTCCTATTCCTTCCAGTTGCCTACTTGCCTCTCCACCTGTGGTCACTCTCGACGCAGCCGTCCGGAGATTTCTGGGAACCTCTTCTCCACGGAGGTTTAAGTGTTATTCTTTTTTCGACAACATCGTTATCCTATTATAAAGTATTACGAATAATTCGAAATCAACTAAGACGCGTTCAAGCAGGCCAGACAAGCCAAAACTCTCCGATGGCCACTATTAAATACAAGAAATCAGTTTACACAATTTTTTTCATATTATTAGTTTTCTTGCTTTGCTATTTGCCGCATGGAATTATTATTTTTGCCCACTCTTTGTGGACAATGTCAGCAGTGACCTTTAATGTGGTTTGGCATTTTACAGCTACTCTCGTTTTGATATCTTCGTCAATAAATCCTCTTCTTTACTATTGGAGAATAAGAGAAATTCGACGTGGAGTTAAACGATTAATGAGAGGAATTATTTGCTAACGGTTTAAATGAAATTGTATAAAAGACCTCTCTCACTTTTCTGTTTTTGTTTCCAAAAAAGCGGTGGCAAATGATCGTACCGTCGACCTCAAGATTAGCTGTTGAATTACAATCATGAGTCATCGACGTAAAGTATGGTTCAGTAATAAAATCAGCTCTGACTGCGCAAAGAACAATAAATTGGTAATAGTAAAATGACCTTTTACTTGTACGAATTAATGTTGTGAAATGCAGAGAAAATGTATTTTGAGCTAAAATAACTTAAGAAAATGCTAAAGTTTTAATTACTGAAACGACCAGTTGATGTGAATTTGTAAATTCAATTCTAGGAAGCTCGTAGTAGACTAGAAATCAGCTTGAATATAAAGAAAGGCAGCTTTAACCTGACTGATCGCATTTAAGGATTTATTCTATACATTATTATGATCATCATTATTATTATTATTATTATTATTATTATTATTATTAAGTAAATTGACTGTCTTGTTCACGAAATGTTGCACATCAAACAATTAAGACTGCGCTTGAACGTGCAAACGAATTCTATCCGTGCCAAAGTCTTTGTCCCAGCTCTACTTCATTTATAACAAAAATAAGCAGATTTAGAAAACTTTAACTGCACTCATATTCATTTATTTCCGATTCCCTGATAATGGCATCATGAGGTCGTCGAGACGTCAGAACATTATCTTGTTAGTTCTTACTTGTTTATGACTTTCTAAATCATTATTAATAATTATTAATTTTTAGATTTTAAAAAGAAACAAATTTAGCTGATTTAACAAGGTATATTTACAAGAACTAAGCAAACAATTGGAAAATTGTTTCTTCGTATCCACGAAACAAAAGACTGAGAATAAAACTGTCTTCAAGTCTGGAATTGATTGAAGTTATTTCACATATAGATAATTGTAGTCTAGTACTAGGCTATTCGAGTTTGAAAACCCTAAATATAACACTCATCATGCCATCGAATGAGACTTCATGAATTTTTCATGATTTAATGGGATAATTAGTTAGAAATAGTGTTTTTACAGCCGCCGTTCTGAGACAACAATCAGTTTAACGTGTTTTTACTCCTAGGGTAACTTATTATCAAACTCAAACATTTCTTAACGACTCATGATAAATTACTTCATTCATAAACAATATAAAGAATATTACAAGAACACGCGGGGATACGAAATTTCTCTTCGAGTGTTGATTATGAGTAACTAAGTAGGCAAAAAGAAGGGTAGAAAAGGCAATCTAGGCCGATTTAGCGCTTCTTTGCAGCTAAAATGTATGGTACAATGAAGGTCCGTACTACTCGAAGATTCGATTCAAATGATTCGAACGAAGCTTAATTTGATAATTCGCCCCATGATACCTTGTGGGCCGAGTCCAACCTCTCCTGAGAGTCATTCGAACAGTAGTTAGTGTTAGTGATCCACGCCATAGTGAGGCGGGTATACCCTTGATTTATTAACTTGGTTAAATGTTTGAAGAATTTTCGAAATGGAGTAACGGTCGGGACAACAAAGCAAATCAAATGCGAAGGTAGTTTCAGATTGTCATCATCATCATCATCATCATCATCATCATCATCATCATCATTAATTATTTTTCAATTAGTTTTTTTTTAAAGGTGGTCCAATTTGTAAGCCTTATTGGCTTCCTTGGGCTCCCTTGCCTCATCTTTTTTCTTAATTTCATGTACATATTAACTTGTATCAGTGGCAAAATGATAATAAACCATAAACAAATAATCATTATCATCATGAATCCACAATCCAAATATAACAATGTCAACTTCAATACAGCCTCGTCCCCAGGGTCCTTTCCTATTCGTCCCTAGAGACGAGTAGAAAAGGACCCTGGGAACGAGAGTGATTTTCAATACAACTTAATGGTGGAAATAGGATAAAAACACTCTGCACTGTTTGAAACGTGTGTACCATACCGAATATCGAAAATGTTCCATGAATTTAAGGCAGCAGGAATTATCATTAGGGCTTAGAAACTGTTTGCACACCTGGATTAATTAAAAAGCATATCTCCAATTATTATTGCTTTCTTAACAAGAGATAATAAAGTGTTTTATTCATTTTTCTAGCAAAAGTGTGGACAGATAAACTTGCGGCAACTTCACACGCTTTGGTGTTAACCATTAAGGAGACAAACATGTTTAACAGAAAACTTGCATTTCTGGCGTTTTTGTTGCACTCCTTTTCAGTTTCCTACTAAGAAGGTAAGTGTTTCTTATTAAGAATTTACCTCGACCTTTTATGATAGCTACATTACGCTTATCTAAGAAATAATTCTGTTGTATTGATCGTGAATAAAAAATGGCAGTAGCACTAGTTCGGGCTGTAATCGCACGGTGAAAACACGCAAATTACGGAGTCCAACTGTTGCTGAAGAGACCTTTTCGGCTTGTATATTTTGTGTTGGTATTTTTTTAGAAATTCATGATGTTTTCAAGTTCAGTGATGTCCAGTAATGTTCTTAAGGGAAATTCCCTTTTGTCATTTTATAAATCATGAAGCAGTATATTTTCTTATCATCTGCTTTTGTTCATCGGTCTCCTAATTCTTTTCTTTTTTTTTCTCCTTTTTTCGTTCATCTTCTTCCCTTCCTTACCCGGAGGTGGGGACGAAAAGAGAGGGCAAATGCCCCGTCTTCCGCCAACACGGCAACATTTTTCATTGATCGTACAGTCAAGTGAGTGCCATAATCACTCTTCTCTTGGCGATTCGTGGGAGCCACGCTCGATGCAAATTCGGACCGATTTATTAACCTCGCTTCGCGAGGAAATACTATGGTGTCGTGTGGAAAATCTCACAGGGGAAAATTTAATTCAAGTATTTTGAAATGGCTAACAAAAGTGTCATTGCTGCGGAGCGACCGAAGGGAGCGAGCAGCAACATAATCAGGATTTAAAGGAAATATATAAGGGGCGACGAATTCTCGAATTCATCACTTTTTACCACAATGCATTGCATTTAACCACACTTTTTACCACAATGCATTGCATTTAACCAGAGTGCATTGCGCCACGAACAACTCAAATAAAAACACGGGGAAGTTCGGTGGGTGAGAGAGTGCATCGTTCGCTGCTCAGACTTAGAGTATTCTTTGTGGCAAATTTTCTACAGCACGGTTAGAGGTCTTACCAAATTTTAAGACACGCAGGAGTCTTTCAGATGAGTACAATGGTTAACTTGGGGATTGGATTTCAATTCAAGAGCCTTTGACTCGTCCAGGTGTTAAACCTGACGAGAAGATGAGCATTTGCTCTTCGACTCCGCAACACGGGGGATATACAAATTCCAGTTTGCTAGAAGGTGATGTGAAAGTGAGAAAATGTCATGCAGTGCTATTCTTAAGAAACTGTATGAGCCGAAAATGGATGTGATTTTGACCATTCGCTTCAAAATAACAGCGGAAATCGAGATAACAAAACAAATGTTTTGTGTCCTACTTCGCAGACGAGGACGTGTATCGGCGTTTTGAAAAGCATAATTATGTTCTTTCATTCATTCATTGCCATGGAATATGCGTGTACATTGTTTTTTCACTGTTAATAGCTCGGTTAATGCGGCTGGCGATCATCGTGCCGGCGGAAGTTTCATCCAAAAGGAATAAAATGAAAGACTTTTCCTCAAAATTACGTAATCACCCTCTGTGGTGTAGTTGTTAGGAGTAGTCGCGTCGAGCCGAAGCTGCAGGGTTCGAATCCTACCGAATTCTAAACTCCTTTTTTCTTTTTTTTTCCGTTTTTTGTGTTGTCGTTTTCTATAAATATATAGCTAAATAACTCTTTCTTAATAAAGTGCAACAAACAGCAAGAAAAGTATTGTGTTTCCGGAGAAAATATCGTGCACCGTATATTAAATATATGGATAAACAATCTGAATTTCTATTATTTCCTACAATTTACTGTGGGAAAACCAGAGTTATAACCACTTGATCATTTTCTAAACAACGTTCCCACGAGTTCTTTCTATAGACTGATAGTAATTATTCTAGTACTTTCCAACATGTAGATAGGACATTCAATGTCATTTTCGATTCTTTTAAGTCTCACTGCCTAACTAATGCCAGTATCAACAGAATGTGCCGCAGCATTACTATCTTTTAGATACCCTAGTTTTAAACAGTATATATTATCTGAAGGAATGTCTGAAATCCAGGCTAAGTATTGGACAACTATAGATTGTGATAGTCGGAAAGCTGGTGCTCCTAGCTTACTAAACAATATAATTGAAAGAAATCTCCGACAACTTCAAAAGAGCGAACTTAGAAACCGAAAAAGGCCTGTTGGCTGTTTTTGTCATGTGAAAGGTTGTAAACCCTTTTCATTTTATTTCTAGATATTTCGTGTCCTCGGCTTTTCGTGACTTTCGCCGATCCTCCGACTGGCATTTGCTCCAGTACTGATTTAAGCTACCAGACCTACTGTTCCTTCAAATGCATGGCTGGGTTCCAGCTGAAAGGCTCTGAAGTGCGTGTCTGTCAACTCGACAAGACATGGTCTGGAACTCCACCGACTTGTGTGGTAAGCGAAATATACATTATGGGAAACTGCCCACCTACCCCTCCCCTAAGCTAACATTAACACTTAGTTCTCAATTAGGGCAAAATGATGGCTTAGGGGAGGGGTAGGTGGCCAATTTCCCTGAAACCTAAATTGATCCGAAATTTCATTAGACAGCCCCAGTGCGAAGGCTCTAGACCCTTAAACCTATGTACTTTAGCTGCACAACTAAATTTACATAACTATAACAGACGAACATTTGTTACTGCCTGCTTTTTTTTCACATTTTTCAATCAACGCGTTTTTAAAAAAGAAATCCATTATTTAGCACTACTGAAATGAAATAAACCAGAGACGTTTTTTCAAAAGCTGTTCAAAACACTCACAGCACGTGTTTTATCACTTCGAACCGGCGACGCTGCATTCGACTGAGATTTGATGTAGAAAGCACTGAGCTCAGGAGGTCAATGACCAAATTTATAGAAGAAATTAGTAAGTCTTTGCTCTGGAATGAAGACGAAAACAAGACAGAGACTAATGCTTTTGAACGAAGAACTTTCGTCAATGACACAGGTTACACAATGTAATTCAATGTATAAAGCAAAGTCTAAAAAGGCAGATAGCGTTTTGAAGTACATTCAAGGGTCACCGGCCCTAGGGACCAAGGCCGCAAGTGCCTTCTGAATAGAGGTGTCCCCTGAATGGAGTTTGGGCTCAGGTTTGTCAGGGAACAAGTAACGAAAAAATTTTTTTTTCTCTTACTTTGCCTTGGACTCTGCTGCAGTCATTATTTCGAGCAGCTAGATAATGTATAAAAATAATAAATAAGTTCTAATGAATAACTTGTCAGCGATATTTTGTGTTGAGTTCCCCCAAGTGCAGTTCATTGATTTAAGTGAACAGGTTGTGAAAGTTGCGGTCATTGTGACTAGTATACACTTAAACTTTTTGAGTCAACTGTCCCTTGCATTCTCTTATAAACAGGTTGATTTCAGTGGTTTTGACGCAAACTGAAGCCAGTAAAGGTGGCGAGAGGCGGACCTTATCAAAGTCCTATTTATAGCCTAAAGTATCGGTAAATCTCAGTGTAAGCGTTGACCTTAATTTATCAATAAAGCAAATAAGTGGGATATAATCAACTGTGATTCATGATTAAACGCGTGGTATGTTAAGGTTGGAGGGGGAGGAGCGAATGGGATCAAAAACAGGCGGGCGGCCGTCGTTGCTATGGCAACTTACTATAATGTTGTAAGCCCTTTTTAGCCAAAGCGAAAAACAAAACAAGCAAACGTATAACATATATTACGCTCGAGAGGTTAAAAGTTCTGCATCAGTTGGGTAATGCCAGAGTTTTGTAAAATGTAAGTTTGTGACCAAGACGACGAAAATTTTAAATGAAGTCGTTAGTCCCCAGTACAAGCATAAACCATGGTTTCATCTCATCTTGTACAGCTCATCATAGGCTGTCTAAAAGGGCTTTGCCGTAATAAAACCAATATAGGTTTATTTCCCCGATAGACCCAAACTCTCCAAAGTCCGATGCTAAGTTGCTTTAGCTACCCTTGGCCACAACCCTCTCTCCTCTGCAGAGGCTCAAAGAGGCATGGCGAGAGTTAGTGCAGGCGCAAAATGTGGTTGGACCTTTCGGCTTTCGCGCCTTCACTCACTTTGTGCAGCAAAAATCCAAAAACACCTTACAAACCTTTGAGGAGGAGAGTCAGAGCCCACAGCTTACAAAGAATATACACTATAATGGATTACTACCTTTAATTAATGCATTTGCAAAGCTTTTAAGAAGTCCGGTCCTACCAGTAAATCAAAGTCTCTGTGAGTATTGGGATATATATGAGTTGGTCGATCTGTGAAGATTGTAGCAGTGAGACGAATACGACCTATCACCAAAGAATTCATTTAAAATATGCTGTGAATGCGCAAAGAACAATAAATTGGTAATAGCAAAATGACCTTTTACATGTACGAATTAATACTGTGAAATGCACAGAAAATATATTTTGATGCGAAGTTGTAAATTCAATTTTAGGAAGCTCGTAGTAGACTAGAAATCAGCTTAAATACAAAGAAAGGCAGCTTTAATCTGATTGATCGCATTTGAAGATTCATTCTATATATTATCATTATCAATATTATTATTATTATTATTATTATTATTATTATTATCATTATTATTATTATTAATATTATGTTCTAGAATTAACGGCTGGTTTCGAGTCTAACCTTAATAACAATGCAGTCCGTGAAAAAGAAAAATATGTGAACTTGATCAAAAAAATGAGTGGAAATTACGGATGTGTGAAATTTGTAAACCTATCAATGAGTTCCCTTCGCGTCTTTTCTGACGAATGCTCCACGTTCTTAGACATGATGAATGACATTGACATTGCTAAAAAGCAGCAACATTATATAAACAACAAAAAAAGATAAATATAACCATTCGATCAACATATTTCATCTTTTGTTGTAGACATAGGAATTGGGATAGCCCAGACTTTTGTTTTTTATTTTTTTCATTTCTTTTCTTTTTTTGTTTAATTTTTTGAATAATTCAATCCCAAGCACACTGTAAAATGAAAAGAGCCTATTGGGCCCCAAAAATGGGGCCAAAACGGGTGTGACAAACAAATCCGCACGCAAAAAACTTCTACCTTTTGTTACACTTTACCTAGCCTGAAGAAAATACTTATGGGGAAATGGCACCTTATACAAAACCAGCAACGACTAAGAGAAATCTTAAGGAGCCTCCCCTCATATCTTATCGATAGGAAAAATCTCTTAAGGACCTATTAGTTAGAGCGAAGCTCTGAAGCTCATACTACTTCCAATAGGACTTAGTGCAGGGGTCGTGTGATGCCCGTCGCTCACTTTTAACCATATAAATTGCCCATACGTAGCGAGAATTACAATTGTACATTCAAAACAGAAATAAAGTTTCCTCCATTATTAAAATTGACTGTCTTGTTCACGAAATGTTGTACATCAAACAATTAAGACCGCGCTTGAACGTACAGACGAATTCTATCCGTGCCAAAGTCTTTGTCTAGCTCTATTTCATTTATAACTGCACTCGTATTCATTTATTTCCGATTCCTTGATAATGGCATCATGAGGTCGTCGAGACGTCAGAACACTATCTCGTTGGTTTTTACTTGTTTATAATTTCCTAAATCATTATTAATAATTATTAATTTTTCGATTTTCAAAAAGAACCAAAATTAGCTGTTTTATAATGACTAACAAATTTTGGTGATTTAACTGATTTAACAAGGTATATTTACA
The DNA here is from genome assembly GCA_964035705.1 of Porites rus. Taxonomy (NCBI): domain Eukaryota; kingdom Metazoa; phylum Cnidaria; class Anthozoa; order Scleractinia; family Poritidae; genus Porites; species Porites rus. Next base: position 20,208,332 of record OZ038005.1, read on the forward strand.
AGTACTTAGCAAACAACAGAAGCGAAAATTGTTTCTTCGTATTTAAGAAAAAGAAGACTGAGAGAAAAACTGACTTCAAGTCTGGAATTGATTGAAATTACTTGAGATATTAATAATTGTAGTCTAGTACTAGGCTTTTCGTGTTTGAAAATCCTAAATGTAACACTCACCATGCCATCGAGTTACATTTCATGGGATAATGAATTTTCATGATTTAATGGGATAATTAGTTAGAAATGGTGCTTTTACAGCCGTCTTTCTAAGACAACAATCAGTGAAACGTGATTTTACACCTAGGGTAACACATTATCAAACCCAAACATTTTCTCACGACACATGGAAAATTACTGTATCTCTGCGCGGAGATACGAAATTTCTCTCCGAGTGTTGCTTATGAGTAAATAATAACTAAATAAAAGAAGGGGTAAAAAAGGCAATCTAGGCCGATTTAGCACTTCTTTGCATAACTAAATAAATAAAAGGTCTTTATTGTTTTTTAAGCAAAAATACATGCTAAAACCAAGAACACTTACATTAAAAATAGCAGCGAGGATTACAGGGCTTAAAAAAACTCCATGTGGAAGCATTGAATTTAACACTCAAGATCCACATTACATTAAATAGCTACTCTATATTTGAAAAATAGCCTGTTCAAAAAACTAATTTTAAAACGTTGGATGTTTACCCTAGGGAGTTGACTGCTAGGAACTCGGAGGCGGGCAGAACTTTCCCTTATTTCGGGGACTGAAGGGTACAGAGGGTGGCAGGGCATACTGGAGATCTTCTTGAATAGTGAGCGATCTACCTCTTGTACAGTACGTTACATATGTCAATTTGGTACGAAATATATTTGCGTTTACAATCTTATGGATTATGCAGCTAAAATTTGTGCTATTATTGAGGTATGTAATGCTCGAAGGTTCCATGCAAATGATTCGAACGAAGCTTAATTTGATAATTCGCCCCATGATACCTTGCGGGCCGATTCCAACCTCCTCTGAGAATCATCCAAACAGTGGTTAGTGTTAGTGATCCAAGCCATAGTAACGCGGGTATTCGCTTGATTTATTAAACTGGTTATATGTTTCAAGATTTTTCGAAATGGAGTAAGGGTCGAGACAACAAAGGAAATAAACTGCGAAGGAAGTTCCACATTGTCATCATCATGAATCTACAATCCAAATATAGCGATGTCAATTTCAATACAACCTCGTCCCCAGGGTCCTTTCCTATTCGTCCCTAGAGACGAGTAGAAAAGGACCCTGGGAACGAGATTGATTTTCAATACAACTTAATGGTGGAAATAGGATAAAAACACTCTGCACTGTTTGAAACGTGTGTATCATACTGAATATGACAGCTGGAATTTACATTAGGGCTCAGAAACTGTTTGCACACCTGGATTAATTAAAAAGCATATCTCCAATTATTATTGCGTTCTTTACAAGAGATAATGAAGTATTTTATTCACTTTTCTCGCAAAAGCGTTGGTAGCTAAGGTTGCCGCAACTTCACACGCTTTGGTGTTAAGCATTAAGGAGACAGACATGTTTAACAGAAAACTTGCGTTTCTGGCGTTTTTATTAAACTGGTTATATGTTTCAAGATTTTTCAAAATGGAGTAAGGGTCGAGACAACAAAGGAAATCAACTGCGAAGGAAGTTCCACATTGTCATCATCATGAATCTACAATCCAAATATAGCGATGTCAATTTCAATACAACCTCGTCCCCAGGGTCCTTTCCTATTCGTCCCTAGAGACGAGTAGAAAAGGACCCTGGGAACGAGATTGATTTTCAATACAACTTAATGGTGGAAATAGGATAAAAACACTCTGCACTGCTTGAAACGTGTGTATCATACTGAATATAACAGCTGGAATTATCATTAGGGCTCAGAAACTGTTTGCACACCTGGATTAATTAAAAAGCATATCTCCAATTATTATTGCGTTCTTTACAAGAGATAATGAAGTATTTTATTCACTTTTCCCGCAAAAGCGTTGGTAGCTAAGGTTGCCGCAACTTCACACGCTTTGGTGTTAAGCATTAAGGAGACAAACATGTTTAACAGAAAACTTGCGTTTCTGGCGTTTTTGTTGCACTCCTTTTCAGTTTCCTACTGTAACCGTAAGTGTTTGTAATTAAGAATTTATCTCGACATTTTCTGAAAGCTACATTAAGCTATCGTATCTAAGAAATAATTCTGTTGTATTGATCGTGAATGAAAAATGGCACTAGTATTAATTCGGGCTATTCGCACGAAGAAAAACGTAAATTACGGAGTCCATCTGTTCCTGAAGAGACCTTTTCGGCTTGGATGTTTTGTGTTGGTTTTTTTTTTTTTTTACAAATTCATGATGTTCTCTAGTTCAGTGATGTTCAGTTGTGTTCTCAAGGGAAATTCCCTATTGTTATTTCATAAATCATGAAACAGCGTCCTTTCTTATCATCTGCGTTTGTTCATCGGTCTCCTATTTCTTTTCATTCTTTCTTTTTTCTCCTTTTTTCGCTCTTCTTCCTCCTTTCCTTCTTTTTCATAAATCATGACATAGTGTTTTTATTTTGTTTTCATCTGCTTTTGTTCTTTGTTCTCGTTTTCCCTTGTGTTTCGAACGCGGCACGGGTTGTTGACAAAGATCTAGTACAGGACGAAGCACTCCGCTCAGTTGCGCTTAACCAAAACAAAAAGTTTTGCTTAACCGAGGATGCTCAATCAAGGTTTCTAGGAAACTGTTTACCTAACCCTCCCCTAAAAAACAGGTAACATTATTGGGTTTTTAGTATTTGTCGAAAATTTTGTTTGTTCCAGCCGTGTTTCTCTTATTCCTGATGTATTTTTTGCAAAGACCTTCTTCAGTCTTCCACTTTTGTTTCTTTTAAAAATGTTTCTATTAGTGAACGTTAGGACCCTTTATTTATGCTTTCCTTTAAAATATTTTCCGTGACTTTTTTGTCATCTCCTTTTGATGCTCGTTATCGATTTTTCTTCTTTTCTTCGGACCCTGGGGGACCCTGTAGTGCAAATTTTAAGCAACTGACAACAATTGGCAACAAGGCCTTGCCCAGTGGACAGGAGCCTGTCTGCTGGAGAACTCAGCTCTGATAATGATACTAAATAAATAAAAATCATAACGATTTGGAGGTAGCACATCCACATAGTGGTTCTTCGTCTACCTGGTTCCTGGTCGAATTGGAATTTGGAAATATTGGTTTTTGAGGAGTGGGGAAAACAGGAGTACCCTGAGAAAAACCTCTCAGAGAAAGCGAGAGAACCAACAACAAACTCAACCCACATATGGCATTGACACTGGGATTTGAACCTGGGCCACAATGGTGGAAGGCGAGTGCTCTCACCACTGCGCCATCCTTGCTCCCCACTGATACTAAACAAATGGCTGACTTTGTGACCACAAACTCGTTACGTGTTTTGAGCTAAGTTGAGGCCAGAAATATAAGGGTGCTTTCCATTTGTCAGAACTGGCCGGCCGGACCAGTCAGTTAGCAAACGAAATGGGCTTTTTCCAGAGGGGTTTGCTGAAAAACCATCTCCTTCGTGCATACTATTTAGGATTTGACTGATCTGGTTGGATAGTTTTGATTTAAAGTGAAATTCTCATTACAACCGGAATGGTCTGGCCAGTCAGTTCTGGCAAATGGAAAGCGCCCTAAGATTCAAGGG
>OZ038005.1:20217012-20224512 GCA_964035705.1 Porites rus
GTCACGGCGTTTTCACGGACCAGTTTATTTTTAGAACGGTTTTGAAGCAAATTTTGGATATCTTTTTAATTCCACAAACCAGTCAGCAAAACCTACAGACCTAAAAATGATATTTTTTGCCTTTTAATAACGTTTCACTTACCTTTTTGATATCTTATACTTCGAATACGCTCATAGACATGCTGAAGATTCTATTCTCGCAGGAAAAAATGCCTTAAAATGTGTCTAAAAATAAAATGGTCCGTAAAAACGCCGTGATATAGGCCTGGTATGGGAGTTGGTTGCTCAGGTTTTGGGTTCCTGTTTGAGGTTTTCTTTTGAGGCATACATTCACTGGATTCCAAAATTGGAAAATTGGATAGTACTATTCAAATCAGTTATCCGTGCTTGAAATTTAAAGGCAAAACTTTCGTAGTTGATTGGTTTATTATATAATCAATTCTTTCGCTTGTTCAGTAAGAAATGCTAGAAACAGTGGAAGGCCAACCTGTTTTACAGACAGGTCCCCTTTGTAAATATGAAAAAAAGGGCTTGATATCAATGGATTTATCTGAAACTTCCAGCCGGTGCTTCAAACTATAAATGGACATGGACAATGAAAAAAAAAAAAGAAATTTCACACAATAAACGCTGGCACCAGTTTGATTCAAACACGGAAAGGTAAGCAAACAGAACTTCACTTTCAAGAATGCGAGACAGTGAGATGCACCACTAATTAATCAATTTCAATAATAGACTTCATTTGTTTATGAAATCAGGATCACGTTTATTTTAGTTCATGTGATTATCCATTAACTTTGAGCTTAGACTGTAGCCTGCCTAACATGGCGGTTTTGTTTGGCCGCGTAAAGTAATAAAGGCGGGCTAGGGCGCAGAGAAACCGCGAGGAGATTGGGGCGAGAGCAACGATAAACCTCTCTATCTTTTTCTTCAAATCAGTGAGGGGAGTGCACGCGCGTGCGAATGTTAAGCGGCCAAGCAGCGAGACGCAAGAAACTAGAGCGGCAGCCAGAGAAGTCAGTCACGCGCGTGTTTATTTTTGAATTTCGCAAGTTTCCCTCAAATAACTGAGAAAGACAGGTCGAGGTAGGGACGGCTCCTGGTCTACTCTGAGCAATGCTATTGATTGTTTTTAGAATCTAGGCTGTCAACTTACAAGTGAAGTAGAGAATTTAGGACTCAGTATCCACTTTAGCCACATCATTTGTCCTTTGTTTGCAGAACCGCCTTTTTCGCATCTAAATATATTTACGAATTAAATTTTTCTAATTTATAGATTATCAGTCCCCAACGTTAACGTGTCCTGGACCTCAGATAAGCGGTGATACAACCAAAGGAAAAGCGACAGGAAAGGTATCATGGAATATCCAGGCGACAGACAACTCTGTAATTGTGGATCCCAATGCGAAGATAAATGTAATCTCAACTCATCAACCTTCTCAAGAATTTCCTATTGGTGCGACTGGTGTTCAGGTTACTGCTAGTGACAGCACAGGAAATACAAGAACATGCAGTTTTATCGTTAGAATTACAGGTTAATAGATAAAAAGTGAAAATTGCCCACCTGCCCCTCCCCTAAGCTAACATTAACACTTACTTCTCACATAGGGCAAAATGATCGCTTTAGGGAGGGGTAGGTGGGCAGTTTCTTAGAAACCTAGATTGATCCAAACTTCAGGCCTCGTCCACTGGTATCCGGATATTTTTGAAAATGGAGACTTTTTTTCTCCAATTTTGAAAAAAGGGTAGCTTCTCTTACTGGGCATGCCCTGTATGATGTATGACATCATCGTATTCGAAAAACTCCGTGTTTCGTCCGTGTACACAAAAACGATAAGCTAGCGTTTTCAAAAAAACTCTACTCTGGGGACGGTTTTCAAAACCCCAGTGAATTTCTGGCGCCCGAAAAAGCCTGAGGAAAATAAATAAATAATAACAATAATAATAATAACCGGATACGTGGGCCTGAGACTCTTCGACGAGTGATTTCAAGCTTCTCTCGTGTTCTCCCAACATGAATATTTTCTTCGGGGTAGGACTTTACAGTGTTAAATTGCTAAACTAAAAACCACACAATATTTATTACTCAGTTGAGGGACAACCGGTCATTATTCATCGCCTGGGGGGTGTAAGTGTGTGTGTGTGTGTGTGTGTGTGTGTGTGTGTGTGTGTGTGTGGGGGGGGGTGCAGAGGACTTTTGTTGCGACAACGGAGCATTTACATCCCCCCCCCCCCCCCTAAAAGCAAAAGCATACAAAGTGGTCTTGATCCTCAAACCTTGTCGGTGGAAGATTTTATGATCCTTCCCCTCTTCTATCCCAACCACCACAAAAAGCCAGTGTTACTATATGCATGCAAGTGACATCTATATTTATTGAATACTTACCTTGAACAACAATTTCACATATTTGATCATCTGATAGCATGAGCTAGATTGTCTGTGAAAGGTTACTCTTCTCATCCAAATCGTTGAAAACATAGCCATTATCGCTCTCGTCCTCCTCACTGTCGAGTTCTTCCTCGTATTCTTCATCCTCCATTCCCCGTCACCTTCATCTTTAGCTGACCACACGATTCTTCCGTGTTCACAGACTCTTTGATGTGTTGGTACTAATGACATCGAATAGCTTTTACGTTAGTCAGTCCATGTTCTTTCAGGTAGAAGTCAAGTTATTTTACCCGTAACTCTTCGATCTTGCCCCTCTCAGTAAGGGTTTCCCCTTTGAAGTCCTTGTATGTCCATTCCGCCTCTTGCCTCTGTTCTAATGTCTTTTCTGATATCAATATCTTTCAGATGATTACTATACGTAACTAGACTCGCCAAAAGGCGAGTGCACTGGGCTGCCATAAGACCTAGATGATCCTATAGACTATTTACCAATTATTCCTCGATCGAACCCGAATGGAGTCAATAGCCTATGAGGACGAAGGCCGAATGAGCTATTGACTCAGAGGCCATGAGAGCGAGAGAAATAATTGTTTTAGTAAAATCCAACTAGTTGGTCAAAAATATCGAGACAAAACAACGTTAGCTAGTTAAAGCTAGACTTTAATCCTTTTTGCCGCCAAAAAAGCCGGCGCTTTTCGGTACTAGTGGGCTATAACATATAGCCTAGTAGTAGCTCAACCAATGAGAATGCAGCATTGATAATAGACTACTGGATGGATTTTACCAAACAGAAATATACTGAGTTGTACTACAAGAAAATCTTGCAAATCGTGTGATCCCCCAAAAATCCTCCGCCCACCCCTCCCCAGACGACAAATAATAACCGGTCCCTAACGTAAAATTATCAGTTTCAGTTGCTAATAATGCCCTTGATATTTTAGCCATTCAGTTTTTATTTATTTTATTTGCAGATTATCTAAGTATACTTAACAAATATAATATAAGGTAAAATGTAGTTCCAGGCTCCACAGGTTATAAATCGCTTTACTAGTGCTACAGCTCTGCATCGTATGGTCTAAAGGCGACCACGCTCTTCAGGCAATTATTGTCCCTGAAAAGTTAAGCACTCTTGAAAAAATAAAAAAATGTATTGAGATAAAAAAAAAAACAGCGGGGCACCAAGTCTTCTATAAGGTTAAACCACCCAAAACTAACTGCCATTAATACAAAACAGAGCAAACTATCGGGTCAAACCCTTACACCAAATTAAGAAAACGAATGTAAGGCATTACAGATATTTACAAAACACGTTTAGAATGTAGTTTCTATATTTGATGCAATGAAATACAAACGAAGATGAAATACACTTTTTAACTCTGCGCCCTGCGTATCAAGAAAAAAGAAGTACTTTATTTGAATACTTAAACAAAGAATACAGAATATCAGTAAACAGAATGGCACCAGATGATGTTTTTCTGTTGTTAATAAACCCACCGAGCAAGAACAAACCAGTGCAAAAGTTAATTGCAAAATACGTATTCGACTGCTATGAGAAAAGAAGATCGTTAGTTGTTTAGGTTAACATTGATTATAGTTCCACTAGTGTGCAATTTGTGTTATAATTTTAAATTATTTGGATAAAGTCGATATACATAAGACTGTATAAGACTCCAAATAAAACATTGTCTTGTATTGTCTTGTCTTGTCTTGCAATTCCTAAATATAACCACCCCTCCGCCCTCCGCGGACTCAGGGGCACCCAACGAGAATATAGTTCAAACCACTTAAACATAGCATTGTTTAACGTATTTTAGTATTTAAATGGTAGATGTAGGCATATTTTCATCCCCTAAAAATTTTTCATCTGTTCGGATTTCCTAGCTGATTGTCTAGTGATCCGAAAATTATAGCGATCACAACTTACCTTTTCGAAAATTTCAGCCAAAAAAAAGGCTCCCGAAAATTCTAAGTGACCTTTTTAGGGTAAAAATCCGTTAAAAATAGGCAATTATACCATTATTTAGATGTTCGAAAATCCTAGGAGAGGCAGGCAAGCGAGAAATTTTACAACAAATGTTCCGAAAATTCTAGATCTCAAATCGTCTTCCGAACAGATATTTTCCGAAAATTGTCGTTGGGTGCCCCTGCGGACTTTTATATAGGGAAGGCATATTTTCAGAATTTTACGACATTATACAATGCTATCTTACCCACAGATGTTGAACAACCAACCATAAGAAGCTGCCCGGGAGACATTATGATAGAAGCGCCACAACGTCGGGTGACGGTAAACTGGGAGCGACCAATTTTCACCGACAATTCAGGCATTCCAGTCATAGTAACCTCAAACAGAGTAAGTGGAGATCTTTTCGACGCTCCTGGTACTTACGAAGTGGTATATACCGCATCTGACAGTTCTGGTAACACCAACAATGATTGTACATTCAGGATAACGTTGAAACGTAAGTTGCTGTTAGTACGGCTCTTTCAGCTAAGTAATATTAGTCATATTAGTTATAAACATTAAAAAGCAATTTAGCCATGGTTTTTGTCCTTTCCACCATGCGCTTGCTTTTATTAACTAGTACTCATTACAAGTTAGAGGAATGCGTTTAACATGGAAAGGTGAAGGTGCACAAGCTCCAGAGTTATATTTGTAGTTCCCGTTAAACCAGGCTTGCAAAAAAACAGCCGACAAGAATAACAGCTTTCTCATCAACTTTAATTGTTAGATTTGCTCTTCTGTAACACCTCTCAGCGCCTTGTTGATCATGGAGTTATTCATCTCGCCTTCAGTGACCACTCACTTGTTTGCCGTGTACTCAAAGCTATCGACACGGTCCTAACCTCACTTTTTGTCTCAGTTGGTCAGGCATAAGCTGATAAACTCAGCTGTTTTTGCTCAAATGTTTGGAAGCCTAAAGAAGTCTAGGTCGGTTCTTTTTGTTTGAAAGATATAGAAGAATCCTTTGTTTTGAAGCAATTGTTTCCCTTAAGCCCAACAAATCGATTGGTTTGGACAGAATTAGTGTAAGACTGCTGAAATGTGCGTCTTTCTCGATATGTTTTCAGTCACCAAATTAATAAAATCTATCGATTCGCACAAGTAGATTTCCTGAAACATGAAAATGTTCAAAGGTTGCAGCTCTTTTCAAATCGGGTGACCAGACCCGATATCAATTTTGGCAACTCTAAGCAAAATTCTCGAAAGAGCTGTTCACTTCAATGTTTATGATTACCTGGTCGGTTTGGAGGGCCAACATGAAGGTTAACACAAATAATTTAGCAATAATAGTGAAAAACGCAACTAATCTTAAGAAGCAGCTAGAGCACTCAAGAACTATATGGAGAAACACTCGACTACGTCTCGTGTTTCTCCCAACACTCTACACTCTTTATCGTTCTCTAGCCGCTTCCTGCGTGCTTTACAACAGAAAAGAGCACAGCCAAGGCTTGTTTATTTGTTAAATAAAAGCTTTTAGACTGTGTCGAAAGACCGTTTTTAACTGGAAAATTGGGGGGAGGCCCAGTTAATTGTTTCACCTGCATTGTGTAGGCTGGGCCGTGAGAACAGGAGTGACCTGAGATCAGACCCAATTTTAGCGGTTCTCATACATTCTCTCTAACGGCTACCGCGGGAATGTAATTTTCAAAGGGGAACGAAATTAGAGCCTGATCTCAGGTTAGAACAGGAGGTGTGGTTTAGAGGTACGGAAGGTGGTACAGGAAAGGGCGGGAGGTGCATGGGAGTACTAATACGGCGGTAAGAGGGAGAAAAAGGGCGAAATTTCAAAGAAAAAAGGGGCGGGAGCCGGAAATGCAAGCTTCTGGAGGCGGAAGGTTTGGACGCTCATGTCCCTCCACCCTTGTAAGATTTCGACTTTAACGTTTATTGATGAAGTTTATGTGGTGATTGTTCCGTTTACAGCAAAAGCGTGTCCTCTTTATTCGCCTCCTCAAGGCGGTGCCCTGGTCTGCACCCCTCCAAAAGGTACTTTTCAAACTTGTGCAGTTATGTGTCGCACTGGCACTGACTATGTGTTCAGCCCACCTCTGGTGTATTTCTGTAGCCCTCCGTCTGGAAATGGGATTACTTTTCGTTCTTCCATTTTCGTGCAATTTTACCCTGGCCAGACTGTTCCGGTAAGTGCTTTAAATAACTTTCTCTTTTTCCTTTTGAGTGCTTTGGATATATTTCAAAGGTTTATTAATCATTTATAAGGCTATAGGCCAATAGGAGTGCCCCATTTTGATCAGATGCACATAATTAACTTAATATCGTATTGAAAAAGAAATCAATCTCAAAGATACGTCCGTTTTATTAACTGATCAAGAAACTAATCAAATAAGTTAAATTTTTAAGAGCAAAATCGATCTTTATCAGAATTATTTTGAGAATTTCAATTCTCGAAAATTTGTAGTCAACAGCTTTGCTCAAACACAAATTGTTTATCGAACGACGCGTTCAACAAACGTAACTTAAATGTGTCAAGTAAACGACAGAAATCTCAGACCTTCAATTCCTCTATACCACCGTGTCTGGTTCACCTGACGAAAACTAGCACTGTTTTTTTTTTATCCAGTGGGTCCATCTCTCCAATCAATGCGTTCATCATGATCAATTTCCGCCGTTCATTCATTTCTTTGTTTTGTTCATGCGATCCAATAATGTTTCGAACGTTTCTTCAAATGGGGCACACTAAACAGTATTTTTCTCTGCGCGTCAGCAACAAAAACAACACCGTATACCATTTTTTTGAGTTACAATTATGTATATTTGTACATTATTCATGATAATCTTTTGTGATAATATAATAAGAAAAGGTAAATGACAAACTGACAAAATGTGAGTTGATATAAAAGCCAAGTAGACTGCGAGCAGTCTTTTATTTTTACTGCACGCGAAACCTAAGCACGCGAGTGGCGAATTAAGCAGCCAGCAGTGAGAAACGTGGGCTTCTCAATCCCTTATTGTAATAACCACGTCGTGGTTTGCAATCGCGCTGGATGAGATAAGAACTAAACGGATTTTAGGAGAAAAGGAGGACTGCAAGCAGTCTAAAAGCCAAGATGCCGCCCAATTAAAGCAATGCTGGATTTGAACGATCAAC